>OX377619.1:86965357-87477340 GCA_947397865.1 Polietes domitor | reverse complement strand
AAATTTTCCAAAAATATCCAATTTGTATTTTTAGTTTACCTTGCCCTACCGCAATATACACTTTTTGTAAAAAATTTGGAAATAGGGATAAAAATGGCACCAATCTGACGGATGAAACTGAAACTGTAAAAACTGAACTGTAAAAGTGGCTATGAACCATAAAACCGCGAATAATAGGAAATTTCGAAAACCTTTTAATCGCAGCAATTAGTATTCCTCTTTAGATTAAACTGAAGAAGAATGTTTCATAATTACTCTTAAAAATAAGGAGAAAATTAGTTTTTTGCTCTCCTAAAAAGTTATTTATAGCCACTTATGAATATAAGCCCTCGATATATATTCTTGATCGTTATAAAATTCTAAGACGTGGCTAGCGTCCGTCTGTTGAGATCACGCTAGCATCCAAGCAAATTTTCCAAGAATACGTCAAATAGCTGTAGATCGGCTGGGATTGAAAGTGGACAAAATCGCTTCAGAGGAAAATTTTTTCCCTATCAAAGACAGAAAATGTTTGCTTATAATTACTTTATATTTGGCGTAAACCGTATAGCGTAATCGTGAACCATAAAGCGATTCTTATTTGTAGGGGGTGAAATATGGCAAAAAGAGATAAAAAATGGTACATATTAAACGACAACAGCTAAAAACACTAGTACAAATGTAAAAAAGTTTATTCCAAATTTGTATTTTTAAAGGGCTATAGATGGGAATAAAGGGACAAAAATGATACCGACCAAATGGCTGCAGATAGAATAACGAAATTCTGTATGTACATTCCTATAACAATATAGACGTGCAAGATAAAGGAAAATTTCAAAAATATTACTTTTATTGGGAAACTGTTAGAAGAGGGATAAATTTGGTACCATTTAAACAGCTGGAGCTGGAATAATGAAAATCGGTGTATATTTCGCGCAGGTTGCGTAGATTCGGGCAAAATTGGTGCAAAAGGCTGCATATAGATAATTATAAAGTTCGGCGTGTACAGTCCTCTGATTGTGTAGACGGAGCAAAAGGGGATAAAAATGGTACCAATCAAACGCATGCAACTAAATAGAATCGTTAATTTCTCTTTATAAATTTCTCAGACTTCGTAGACGCTCAAAACAATAGTATTTCTCCAAATTCGTAATTTTAGGAATAAAATGTGTTGAATGAGATGAAACTGGTACCAAGCAAACGTCCATTGTGAATCTGAAAGATAATAGAATTTCGTAATTCGTGCTTTGCTTTTCTGAACAATTATTTTGATATATAGTTAAAGGCTATCAAGCAATAAAAAATATTTGTAGCCATGTCATTAATTAATTAATTATATTTTGAAATTATAATAATGAAACATCACAATTTATTTAACAAATATCGCTATTAGCAAAAAATCATAGTTTTCCTAATATTTTTGCACTTATACGTGAGTTTAGTAGTCCAATAGTGTGCGGGTAATGCTGAGGAATTCAATCCATGGTGGAGGGTATATAAGATGAGAACTGTCAGAATTTTGACTTGTATATTATTTGAACAACCATTTAAAAAAATATTCGATTCATCGAAAATCGGTTGGATACCATACTTTTTATACGTTTTTTTTTTTTTGTACGGTAACAATTTATTTAAACAAGTAAAAACGGTGTTAACTTTATATACCCTCCACCATAGATTGCATTCCACAGAGGTTGTCGATTTTCGTAGAAGAGCAGTAATATTACAGGAAAATATAATTTTATAAATATTTATAATATTTTTATTATTTCAAACCACGCTTATAAGGCAAGGCTACCAATACGTTTAAACTATATATATCGAAATAATAATTTAAGCCAATCCAAAAAATAAATATTCTTATATCTATATTTTTAAAAAAGCTTAAATACTATAAATATTTATATTTAAAAACCATAAATATTGGTAGATAGTGGGTGCTACACATTTTGAAAATAATTCAATCAATTTTTGCCGAATTTGGAAAAATCGTTTTATTTTGCGTGTCTATGTAGTCAGAGGAATGTATACACAGCATTCCATGATTCTAGCTTGTTTTATCCCCTTTTTTCCTATTTTACCCTCTTAAGAGTACGACTTTCTAAAATCTCGTTACTTTACGCGTCTACACAATTAGAGGGATATCATGCCAAATGTCATCATTCTAGCTGTAGTCGTTTAGTTGGTACTATTTTTATCCATCCTCTGTACCCATTGTATCCCTTGAAAGTACGAATTTGGAAAAAACTTTTATTTTTCGTTTTACGCACTCAGAGGAATGTATGTTCCGTATGGATATTTCATGAAAAAATATTTGTAGCCATAGCTGCCGGTCATTTGGTTGGTACTATTTCTCTCCCCTTTTTCCATTTTAACCCCAAAAAGTACGAATTTCAAAAAATCCGTTTATTTTTCGTCTCTAATCAATCAGATGAATGCATACACCGAATTTCATTTCTCTGAGAGCAGCCGTTTGGGTGGTAAAATTTTTATCCCTCTATTCCCATTTTACCTCTTCAAAAGAACGAATTTGGAAAAAATACTTTTATATTATATATCTACACAATTAGAGGAATGTACACACCGAATTTGGTGTTTCTAGCTGCTCTCGTTTGATCGCAGAGATATAAATATGCTTAAATACTCCAAAATATTAGGGGTTATTATGGGTATTTTTAGTTCTTGTGAGGGAAAAATTTTCCCTTTGGGTCGATTTCGTCCAGTTTCAATCCCACCCGATCTACGGCTATAGGACGCATTTATGGAAAATTTGGACGTCCTAGCTCCTTTCGTTGAGATGATACGTGCTTTCAACAGACGGACGGACAGGCGGACATGGCTAGATCGTCTTAGAATTTTATGACGTTCAAGAGTATATATACTTTATATGGTCTCAGGTCGATATTTAAAGGTGTTACAAACGGAATGACAAAGTTAGTATACCCCCATCCTGGAGGTGGAGGGTATAAAAAGACGTAAAGATTAAAACGCCACTTTTTTTGTCGATAATTCAATGTTATTATTGAAGTTAGAAGAGTTGGTTACCAAATTTTGAAGTCGAACAAAAATACCTTATTTTCTTCAAAAAAGATAAGAATGATGAATGAATGAACTGGATTCCAGAAGTGAGAAAAAGTAATTCAAAGTTATGGAAGTTATGAAAGTTTTTCTTAAATGATCGACTTGCCTTTATTTACCATTTTTAGATGCATTTTAGATATATATTTGGTTAAACCTGCTTTAGCATTACCCCACTTGTTGTTTGTGGAGTATGAACTTTGAGGACTATGAAATCGAATTTCACCAACCTAGTGAAGAGAGACTGTTTAAAACAACAAACAGTTTTCAAACGAATCATAAGAGATGAGCTTACATGAACACTCCTCCAACCGAACGTGTGTCTGTCAGCGTATGTGGGCCAATAACCATTGAAATGACTACACACTTTTGGGCATTCTATGGCCATTAAACAAAGGCTGTTAACAAACTGTAAACAACGCCAATGTTTTGTTTAGAACAATTATTTTTTAGTGTTTTACAACAATGTTAACAACTAATTTGGCTACTCTGAAGCAGAAAGGACAAAGGACGAGAAAGACGAAGAGAGTGAGAGAGGTAACCACCAGAGAGTACAGTAATTTGAAAAACATGCTGCTGTGGTGTAACTTTGTTCAAATGCTAATCATTAAAATTAACGATATGGAGTCTTACTATCTCCATCCCCATCTCCCTCGCCATCCTCGCTCAACAACTATTTCAAATGTAATTTGAATCTACAAAGAACTCTATAACTCTCCAAGTCTCAACATCACAGCCATCGGTGGTGTAATCGATTTTAAATTGTTTTCGTTTTTTCTTCTCTTCTTCCTGAATTTCTATTCCATTTTAGTTGGTACAGAGCAAATAGCAAGACTCAAAAGCTAAAGCAATAGAGGAAAAGCTATTCGATTTCTTTTTTTTCTATTTTGATTTTTCATCCATTCCATGTCAATTTAATTCCACAGCAAAATAGCTGGGAAGATATCACAGGATATGCTTAGAGGAGATCGCGTGTGCGTGTATGCATGGGTGTGCAGTAGGGCGTACCTCAAAAAAAAAGTTCGCCGTACACCTTCGAATATGAAGTATTATTGAAAGGTAGTTTCAAAAAAAAAATTTTTATTTTTTTATGCCGAACGTAGGGGTCGCGCTTTTACATTTTTCTATATAACTTGTATTTATAAACGGATTTTAAAGTGTGATACATCGATGTTTTTGTCTCGACGAGGCCGATTTTTTTGTCTTTGAAGTCATTGAGCTCAAGCACCCCCTTCTGGTACTTACCCATCATTTCTCAGTTGCTACTACCCTAATGTACCACTCTAATAATCGAAAATTAAAGCTCGCATAAAATCATGAATCATGTTTGAGCTCAATGACTTCAAAGACAAAAAAAATCGGACAAAAACATCGATGTATCACACTTTAAAATCCGTTTATAAATGCAGAAGTTATATAGAAAAATGTAAAAGCGCGACCCCTACGTTCGGCATAAAAAAAATAAAAAAAATTTTTTTGAAACTACCTTTCAATAATACTTCATATTCGAAGGTGTACGGCGAACTTTTTTTTTTTTACTTGTAACCTGGTACGCTCTAGTGTGCAGTGCACATCGAGTAGAGACTTGTTCACGCACTAACGAACACACCTTCAAAAAACATCCTTGCAGCTAAGTTTGTGTAGATAATGCTAAGGGGAAGCTTAGCATGTTGCGAATTTCCAAGAACAGGAATATGTAAAAAGGATAAAATCTCAAATTCCTTCTTTGATAGCGCATTTACAAATCCTGTGTATGTTTTGGCTGCTACTGCTACTGCTGCTGATGGTGTGAATAGTTACAAAGATGCGCATTCAAAACCATGGTCACACACTGGGGGAATTGCGAAAGGTTACCCAACAGTGAGGTTCCATAGACTTTTTAGTTAAGTTTGAGGGTGGGTGGTTTGTTGATAGTTTTTTGAATTTACAAAAGTGGAGCGAAAACCACTTACTGGAATCTTGTTTCAAATACGAAAACGACGCACAGAGGGTTGAAATCGCCAAAAAAAAAATGCCTTAAAGTGATGCATTTTTACTGGAACAGTTGTGAAAATTGCTAATTGACATATTTTAAAGGTTAATATCATTTTCCACATTGTAAAAAGTAGCACTTTGATTATAGAATCTTCAAGTTTAGGTATTTTAGAGTAAATTTACAAAAAAAAAATGTTTTAACGAAAGTATTGTAGAAATATTTAAAAAAATTTGAAAATATGTCTTAATTTGAGGTATTTTCAAATGTAAATCCTGTAACATACCGCCAGATGGTGAATTTCTATTTAAATTACAATGCGTTTGCTTCAATACTCCGCAATTACATGTTGCGCGTTTTTGCGCCAATTTATTTTATTTAAAAACATGCATTTTTATTGTACAACCTGAAATTTGAATTTGACGAAAACTTAATAATTAAGGATTTTGTAATTGAAAGTAAGTTTTTTTTATTTATTTAACCTTTATACCTGCTAAATGAAAAAAACTATTTTCAGTGAAAAGGTATTGACAGAAGCAGAATGAGATTCCAAAATGCAAAATAAATCTTCATGTATAAAGATATCTCTACAAAAGAAAGAAAGGAATGACTAAAGTCGGGCGACGCCGGCTATATGATACACTGCACTTTCTATTCACTTACAAGTAATTTACTACCAATTCTAGATCAATTCAAAATATTTGTGTCGGAAAAATTCGAAACCTTATTCTTAATGAGCAAATGACACACCAATCCTGGTGGTATATTTGTATAGGGTTATATCAAATAATGGACCGATGTGATCGAATTTAAATACAGATATTTCTAGTTGAAATATAAGGTGTTGTCACAAATTTAAAAGGGATCGGCTATAATATTTGGTCTCTAGAGCGAAAAAAGTCAAATTGAGAGATATCTTTGTGTGCGAGCTATATCTAAATCTGAAGCGATCTGAACCATTTTCACCATAAATGTTTCCAGTTAAATTATAAGGTACTGTGCCAAATTTTAAGTTAATCGAGTGAAATTTGTTGTATATAGAGCGAAAAAAAGTCAAATTGGGAGTGTCGTTTATATGGAAGTTATAACTAAATCTGAACCGATTTGCTTCACATTTCAGAGCGTCCGTTATTGGTGCGCAAAAATCAATTGTACCCACTTTTGTTGAAAATGGGTAATAATTGCGACTTGTTCTTCGATAACAATAATATATGGATGGATTATTAATTTATTTTCCAGGGAAATTTTTGTTTTCACTAAATTGTGCTCAAATTGTGTATTCTTTTACTGTTTATGGTATAAATATTGAAAAAATATAAACATTACCTGACCCGAAGGCTTCCCCGAGATGTGACAGAATGACAATCGATTTAGAAAGTGATTCTAAGTCGATCTGTGTTATAAACGTTGAACCTATTTCAGTTCCTTTTGAAAAAAAATATTATATTTATTTGGAAAATAGATACTTACGGCTTCTTTAAAACTTACGTGTGATATCTCATGAATTTGTTATACCCTCCACCTTCAAGATGGGGGTATACTAAGTTTGTCATTAGTTTGTTACATCTTGACTATTTAGTCATGTCATTCCGTACGTCCGTCGAAAAGCATGCTAAGGATCCAGGACTTCCATAATAGCTTTAGATCGGTTGGGATTGAAGGTGGGCGAAATCAATCCACATGGCAAAATTTTTCCCCCATAAGGACTAAAAATACACCTAATATTTGGAGTATTTGAGTATGTTTTTTTATTATAGGGTGTTTTTTATTGGGGTATAGAACTTTAAGTTGGCATCACTTTTTTAACTGGCGGCCATTTTGTCAGCTGTCAAGTGATTAATATTTAGTTTGGTTTGCCATTTCATCATGAACAGGTTGACAAAAGAACAACGCTTGCAAATCGTGCAAATTTATTTCGAAAGTAATGGTTCAGTTCGCGAAGTTCACCGGCGCTACATGCCACACAGCGCACGTCACAATCGAATTATTGAAGGAAACATTCGATGAGCGCATAATTTCTCGGAATGGACCTGTCAATTGGCCACCAAGATCGTGTGATTTGACACCATTGGATTATTTTCTTTGGGGATATGTGAAGTCGCTCGTCTACGCCAACAAACCAGAAACGTTAGGGGACTTGGAAGCCAACATTCGTGGCGTTATTGAAAATTGGACCTGTAGAATTGGCTATATTCGAGCCAGCCACGGCGGCCACATGCCCGAAATCATATTTAAACATTAATGGCATAAAATTTTCCTTCCAATAAAGCCAAATTGATGGACATTAAAACGATTTTCTTGTGTTTTATTTCAATTCGAAGTTCTATACCTCAATAAAAAACACCCTTTATATTTGCTTATATTGGCTTGATATTTGGTATGCCCATTCGCATTGTAGCAATAATAAAAATGTAGGCCGAATATCAAAAATTCACATTTGAACTGAACATGCACTACTCACTATCTCTCAATATTTAAGCTTTTTTGAAGAATGTTGCCATATATTCATTTTTTGACTTGACTTTTCGAATTATTTCGATATAGTATAAACATATTGACACCCTCGCCTTATAAGCATGCTTTAAAATAATTAACATTTTTATTTAATTTGAACTAGGATATTCTCCTAGCTCAAGACCAGTTTGCATCCATATTTTATAGCTCAAGACCAGTTTGCATCCATATTTTATAGAATGCAAATTTATTTACAAATGGCATGGTGACATTTATTCATGATTGTTGGCCTGTGAAAGTCTTCGTCAGGTGGCTTCACAGCAACTTTTCATCAACATACCCGGCCTCTTTAAGTAAAAATGTTTAGCTGTGTAATCAATTGCAAAATAGTCTTGAGCCAGGAGAATATCCCAGTTCAAATCTAATATTGAAAGCAGACCAAAATAAAACAAACGAAAAAACTAAAATTTTATATTTATTTATAAAATTATTAAAATTTTATTATTAAAAAAAATAACATTTCCTTGTAATGTTACTGCACTTCTACGAAAATCGACAGCCTCTGTCGAATGCAATCCATGGTGGAGGATATATAAATTTCAACCTGGCCGAACTTAATGCCATTTTTACTGATTTTGATTGATTTTTTGAATTGAAAGTAAACACATTGAACCAACCGATCAACAACTATTCATGCAAATTTTGGACATCCCAGCTCCTCTCGTTTCGATTGTAGCGTGCTCAGGCGGACGGATCGTCTTAGAATTTTATGATGATCAACAATATATTTTATTGGGTCTAGGGTTGATATTTCAATGTTTTTAAACCCTCCTGTTGTGGAGGGTATAAAACGGCTAGCGTACCTTCCACAGACAGACAGATATAAAGACGGACAGACGAACGGATAGTCAGACAGAACAATACACACTTCGCGGGAGTTAACTGTCCAAGCTTTCATTGACACACACTAAGTTTCACTTCGTATATTGTCGAAAATCGAAAACGAATGTTTTCAATAACTTAAAAATTATATTAGATTTAGCTTCACAATCTCAAAATCTAACTTTAGTCCCGTATTGTAAATCTTTCAAGGATTAATCCTGCGCTAATCTTAAAAATACAAATTTCTGTTCGTTTTGTGTTATAATTTCATTGAAGTATTTTTAATAATATTTGTCATAATTTTCCATTAACTTTCTACTACTAAAAATTATATTTTAGTTTACACATTCAGAGAGATGCAGTTGTTATATTTTTTCTTCTTTGGAAGTCATTAACCCATGCCATAGCAACAATATTTTCAGTCTTTGATGTAAACGTATAAAATGTGAAGCAAGTAAACTTTGCAAATAAATGTAATTGAAGGATGACCAAAGACAACCGTGGACGATTACGACTAATTTACACCTTATTCGAAAGGGAATCTGACATAGATTTAAGATAATGTGCCACTCCAGTATAAAAGTAATAACAAATAGCGATAACATTATTAACATTCACAAGTAAAAACGGCGTTAAGTTCGGCCAGGCCGAAATTTATATAGCTTCCACCATGGCTTGCAGTCCACAGATGATTTCAAATACAAATATTGAAAAAAAAAAAATTTTATAAGTTAATATAAAATTAGTATTATTTCATACCGCGGTTATAAGATAAGACTACCAACACGTTTACAGTATATACAGTTGGTTGTATTTCCATTCTATTCCAATTCAAAAAGTACAATGTACATAGTGCAAAATAACTTAACTTCATGATTCAACCAATTTTAGGTGTAAAAGTACGAATTTGGAAAAATCTTTTTATTTTGCGTGTCTATGTAGTCAGAGGAATGTATACACCGAAATCCATGATTCTAGCTGCGGTCATTTGGTTTGTACTACTTTTATCCCCTTTTTCCGATTTTACCCCCTCAAGGGTACGACTATCTAAAATCTCTTTATTTTACGTGTCTACTCAATTAGAGGGATATACACACCGAATTTTATCATTCTAGCTGTATTCGTTTAGTTGGTACTATTTTAATCCCTGTACCCATTGTATCCCTTGAAAATGCGAATTTGGAAAAAACCTTTTATTTTTCGTGTCTACGAAGACAGAGGAATGTATACTCCGAATTTCATGATTCTAGATGCGGTCATTTGGTTGGTACTATTTTTATCCTCTTTTTTCCATTTCGACCCCAAAAAGTACGAATTTCGAAAAATACGTTTATTTTACGTATCTACGCAATCAGAGGAATGTATACACCGAATTTCATTATTCTAGGTGCACCCTTTTGGCTGGTACCTTTCTTATCCCTCTATTCCCATTTTATCCCTTAAAAGTACGAATTTGGAAAAATACTTTTATATTATGTTTCCTATCAATTAGAGGAATGTACACATCAAATTTCGTGTTTCTAGCTGTTGCCGTTTAAAATGTACCATGTGTATCCCTTTTTGCCCCATTTCACCCCTACGAATAAAAATCACTTTGTGGTGCACATTTTTGTTATAGAGAATGCGCACTCCCAATATCAAGTAAGTACAAGCAGACATATTGAAAAAATGCGCTTAAATACTCTAAAATATTTAGGAATATTATGGGTATTTTTAGTCCTTGTGAGGGAAAATTTTTTCCCTTTGGGCCGATTTCGCCCAGTTTCAATACCAACCGATCTACGACTACAAGACGCATTTGTGTAGAATTTAGATTGTCTTAGAATTTTATGACGATGAAGAATATATATACTTTATAGGGTCTCAGGTCGATATTTCAAGGTGTTACAAACGGAATGACAAAGCTAGTATACCCCCATCCCGGAGGGTGGAGGGTATAAATATGGAAGTTATTGCGGTTTTTATAAAAAATGCAGCATAAATTGCACAAAAATGTTAAAATTCTATCCTCTATTCTGGGTTGAAATGCAATGGTTTGATAAGGATCGCACCATATTTTAATTTCTAGCAGTTTTTTATAAATACCATTCTCATCGTGAATTTTATTCAATAAAAAACTGATTTATAGTGGTTATTTTGAACGCATCCTGCTCACGAACGGAAAATGATAAAATCGAAATATTTTGGGAGAACATATAAAACAAATCAATCCTTTATTTTAGTCGGGAACATCCAAACTTTTATTTTGAAGCCACTCTAATATATATATAGGGTCCGCCAAATAACTTTTTTTTGAAAATGCTATAAAAAACTATTGAATATTTTCTCAAATTTCTTTTTTTATTTGAAAGTACAATCCTTCCGTTTAATAATGGAAAATAATTTCATTCAAATGGCTGCTGAGGGCACCCCACAAATAATAGTCCAACGGTTGAATAGTTGAAAAAAAAACGTTAGATGGCAGATAATGCTTGAAATGTAAACAAAAAGTATACTTGAGGCAGCAATCTTCAAAAATGTGCCCAAAATATTAGGTGTATTATCAGTCGTCATTACAGAAAAATATTTTCCCTTAGGGAAATTTGCAATTTTTTGATTCCAGCTACGGACCATTATGTTGCAGATCCATTATATTTCGCGCCACACGCCTAATTTCATGATTATAGCTACGACCGTTTGCTTGGTACCAATTTTATTATTTTTTCTTTGCTCTTATTTTGCGTGACTATACCTTTTATTTTCGCATCTATCAGAGTACATTCGGAAGGACACATCGAATTTCACTATTCTAACGGCAGCCGGCGCACAGTGGTTCAGAATCAAAATCCATCGGCCAAAATGCAATAACTTTTCTAGTAAACATTTCTGAGTTCTGTAAAAAATCAAAATTAGACAAGGACAAGGAGGTGTTAACATTAAAAATCGCACAATCAGATATATTTTAGAAATCGACCCAAAGTTGACTACTTTTTGTATTTCCCGCTTTTAAAGAAAATTAAATTTTTTCATTTTTATGTTTTTGTTTCATATTTATTCATAATGCGAAGAAAAATTTTTATTTTTTTGTATTACAGAAAATTACAAAAATTGTTACCATTTCTGTCCCAGTCAAATCTTTTATTTTATATTTTGGTGCATTCACGCTACAAGAGGAATGTACGCAACAAATTTCAAGTGTTTATAAAGCAGGGTATTCTCAGTCCTTGTTAGGGATTTTTTTCGCTCTGTACCTATTTCGCCAACCGATCTGCAACCATAAGACACATTTGCGGAAAATTTGAACCTCCTAGCTCATTTTGTTCGGCGTTTAGCGTGCTTTCCACAGACAGACAGATATAAAGACGGATAGACAGACAGAACAATACACACTTCGCGGGTGTAAACTGTCCAAGCTTTCATTGACACGCACTAAGTTCCATTTAACATAAAAATTTTATTAGATTAAGCTTCATAATCTCAAAATCAAACTAATCGTAAAAATACAATTTGTTCTTCGTTTTGTGTTTCAATTTCTTTGAAGTATTTTTCCAGGAAAATCATTTTTTATAATATTTGTCAACTTTAACTTTCTACTACTAAAAAATTATATTTTAGTTTACACATTCAGAAAAATGCAGTTGCTATATTTTTCGTTCTTTGGAAGTTATTAACCCATGCCCTAGCAACAATATTTTCAGTCTTTGATGCAATCCGTGTAAAATGTGATACAAGTACATTTTGCAAATAAATGTAATTGAAGGATGACCAAAGTCAACCGTGGACGATTACGACTAATTTCGTCCACCTTATTGGAAAGATTTTAGATAATGTGCCACCCCAGTATAAAAGTAATAACAAGTAGCGATAACATTATTAACATTCACAAGTAAAAACGGCGTAAAGTTCGGCCAGTCCGAAATTTATATAGATTCCACCATGGCTTGCATTCCACAGATGATTTCGATTTTCGTAGAAGTGCAATAAAATTCCAGAATTTTTTTAATACTGTCAAACCAGAACAAATAAAAATATTGAAAAAAATAATTTTATAAATAAATAAACAAAATTAATTATTTCAAACCACGCTGATAAGACAAGGCAACCATTATGATTATACCATAAATCTCAAAATAATACAGGGATTGCCAACAAGAGGTGTTATTTTGGTATTCAAAGAAAAAATCCATTTTTTGAGATAAATGATCGGATGTCTATTTCATAAAAAAGGGGAAGGTATGCCGTTAATAATGAAAAACAACATCAGTCAAATAGCAAAGTGGCTGCCCTATGTCCTCGATAGCCTTACGAATTTTATCTTTGAGGTCTTGAATCGACGCTGGGCTGTTGGCGTAGACCTTACCTTTGACGTGGCCCCAAAGGAAGAAGTCGCAAGGTGTTAAATCACAAGATCTCGATGGTCAGTTGTGATCACCTCTTCGAGAGATAACGCGGTCCGGTAACTTTTCCCGTAAAAGAGCAATGGTTTCGTTGCTCGTATGGCACGTAGCGCCGTCTTGTTGAAAGTAAACGTTGCACAGTGGTCAATTTCGCGAGATAGCGGTCAAAACTGTATAACTTTTGGCCGGATTAGTATTTTTTTACGCAATTTGTTTTGTTCAATAGGAGGGACTTTAAGCTTCAATTTGCGTGTTCAAACGTAAAAATCAACTGATAGGAACGTAAGTAATGTGGAGTTAAAAATGCATTTTAATTTTTTGTTGAGTTTCCATGTAAAAGTTGAATATTTTGACATTTTAAATAGGTATATTTTTTATAATTTCTTATTTTCTTCAATCGTATTTTACAACCAATACTTATTTATTATTCCTAAACTTAATTTTGGTCAGAAAATGCCAACATTTGGCCCCTGACATTTATTTAGTCTCAATATTCACAGGGGCCAAAGGTTGGTTTTTGTGGAAGAAAGCTAATTCTTGTGAGGATTAAACTGAAAAATAACACTGAAATTCCCAACAATATCAATACCATTTGGATATATTATATACAGAACACAACATCGATAAAATTTTAAGTAAACTTTTACTATTGATTTAAAGTGCACATATATTTTATTTAAATGTATTAATAAAAATTTATACTAAAATTAGAAACAAATTATAATCTTTAAACTAGTGTAATATTAGTAAAAATTTCTTCCAAATAGCTTTGATTTTCATTTTGCTGCAGTTGTTTAGCTTCTTCATCTAACTCTAATGAGGTTGATTTCCATTTTTGTCGAATACTGGACATATATGGGTCTGATGTGCACAACAAAATATTAATAAGATCTTCATTAGTACAATATCTGGAAATTTTTCTTGTATTGTGCTCGCGAAAGAATCTGTAGTCTTTGTTCCTTTTTTCTTGCGCTTCTTCTGAGAGATCTCCAATTGGAAGCATATTGTGCTGAATTATTTGTTCCCCATGGAACAACATTTTGTGAACTGTGGTTGGCATATGTCTCCAAGAATATTTTTGGTTATAAAGGGTTGCTGTCTCATTAGCATACTGACCAATTTTTTTTGCATCTATATTTTTGCTACATGCTATAACTTCTAATATGATTTGGAATCGTCGTATTAAATCATAATCTACTCCAGTTATAGAAGCTGCAGTTTCTGGATCGGAAAAAAATCTCCTTGCTGTGTTTCCATCATTAGAATTTCCTTCTCCCTTTGGCTGGTCAATTATAAGGCCTATCTCACGGTATTTTTCTTGAATATCTTTTTTTTTTTTGCTTTCTTTTTTCCAAATTTTCTTTGTTGTTTCTCACTGTTTCGCCTAACGGGCCAAATTCCAAATCGTATCCCAATTTAAGAATATGCTCCATAAAACGAATTCTAGCATGAAGAGGTGACATTCCAAATTCATATGCTTCATTAAAACTATCGTCTTGTGTTGGTGGTTGGCTCAATTGACTTGATGTTTTTTGGCATATGGTGCAGCTTGACGAAGACTTTGTTTCGGTTAAAGCTTGTGCAACTTTTCCATCGATCATTGTAAGTGACATTTTAAAGTTAACTTCGATGCATTGGTCATTAAATTCAAATATCACTGGTTGAAGTTCTTTAATTTCATATCTTATTTTGCCAACTTCTTCAGTTATGACATCTTTAGTTTCTTTTTTGTAAGCAAACTTTATTGGTCTACAAAATTTTGTTGACGAGGGAATTTCATTCTTCCATACATCTATCTCTGCAGCTCTACTAGTTGACGGCTCTGAACCAATATAAGTTTTTGTTAAACGTAATGGAACGAAAGAAATCATGAGTAAATTGGCATCTGATGAATTTTCCGCATTACATTGTTTGTATTGTTTCTGGCCAGAGGACCCATCACATCCCCATTTAGAAATTAAAGTCATGCTGCAATTTTTAAACTTCTTTAAATAGTCAGCATCAAATGTCTTTAATAATCGTTCTGCAGTGTGTTCAAGAAGATCCTGCAATTTTATTTCTGCTGAACTTGAAGTTACACTAATAACAGTTGGTGAAGGTAAGCAATATTTTTTGGCAGAAACTAAATCTCGATATGATGGAAAAATTCCACAATTTTTTCAATGGTTCGCTTCCGCAATTCTGTATATTGGTTTTTAGTCATTGTCAAATCCAAAAATAGTGCAAATGCTTCTTCTGGAGTAAATTTATTTTCTTCAGTTGGTGTCGGCATACTTTCTAAAATCATTTTTGTGCGTCTGGGGCTTGCTTCCACTATTTTTTCAATGATAGCAATTTTACTCTTTTTAGTTTTCGATGGTTGAATTTGATGCAGAAATGAATCCTTTATGATGCTACAAGAAACTTCTTCATTGATATGTTTAAGCTTGCGTCTTCGTGATCTTTCACTACAATTATCAATTGGCTTTGCTGGTATATATAGGAATGTATATATAGGAATGTAGTGAAGGGTTTAGGACTACAAAATAGTAAATTTGTGTTTTGACTCAGCTTGACTCACAGGATTTGTGCTCTATGAAGTAGGAAATTTCCGATAAATTAGACCTTTTAAAAAAAAAATATTTAAATTGTTCTGAAAACAGTAGAGCTTCAATTTTTTCTACCAGTGATAGGAAATAAGTTAAGTTACAACACAAAATTTATTTCGTCCAAAAATCTTGAAAAACAAAAAAGTTATGATCATTTCAACTTTAAAAATTAACTAAAAATATCATAATTACTAAATTCTGAAAAAGCCCATTTTGGACCACCCTGTTCTCAGTGAAATAGTTAAAATAGAGTTCTAATTTTTTGGCACCCGAGGTTTACTACTGTCTACTTTCATATGAGTCTAATAACTTTAAAATCGGAGAACAAAAACCAAAAGGAGTTTTGGCCGCTATCTCAAAATAATGACCACAGTGCGTTGTCCAGTTCAATACCATCCAACTCCGACTATAAAAAATCATTACATCTATCGATAGCGCAACCCATTCACCGTAACTGTTGATCCAACCTCATTTTCGAAAAAGTAAGGTCCAATGACCCCGGATCATCATGGAATTCCGGATCATTTTCATTCATGAATTTTAATAATTTCAATGCGTTTTTAAGCGTGTATCGTTCCATTTTTAGTAATGGCGTAGTTTCTACTTGTCAAATGTCAAAGTATAAAAGCTTCAAAGTGACAGCTGCCGAAATACCGGGTGATTCAAAATAAAACCTCTTGTTGGAAAACCCTGTACTTCAAGACAATTCAAAAAGTAAATACAAGGCATCAATCTTCAAAAAATCTTAAATGCCATATATATTGGGCGAAAGTGGAAGCCTTCTCAGCTACAACCATTTGGTTGGTTGTATTTCCTTTCTAGTTTATTTCCAAAATTACAAATTTCGATAAACCATTATCTCTCGCGTACACAATGCAAGATAACATAACTTCATGAGTCTATTCGGTCAGAGGAATATATACACCGAATTCCCTTTTTTCCCATTTTATCCCCTTAAAAGAACAACTTACAAAGATCTCTTTATTTTACATGTCTACACAATTAGAGGGAATTCATCATTCTAGCTATAGCCGTTTATATGGTACCAATTTTATCCCTCTGTTCCGATTGTATCCATTGAAAGCACGAATTTGGAAAACCCTTTTTATTTCTTTGTGTCTACGCAATCACAAGAATGTGTACACCGAATTTCATTCTATGTGCAACCGTTTGATTGGTACCAATTTTATACCTCTTTTCCCATTTTACCCCTTAAAAGTACGTGGGTCTATCTGTTGTCTCTTGATAGGTACCATTTTTATCCCTTTATTGCCCCAATTCACCTCCAACAAATAATAATCACTTTATGGTGCATGTTGTTACTTTAAGAGGAATGCGAAAATATCAAGCTCGAAATATTAGGGATATTTTCAGTCCTTGTGAGGGAAAATTTTTTCTCTCTGGACCGATTTCGCCCACTTTCAACTATTAGACGTATTCTGCAATTTGGACGTCCTGTCTCCTTTCGTTTAGATGCTAGCGTGCTTTCAACAAACGGACAGAGGGATATGGCTAGATCGTTTTAGAATTTTATGACGACCAAGAATACTTAATAGGGTCTCAGATCGATATTTCAAGGTGTTACATACGGAACAAGTGACAAAGTGAATATACCCCCATCCTAAGGTGGAGGGTATAAAAATAATATTTTTATCATTTATAAATCAGTTTCCAATATTAAGTCCATGTCGCTTAGCTTTTTCGTGCTCCAACTTCCACCAGATTTTGTTTCTGCTATTTTAAGATGGAAAGAAAAAATTTAGAATGGAGAATGCAATGGAATGGAGTAACCCCAATTTTTGAAAAATACATATTTTTCAAAATTTTCCTATTCCAATGCTTCTAAGTAAATGCAAAAATCTATATATATAAAAGAGTTGCGTTACTGACTGACTGACTGACTTATCATTGACCAGCCCCCAGACCAAACGGCTGAAGCTAGGGTCATGCAATTTTCGACTAAGAAAGGGTTTTACGAAATTCGTACTTTTAGGGGGTAAAATGGCCCAAAAAGGGATAAACATCGAACCTTCGTCCTGACTAAACGACAGTAGTTAGAAACATGAAATTCGATGAGTTCCTTGCACTGACCATGCAGAAGAGCTACAAATAGGGATTTTTCGAAATTTGTACTTTTAAGGGGCGAGCGGGACAAAAAGGGATAAAAATGGTACCAATTTAAGGATTGCGGCTAGAATCGTGAAAATCGGTATTTACATTTCTCTGACAACGTAGACTTGCAATATAAATTGATTTTTCGATATTTGTACTTATAAGGGGTGAGCGGGACAAAAAGGGATAAAAATTTTACCAACTAAAGTATTACAGCTCGAATCGTGAAATTTTGTATGTAAATTGCGCTGACCATATAAAAGCGAAGTAAAATTGGATTTTTCGAAAATTTTACTTTTAAGGGGCTTGCGGGATAAAAATGGTACCAACTAAAATATTACACCTAGAATCGTGAAATTTGGTATGTAAATTCTTTTGACCATATAAAAGCAAAGTCAAATTGGATTTTTCGAAAGTTGTACTTTTAATGGGCGTGCGGGACAAAAAGGGATAAAAATGGTACCAACAAAAGTATTACACCTAGAATCGTGAATTTTGGTATGCAAATTGCTCTGACCATATAAAAGCGAAGTAAAAATGGGTTTTTCGAAATTTTTTACATTGGTACAAGTTGTAGTCGTGAAATTTGGTATGTAAATTCCACTGACAACGTAGTAGCGCAAATCTAAATGGATTTTTCGAAATTTGTACTTATTAGGAGTGAGTTGGACAAAAAGGGATAAAAATTGTACCAACCAAAGTAAATTCCTCTGGCAACGGATAAAAGTAGGACCACCTAAAGTATTGAAAATTTAGAAGCGCTAACCTAAAAAATTTTTTCGAAATTTGTACTTATAAACGGTGAGCGGGATAAAAATAGTACCAAATAAAATAGTGTAGTTAGAGTTGCGAAATTTGGAGTGTAAATTCCCTGACAACGTAGAAGCGCAATCTAAATGGATTTTTTTTTGAAATGTGTACTTATAGGAGGTGAGCGGGACAAAAAGGGATAAAAATGGTACCAACTAAATTATTGCAGCTATGGTCGAGAAATTTGGAGTGTAAATTCCTCTGACAACGTAGACTTGCAACATAAATGGATTTCTTGATTTAGTATGTATATTCCTCTGACCACGTAGAAGCGCAGTAAAAATGGACTTTCGAAATATGTACTTTTAAGGGATGCGCGGGACGAAAAGTGATAAAAATTGTGCACAATCCTTTAATTACTTAAACGCGGAACATAAATGGATATTTCAAAATTTGTACTTAATACAACGATACGTCCCGACAAGAAATAAATGTTTTACCAAATAAAGTACATATTTTTAGGGGAAGCAAAAACACATGTTACCTATAGTGGTTTTTCAAAATGTGTACTTTTTGGGAAAGAGGCGCAAAAGTTATAAAGTAGCTGGCTGCATGTAGAAACATGAGAACGAGGATATAAATTGTGGTAATTTTTTCTTTTAAACTTGGTAGAAAATTATAAAAATTATACATACGAAGGTGTTCAGCTAAAATAGTGCGTATCCACAAACCCATTACTTTGATTGTGTGTGAGTGCTATATAATAGGATGTTTTACTATTTTAGATTTATCTATATCCACCAAAAGAAAATTAAATAAATAAATAACAGAGACGGATAAAATTATTTGTTAATTTTTTTTCGCGTGCGAAGCAGCGGGTACTGCTAGTTTAAGATATAATACACAATCGGATTTTTATTTTTGTAAGCTACTGATACATTTACTTTGATTGTGTATTTAAATTGTATTCGTTTCATCTTGTTTATAACAGCTAAAACCACCATATCGCCAATTAAATTGCAAAGAATTAATAACACTTTGTTCAGATCCCCTCTTCGATATTAGATGTGAAATACATACATATCTGTTATGATGTTATGACTTCTTTGTTGGTTTGGGTAAAACAATAACTTAAAAAAATTAACATGCATTCAGAATTTACTTTACGTTTATTTGAAATTTAATCTTTAAATTCAATCTATATCGTCGGTTTGAATATCGCTTTTCACAAAAGAACCAAATGGAAGAGTGAATAAACAACCGAGCAACTATAAGGTATTGTGTATATGGGTGCGTGTGCGTGTTTAGCTGCCATGTATGTGTGCGTGTATGTTGATTTGAGATGTTGGTGTGTACAAAAAAAGGACATAAATATTCATTTCTATAACTCCCATTCCGTCCCGCCTCACTCCAATTTTCGCACACGAATTTACACTCACTCACATGAACACGCATACACAAACATATACATTAGGCTGAGTCGCGGTGCAAAAAAAAAATATAATATAATTTCCAGTCACCCATGAAAACAAAATTTGGATTGTTTAATGATGTTTTTCGAAATATTTCGTCCTTAGGTCAACCCGTTTATGAGCTTAAAGCTCTGAAAACACGCCTACACTTTTATGCAGTACTTTTGTCCAATTTTTTCGGAGTTAATTGTTGGACATTTATGGTACATTTTTGTAGATGGGTCGAAGTACTTTAAAAATCCAAATTTTATTCGTGGGTGTTAAAAACATAAATTTTCTTTCGTGACCCACCCTAGTATGCATACTACACACACATCCATCAGTCAGTATACGCAGTGCTGCGTAGTCCTGGGAAGCATATTCATTTTTTTGACACTCATACGTCATGTGGTACAACATGTAGTGCTGTTGTTGTGCTCGCTCTTGATGTATTATGATGCATTCAACCGTTATATTTTAAAACAACAGATTCATGAAACGAACGCACACTCAGACACTCTCATAGTCTCACTCTCTCACAGGCACTCGCATACAAATAGTGTATAACTTATGTACATACATATGTATGCGAGGTGGGTTTGAACAGTTTTTGAGTTGGCACAACTAGAACCATATTGACATCTTCGAGTGCACACGCGTGTGGTTGCCGGAAATGTGGGATAAAATTACCCCATAAAATATGATATCACAAGTCTGAAATATTTCATGTTCTAATCCGAAACAATGTCCACATAAGTAATATGTGGGATATGTGCGAGTGAGATAAAAACGAATGTCGCCAAACACCAACATGTGAGGCATATGATGTTAATTTATTTATATTTAAATTTTATAATATTTGCAATACAGAAATATCAAATAACAAAAGATAAAAATGTTATATTCATTCCATTTTCTCGAAAATGAGTAATAAAATTCTAAGGCAATCTAGCCATGTCCGTCCATCTGTTGGAAACACGTTAGCATCTAAACGAAAGGAGCTAGGACGTCCAAAATTTCCACAAATGCGTCTTATAGTCGTAGATCGGTTTGGATTGAAACTGAGCGAAATCGGCCCAAAGCGAAAAATTGTTCCTTCACAAGAACTAAAATACCCATGAAAACCCCTAATATTTTAGAGTATTTAATAATTTGTACACCCTACACCACTTCGTGGACTAGGGTATTATAAGTTACTTTTCCGCCAAATGTTTGTAACACCTAGAAATAATCGAGCTAGACCCACCTTTAAGTATACGAATCGGCTTAGAATCTCCAGCTGAATCGATTTAACGATGTCTGTCTGTTCATCTGTCCGTCCGTCCGTCTGCTGCCATCGAAGCTTGTTCGCACTCTACAGGTCGCAATTGTGCTACGATTGTCATGAAATTTAGCAGAATAAAGGGTGATTTTTTAAGAGCTTGATAACTTTTTTTTAAAAAAAAACGCATAAAATTTGCAAAATCTCATCGGTTCTTTATTTGAAACGTTAGATTGGTCCATGACATTTACTTTTTGAAGATAATTTAATTTAAATGTTGACCGCGGCTGCGTCTTAGGTGGTCCATCCGCTTAGTCCAATTTTGGCATTTCCACGTTTTTGAGTAACAGAGACCCAATTGGTGCGAACGGCGACGAATCGAAAATTGGTGGTCATCATTAACACTGGCCGATACAGCTGCGATATTTTCTTCAGTTCGCACTCTACGTAAGCGTGTTGGTGGTTTAATGTCCAACAATGTAAATTTGGTGCGAAATTTAGTCACAATAGCCCGAATAGCCGCTTCAGTGGGTCGATTAAACTGACCATAAAATGGAAGCGCGCAATGAACTTTCTTAACAGAGCACGCATTTTGATAATAAAATTCAATTGTGCTACGATTGTCATGAAATTTAGCAGAATAAAGGGTGATTTTTTAAGAGCTTGATAACTTTTTTTTAAAAAAAAAACGCATAAAATTTGCAAAATCTCATCGGTTCTTTATTTGAAACGTTAGATTGGTCCATGACATTTACTTTTTGAAGATAATTTAATTTAAATGTTGACCGCGGCTGCGTCTTAGGTGGTCCATCCGCTTAGTCCAATTTTGGCATTTCCACGTTTTTGAGTAACAGAGACCCAATTGGTGCGAACGGCGACGAATCGAAAATTGGTGGTCATCATTAACACTGGCCGATACAGCTGCGATATTTTCTTCAGTTCGCACTCTACGTAAGCGTGTTGGTGGTTTAATGTCCAACAATGTAAATTTGGTGCGAAATTTAGTCACAATAGCCCGAATAGCCGCTTCAGTGGGTCGATTAAACTGACCATAAAATGGAAGCGCGCAATGAACTTTCTTAACAGAGCACGCATTTTGATAATAAAATTCAATAATTTGCAAGCGTTGTTCGTTTGTAAGACGATTCATGATGAAATGTCAAAGCATACTGAGCATCTTTCTCTTTGACATCATGTCTGAAATCCCACGTGATCTGTCAAATACTAATGCATGAAAATCCTAACCTCAAAAAAATCACTCTTTATAAAATAATGAACACAACTTGCCGACTAGCCTGTTACTCGTTATCTATAGAACGTGCATGATACAACAATCCACGACAACCGTGTAGACAAGCTAAGTATAGTAGGATTTTTGACAAGTTTCCCTGAGGCAGGTTTTTCCTCAGTTCTCACACACAAGTAATCTTACAAGAAGTTACTTTTTTTGCCAAGGACGATTGGTATTGAATTTGGAGAAAATCGGTTCAGATTTAGATATAACCTCCATACAAATATCCCTATAATTTACACTATTACTGCTCTAGAATACACATTTTACATACGATAATGGGATTTTGATATAGCCCCATGCAAATGTACCTCCGATTTGCAATATTGCTTCTCTAAAATTCACATTTTATATCGGATCTTGATCAAATTTCCCACACAATGTTACATTTAGACTAGAAACGCCTATTTTGAAAGCCAGCTATATGGGTCAATGTTTTGGTATAGCCCCCATACAAATGGGCCCCCAGTTTTCACTATTATCGCTCTAGAACCCACATCTTACTTTGGATCTTTTTAAATTTTGCAGATCATGTTATATTTCAATAAAGAATACCTACTTTGAAAGTGATCTATAAAGGCCCACTTTTTAATGTAGCGACCAAGTGCAAGTCTACGTTGCCAGAAGAATTTAAACACCAAATTTCACGAATGTGGCTGCAATACTTTTGTTGGTACTATTTTTATCCCGATCACCCTTTATAAGTACAAATTTTGAAAAATTCGTTTAGATATGCGCTTCTACGTTGTCGAAGGAATATACACACCAAATTTCTTGCCTATAGCTGCAATACTTAAATTAGTACCATTTTTATCCCTTTTTGTCCATCGCAATCCTTAAAAGTACAAATTTTAAAAAATCTAATTTTACTGCGCTTCTAAATGGTTAGAGGAATTTACACATCAAATTTTATAATACTAGCTGCAATACTTAAAATTGCAAATTTCAAAAATTCCATTTATGTTACAAGTCTACGTTGTCAGAGAAATTTACACACCAAATTTCACGAGTATAGCTACAATACTTGTGTTGTACTATTTTTATCCCGCTCACCCTATATAAGTCCAAATTTCGAAAAATTGATTTAAATTCGTGGATTGCACTCTACAGAGGCTGGCGATTTTCGTAGAAGTGGAAAATGGAACATTCTTTTAATGCAACCAAACGAAAACAAGTAAGGAAAGGCTAAAGTCGGGCGGGCCGACTATATAATACCCTACACCACTCCCTGCGTATGTACCTCGCTTTGATTACTAAACCCAGGTATTTCATGGGAGCAATTTTATGTAGTTCATACAAATTATATAAATTATATGAATATAATTAATATGCTATATCTTTAGTCAAATTTAACGAATATGGTAAATAATATGGTAATTGATCCAATTGTCCGACAGACAAATACAAATTATACAGTAGTATACCACAGTTATACCAAAGTATGGACATATGGGCATCACCCAAACAATTCTCATTGCAATTCAATTCGGTAAAAAAGTGAAATCGGGAAGGATTTTTGCATTCTGTAAATGTATGTGTTTGACAAAAAATGTTAAATCGGAAAGCACATTTGTATGGGGGTATATTGAAACCTGGAACGATGTGACCCGCTTTCACCATGTCTGTTTATTGGTGAAATATAATATGTAAAATTTGGCCAAAATCGGTTAAACATTCTGGAGCAACATTTGTATGAGGGCTATATCTAAATCTGAACCGATCTTACCCACTTTCACCATAGGTTTTTTAGTTGGATTATAAGATGTTGTGCCAATTTTAAAGAAAATATGTACAATATGTGGTTTCTAAAGCGGAAAAAGTGAAATCGGGAGCGACATCTGTATGGGGGCTATATCTAAATCTGAACCGATCATACCCACTTTCAGCATAGGTGTTTCTAGTTCGATTATAAAATGTTGTGCCAATTTTAAAGAAAATCGGGTACAATATGTTGTTTCTAAAGCGGAAAAAGTGAAATCGGGAGCGACATTTGTATGGGGACTATACCTAAATCTGAAACGATCTTACCCAATTTTTGCATCCGTGTTCTAGTTGGATTATAAGATGCCGTTTCTAGAGCGGAAAATGTCAAATCGGGAGCGACATTTGTATGGGGGCTATATCTAAATCTGAACCGATCTTACCCAATTTTAGCATACGTGTTTCTAGTTGGATTATAAGATGTTCTGCAAAATTTAAAGAAAATCGGGTACAATATGTCGATTCTAGAGCGGAAAATGTCATGTAGAGTGCGAACAAGGTTAGATGGACAGCAGACGGACGGACAGACAGACATCGTTAAATCGACTCAGCTGGTGATTCTAAGCCGATCGGTATACTTAAAGGTGGGTCTAGCTCGATTATTTCTTGGTGTTACAAACATTTGGCGCGAAACTAACTTATAATACACTAGACAACGAAGTGGTGTAGGGTATAACAAGTACGGACAGGCTAAAGTCGGGCGGGACCGACTCTATGATACACTCCACTTTCAATCCGAATACAATTTAATTCGGTGAAGAAGTGAAAACGGGAAGGATTTTTGTATACTGTATATGCATGTGTTTGACAAAAAATGTTAAATCGGAAAGAACATTTGTATGGGGGTATATTGAAATCTGGAACGAAATAGGTGATATATAATATGTATAGTTTGGCCAAAATCGGTTAAACATTTGGGAGCAACATTTGTATTTGCGCTATATCTAAATCTGAACCGATCATAGCCACTTTCACCATAGGTTTTTTACATGGATTATAAGCTGTTGTGCCAAATTTAAAGAAAATAGAGTACAATATGTGGTTTCTAAAGCGGCAAAAGTGAAATCGGGAGCCACATTTGTTTGGGGGCTATATCTAAATCTGAACCGATCTTACCCAATTTTTGCATAGATGTTTCTAGTTGGATTATAAGATGGTGTGCCAAATTTAAAGAAAATCGGGTACAATATGTGGTTTCTAGAGCGGAAAATGTCAAATCGGGAGCGACATTTGTATGGGGGCTATATCTAAATCTAGACCGATCTTACACAATTTTTGCATAGTTGTTTCTAGTTGGATTATAAGATGTTGTGCAAAATTTAAAGAAAATCGGGTACAATATGTGGTTTCTAGAGCGGAAAATGTCAAATCGGGAGCGAAATTTGTATGGGTCTATATCTAAATCTGAACCGATATTACCCACTTTCTGAATAGGTGTTTTTAGTTGGATTATAAGATGTTGTGCCAAATTTAAAGAAAATCGGGTACAATATGTCGTTTTTACAGCGGAAAATGTCAACTCGGGAGAGACATTTGTGTGGGTGCTATATCTAAATCTGAACCGATCTTACCTAAATTCTGCCTATGTGTTTTTAGTTGGATTATAAGATGTTGTGCCACATTTAAAGAAAATCGGGTACAATATGTCTTTTCTACAGCGAAAAATGTCAACTCGGGAGCGACATTTGTGTGGAGGCTATATCTAAATCTGAACCGATCTGAACTATTTTCATCACAGGTGTTCCTAGTTTAAATATAAGATGTTTTGCCAATTTTGAAGAAAATCTGTTGTAATATGTGGTATCTAGAGTGAAAAGAGTCAAATCGGGAGTGAAATTCGTATGGGGCTATATCTAAATCAAAAGTCGTTTGGTTCTGCCTACATTTGCAACCTGTTTCGTGATTACAAGAATACAGACAGACGGACATTGCTAAATCGATTCAAAAAGTGATTCTAAGTCGATCGGTATAATTAACAATGGGTCTATCTCGCTTTCTTTCGGGTGTTACAAACAAATGCACAAAGACATAATACTCTCGTGGAGTGTATAAACATTGAAACAAATATATAAATAAGCTCGAAATTTTAATTATTATAAAAACCTCCAACCAGTTTGTTTATAATATATATGGAAATAATACATCAAGTCGATTGAAAAAGTAAATATAAGGTAGCAGTCTTCAAAAAATCTTAAATACCCTAAATATTGGGGGATTTTCAGTAACAGCCGTTTGGTTGGTTGTATTTCCATCCTATTCTAATTCCAAAAGTACAAATTTTGAAAATCCATTATTTCTCAAGTACACAGTGCAAAATGAAGAAACTTCATGATTTTTGCCGTAAAAGTAAAAAAGTACGAATTTGGAAAAATCTTTCTATTTTGCGAATCTATGCATTCAGATAAATGAATGCACCGATTTCCATGATTCTAGCTGCGGCTATTTTTATGCCTTGTTTCCCATTTTACTCTATTAAAAGTACACTTTCGAAAATCTCTTTATTTTACATGTCTACGCAATAAGTGGGGTGAACACATCAAATTTCATCATTCTAGCTGTAGTCGCTTAGTTGGTACCATTTTGATCCCTCTGTTCCCATTGTATCACTTGAATGAACAAATTTGGAAAAAAAACTTTATTTTACGTGTCTAGCTGACGCCGTTTGGTTGGTACAATTGTTATCCCCTTTTTACATGGTGTCCCCTAAAAGTACGAATTTCGATAAGTCCTTTTAATTAATCGGAGGAATGTGTACCCCGGAATGACAAACTTAGTATACTCCCATCTTGTAAGTGGATGGCATAAAAAAGCATGGTAAAAATTGCCAAATTTGGAATACATTTTGCCCAATTTGGTAATTAGAGTATTAAAAAAATTAAACATTGTTTATATATAAAAGTAATAAAAAAGACAAAAAGTTTTTTCTTGAGCCACGATTCGAACCTGGGACCTTCTGGGTGCAAAGTGGACACCTCACCTGTGTGACCCCACACTAAAAAACATTCCCATTCACTTGTGAAAATGATATTCGTAAAATGTTACGGGATATTAACATATTATCGACCTTTTTGGGAGTTGTTTAAAAGAACTTCCTCAAAAGCAGGAAAAATTCACAATTAGATTTTGAGATGCGATTAAAATATGTTTCCTACGGAAGTACTTCCAATTTTTTGCTGGGTACTTCTGTCTGTATTAGTTTGGCATTAACAACCATTTCAATTCATATTTTAGACTTAGACATCGGAACTTGATCAAATTTTCCAGATCATGTTATATATCAAATAGAAAATAGGACCTAGCGCGAAATTGAAATATATGGATTCATGTTCATTCCAAGTATCGCTAGGATCGGATAATAATTCCAACCTCTATTTTGATTATATGGCTAAATCGATTCAGAAAGTCGATCGATATAATAAACGAATGGACACATCTCACTTTCTTGGGTGTTACAAACAAATGCACAAATACATTATTGGGAGGGTATAGATATTTTGAGAATATCTTAACAGGTTCTGCTAATAATTAACGCTGTTATAAGCATTTTAAAATAACATTATCTGGCTACAAACTTGTCGCTTGCGATCTTTTTCAAACCAACTTCTTTGTATTTCCCCAAATCTGCCTCGTATACATCAGACTGTAAGGAGTCCCGAAGAAGTTGTTGTTTCGGAGGACATGATAATTCGTAGTATAAAGTGGGTCAAGAGTTTCAGATTGATTTATAAAATAAAAGGGAATATTTCAAAAAAACTATATTATTCAAATCCTTTCGTATACGGCATACTAGTTGCCATATAAAGATCGATTTTAGTTCATTATACCCTCACTCTACAGAGTAGGAGGGTATATATCATTTGGGACAGAAAAAAGTGTAACGCATTGACGGAGTGACTTAACACCCTAAGTATGTTTGGACCAAATCCGTTTCACAACACTTTAAGATGTTTGAGCCATATCCCTCCGTTCGTCGTCTATCTGGCTGGCTGATGTACACGATAACTCTCGAAAGGAGTTAAGGAATCAATTCAAACTTTGCGCATGGTAATATTTTTCCCAAACTTAGTTTAAATTCGAAGATGGGCGAAATTTCCACTCCCCTTCTGGTACCAGCCACTCAAAGTGGCATAAACTTTGGTTACAATAAAACCGACGTAACATCTATAAGGGTAGTCAAAATCATTTGCCATTTGATATTTAAAAATGTCTTTATAATCACTTTAAACTTAAAAAATATTTACGATTTAGCCACGCCCCTTCTAGTACCTCCCACACAAATGTCTCTATCCTAGGTAATATTAAATCCTTCATAACTTCTATACTGGTGCATGAGATCCACAATGGCTTGATATTTGATCTTTCCACACAAATTATCCTGCCCTACGTTAAATTTAATTCCTTAAAACTTCCGTATGGTCTCTTCCGTATGTTCTCTCTGTTCCGTATTTTTTTACTCCGTTTGAAGTTGATTGACTTTGATACTGGGTACCTTTTTGTAGAACGATTTCTTCCTATTCGGAACTCCCGATTCAGCAACATGTGTTAAGGACACCTTAATGTGCTGTATACATACGTTAGTCTTTGCACATACCTTATTTCAGTATGTCTGCATAAGTGTGTGTGTGCGTGTCTGCTTTCCAATGTTGAGGAAATATTTTGCAAAGAGCTTTAAAGACATTCACTTCACTTCGCTTCATTCAGTCGAGCGAGTGTTCATAAAAAGCCTAAAATAAAGAATTTGCATTTAAAACGATTGCAAACATTTAGATTTCATTCTCAAGGCATTTAATTGTTCGTCACAGTCAAGTTTTGTACCGGGCTGGGCTGTGGCAAAATTATAAATTGAATTAATGGATCTTTGGTAGTTATTATGCATTTTAAATTGAATTTTAATAAATATTCATAATGGAATTTTAGTAAAGTACGAACAATGAATGAACATCACAGAGAATATATGCAAAAGTGTTTTTCATTTAGCCTGAATTTAATTTCAAGCAGATATTGACATAAAGATGAAATATTTGGAATAGTTTATGTTCAATAACATATTAAAATTTAATTTAAAGTGAAAGAATATCGCACAGTGGTTTAAAAGCGATTTTTTGGAAATAGTTATGTAAATGTTGTACCGAAAAACATATCTTGGGAAAATGAACATGTTTTCAGATCACAAAATCCCCGCAAATCCGGGGAAAATTACCGCAATGCAATAACTGCGGAACGTCGGAATATAGCAACGGATTCTGATGGTGGGGATAAAAATATAAATTTATCGGCGTTTTGAAAGTCTACGTATGTATGTAATTTTAGAGGGGACCATTTGCACATTCATATGATGAATCGCTATAGGAAACATTGTGACCTGTTCAAATATAAGGTCTTGTTGGTCACTTTTTGCATTAGGGGAATAAAACACCCCTAAAACAGGGTTTAAAGGTTCAAAATTTATACAAAAAATGTTGCCATTAAATTCATGAAATTAAGTGCAAGAATTAATACAAAACTTAATATTCATTTTAGGGATAATTTCATAGTTTTCCCGAATTTGTGATCAACTGGTAATATTTTGTAGAGTCTTGTAGTAATTTGCTTCACTTTTAACTAATTTGTAATATGTATACCCTCCACTAGGGAATTATATAAAGGGTGGTTAAATTGTAAGGGCCGATGTAACCACGCAACGCGTTAAATTTATTCAGGCTTATTATACCCTCCACCTCCAGGATGGGGGTATACTAACTTTGTCATTCCGTTTGTAACACCTTGAAATTCGACCTGAGACCCTAGAAAGTGTATATATTCTTGATCGTCATAATGTTCTAAGACGATCTAGCCATGTCCGTCCGTCCGTCTGTTGAAAGCACGCCAGCATCTAAACGAAAGGAGCTAGAACGTTCAAATTTTCCATAAATGCGTCTTATAGTCGTAGATCGGTTGGGATTGAAATGGGGCAAAATCGGACCAAAGTGAAAAATTTTTCCCTCACAAGGACTAAAAATACCCATAATAATCCCTAACATTTTAGCGTATTTGAGCATGTTTTTTGAATATGTCTGTTTATATTTGCTTGATATTTAGTATGCGCATTCCCCTTATAGCGTGCACCATAAAGTGATTATTATTTGTAGGGGGTGAAATGGGGCAAAAAAGGGATAAAAATGGTACATATTAAACGACAACAACTAGAAACACGAAATTCGGTGTGTACATTTATTTTCCAAATTCGTACTTTTAAGGGGTCAAATAGGAATAATAAGGGGTCAAATAGAAATGGTACCAACCAAGCGGCTGTACCTAGAATAATGAAATTCGGTGTATACATTCCTCTGATTGCATAGATAAGTAAAATACACCGATTTTTCGAAATTCGTACTTTTTGGGGTTAAAATGAAAAAAGGGGATAAAAATAGTACCAATCAAATAACCGCAGCTAGAGTCATGAAATTCGGAGTATACATTCCTCTGAGTGCGTAGACACGGAAAATAGAAGAATTTTTCGAAATTAGTACTTTCAAGGGATACAATGGTACAGAGGGAAAAATTGGTTGAATCATGAAGTTAGGTTATTTTGAAATATGTACGTCTGATAATGGATTTTCAAAATTTGTACTTTTGGAATTCAAATAGAATGTAAATACAACCAACTGTAGCACCCACTATCTACCAATATTTATGGCTTTGAAAATATTTTTGAAAACATAAATATAAGAATATTTATTTTTTGAATTGACGTATTGGTAGCATTACCTTATAAGCGTGGTTTGAAATAATTAAAATATTATATTTATTTATAAAATTAACTTTTCAATATTTGTATTTGTTTTGGTTTGGCTATATTAAAAAAATTATATTTTCCTATAATATTACTGCACTTCTACGAAAACCAACAACCTCTGTGGAATGCAATCCATGGTGGAGGGTATATAAAGTTCGGCCCGGCCGAACTTAACGCCGTTTTTACTTGTTATGGAAATGGGCGTTCAAATCAAAATGCATATCGTGCACTTCGAAGAAAATCATCTTCAGTGATGAGACACATTTTCACCGTCAATAAGCAGAATTGCACCCACAAAGAGTGACTGTTTGGTGCGGTTTATGGGCTGGCGGCATCATCGGACCGTAATTTTTCCAAAATATGGTTTGACATATGATTTGACACAGTTGGACTTCTTTCTTTGGGGTTATTTGAAATAAAAGGTGTACGTCGATAAGCCAACAATTCAAGAGCTAAAGAGTGAGATAATGCGGCACATTAACGGCATAGAACCTCAATTATGCCTCAGCGTCATCGAAAATGGAGGTGTGCCGCCGAGGCCGATATTTTGTTCCATACACAATTGAACCATACCAATATTATCATAATAAAAAAATTACCTAAATAATTTGAATTTTATTCAAAATCTACATCGGCCCTTAGACTGTAACCACCCTTTATTTGTACATTTGTTTGTAGCACCAAAAGGAAACGAGACAGGCCTGTTGTTTATTACACTTATTGACTTAGAATCTCTTTTGGCATCGTTTTGGCAATGACTGTCTATCGGTGACAAATTACGTGGTATATTTGATTACAATCGTTACAGTAGTTTGGAGGCAATATACATCACTATAAGCACTACCTTGTTAGAAATACTTGCATATATTTCACACACAAATGTGTCATCTAAGCACTGCAATCGTATTCATAATTCACTAATAAAAACTTGCAAACTCTTATTTCATGTTCAGCCAATGTCGTTGTTTGAAAATGACAGATATGACAGACAGAATAAGTTCATCGCAATGCACTGGTGTACACCCACCCCACAAAGGCGAAGTACAAACACAATTTTAGGATATAAATAGAAATCGATTTCCAATTCCATTGAAATTGCCATCAGCCACGAAAGACTTGAATTGCAGCGAATATATTGAGAATATAAAAAACTATCAAAAGTGCTTGCAGCATTCGAGTGAAGTGTAAAATAACATGGATTTCTCATCCTGGATTTAGAAAAACAACTGCTTAATATACTCACCAGTGCAGAAGTAATGAATCGAATGTATTCGCCTTGCAAACGTTTGGATGAACAAAAATCCACATTTTTATGTGGCGTTCATTGAAACGAACATTTGTCAACAAACGAGCAAACATTTGACATTTAGGAGATTTTAATGAAATATATGGTTCATTTGTCATGACAAAACGTAAGGCGGAGGGCCAATAGCAACATTTTTAAAGAATATTTCAAAGAAAAAGGAACAGTTGCAAGGAAAGAACACAAAAGTATGACATAGTAAGCCGGGAAGAAATGAAAAGCTAGAGATTGGCACGACTCACGCGAATTGCGTGATTCACGCTTGTTTGTGAGAAGAACAACTCATCGTTTTCGATAAAAATCAACTTGGAAACCCTCTTTGAAACTCTGAGACGGAGCGTAATATACCAAGTCAAAAATGCACTTCCTCCATCATGGAGTCCATTCCACAGACAAGAACCAGGGTACTTAGACGCGAAAAGTTTCTGCACGAACAACGTCTTCGTGCCAAAGTTATTTCTTTTCCCAGGAAAAGTAGGAGCTTTTGGTCATTTGTAAGAAATCTAAAGGATAACTCCTCATCTATCACAACTCTTGTTAAAGATGACCAGATATTCACTAACCCAGTTGCTAAATCAGTTGCCCAGATTGATTCCTTGCCGGGAATCAATCACTCCCCGTGATCGAAAATCTATCTAGTTCCATTCCTCAGATATTTTTTCGATCACGTCGAGTTAAAAGGGTTCTTGAAAATCTCGACATAAATAAATATCCCGGTCCGGAAGGTATTTCAGCTCTTGTCCTATGTAAGTGATCTTCGACGCTAGCCCGTCCACTTCAAACAGGGGTCTTCCCAGCGCGTTGGAAGATTGCTAACATGCAGCCCATCTCTAAAAAAGGTGAGGCTAATAACACTGCAAACTAACGCCCGATTGCGATTTGGTCTGCGCTCTCGAAGGTTATTGAGAGTATGGTAAACCACCATCTTTTGAGGTATTTCGAAACCAATGACTTACTTAATGATCGACAGTAAGGCTTCCATTGGAATCGACCAACGGTTGACCTGATGACGCTGCTGTCCGAAAAGTGGAATCGATCTATTCACAAGCTTGGTGAGAGTAAAGTCGTTGCTCTAGATATCTCCAAGGCCTTTGATAGAGTTTGGCACGGCGCACTCATATCAAAGCTTATTGCTTGTCGTGTTGGTAGTAACTTCTCTCGATTTATATCGATCTTCCTCAGAGATCGCACTATACGAGTTGTTGTAGATGGGTTCACATCCGACGAGCATAGGTTCACCGCATGCGTACCACAGGGCTCAGTCCCATCCTTCTCCCTTTTTCTTATTTTCATCGACGACCTCTTGGATCGGACTACAAATCCAATCTACTCATTAGCGGATGGCAGCAACCTCTGTCATTCATACTCATTCGATCATAGACCAAGTCATCAAGAAAGGATTTACTGGCCATTTCCGCATGGAGTCAACTGAATAGAGTAGATTTTAATCGACGTAAGTGCTCCTCGTTGTCACATAAGAGACAACGTCGCTTTCTACGAACGGTGTAGATATTGAGCAATCGAACACTCTTGATGTTCTGGGCATTTATTTCGATGTTCGTTGGACAAAACATGTCTTTGAAGTGTCAAAGCGGCGCACAGTATCGCCTGTAGAGCAAACGAGGTTGCAAAAATCAAAATTTTCATGAGCGCCGACGAACACGCTCTAGATATCTCCAAGGCCTTTGATAGAGTTTGGCACGGCGCACTCATATCAAAGCTTATTGCTTTTCGTGTTGGTAGTGACTTCTCTCGATTTATATCGATCTTCCTCAGAGATCGCACTATACGAGTTGTTGTAGATGGGTTCACATCCGACGAGCATAGGTTCACCGCATGCGTACCACAGGGCTCAGTCCCATCCTTCTCCCTTTTTCTTATTTTCATCGACGACCTCTTGGATCGGACTACAAATCCAATCTACTCATTAGCGGATGGCAGCAACCTCTGTCATTCATACTCATTCGATCATAGACCAAGTCATCAAGAAAGGATTTACTGGCCATTTCCGCATGGAGTCAACTGAATAGAGTAGATTTTAATCGACGTAAGTGCTCCTCGTTGTCACATAAGAGACAACGTCGCTTTCTACGAACGGTGTAGATATTGAGCAATCGAACACTCTTGATGTTCTGGGCATTTATTTCGATGTTCGTTGGACAAAATATGTCTTTGAAGTGTCAAAGCGGCGCACAGTATCGCCTGTAGAGCAAACGAGGTTGCAAAAATCAAAATTTTCATGAGCGCCGACGAACACGCCCATGTTATAGGAAACTTTTCAACGATTTCAAATCTGCCACTCTTAATAATATCACATTTTTAGTTTAGAAGATATAGCCGTTCAAAGTTGACCGACTTTCGGTTTTCAAAAAAACACACAATTTTTAGTGAATTTGTTGCGATTTCAGGTGTAATATCACGAAAAATAGGTAACGAATCGCCTTATTTTTTGTTTGTATTGATTGATGTATTTATTAAATGTATAATGATAAAAAAAATTAACTGTTTGCTTTGTGTTTCTCCTGGTAAATCACTATTTAAAAACTATCCGTTTTTTTCACTATTTTTTAACTTTAACGGAAAATAAAAAAAATCTACATTTTTCTATATTTGCCATATTTGCAAAACCTGTTCATTGATTATTTCTTTACAAAATTCAAAAATTTTATCTGCCCGTACGTGCCCGTTTGTCTTCTAGAGGTAAAAAAGGTTAAAAAGACATGGTTGCAGAAATTGTATGGCGTCCATCCCTTATATGTTTTGACTGACAGTAGTTTGATCTAATAGTTTGAAAAAAACTACTCATTGAAATTAGCAGGTACGTACCTCACTTAAACAATACTTTACAAATACTATACTTTACAATACAAAAAGTCGTAAACGAACTGACAGGAACAACCTCAACAATGTCATGCCCGATTTGCAAAAAGAGTCAGAAGAACTTTGGTAATTTAAACGATTCTACAAATGAGGAGAATTACGAATATGGAATGTCACCATTGCACGCAAGGATATGGTGTATGGAATTCTTGCTAAAACTGGCGTATACCCTACCACAAGAGGAGGAAAACTTCGATGAAAATACATCAATAAAGGATAAGGAAAAGATCAGCAAGAAGCAAATACAAGTTGGACTAAAAGTAGACTGTCCCAAGCACGGATACGGTAACTCAAACGATGGAAACACTTCTAGGAGATTTTTTGAAAATGATGAGGCAGTAACTAGAATCACTGGAATTGACAATCAAATCGTGAAAAGATTGGGAACGATCTTAGATGTTTTAAACTGCAAAGAAAATGTCAATTCTACAAAATATGGAGAATATGCGTCGAAAACTGCATCTCTTTTAGCAGAAATGTATCCACAGAAGAAGTTGACCCCGACCGTCCATAAAATATTGGCGCATGGCAAAGATATAATTGAGTACCAGTCTTTGCCAATTGGAGAGCTTTCTGAAGAAGCACAGGAGTCTCTTAACAAATTTTATAAAAAATATAGATTGCAGAACACATGCATCAAGGGTAAGGCAAAATGAGGACCTCTTCGACATGTTGGCAGCATCTTCCGATCCACTTATTTCTTCCCTGCGGCATGTGAAGTCAAGAATAGAGTTAGAAAATAATTATAGTTTAGAAATGGTTAGTCTTTTAGATATACCTTCTCTTACGAACTGTGATGAATATTTTACAGAAAATTTAAAAAATAAATTAAAAAAAAAATAATTTTTTTTTAATTTGTTGGGTAATAATTTAAAACATAAAACCCTAAAGAAAAAACATAAAAACAATCTAAAAATGTAAAAATTATTTTTTTAGTTACCATAAAATTGATTTTTCTACTAATTTTAACTTTGATAACCCATAATTAGGCCCCTACAGAGCGTAGCACCCAAACGCTCCAAACGCTCATTTCATAGGCTGAACAGTTATCTATCATATGCTGTTTAAACTGTTCAATTATCTTATTCGGTTCAAAAGATACGATTTTTGCAACGAAAAAACTAAAACGGCGCCACTATGCGGCGTAAGAAATTCTTCACTCCCTCCGATGTTCTCAATATCTACATTACGTTCATCAGACCAAAGATGGAATACAACTCCCATATATGGTCTGGTGCTTCAAGATCTTCAATGGAGCTACTTGACAATTCTATTGTCTCCCTTGAACATCGTCGTAATGCGGGGTGCGTGTCGCTGTTTTATCGATAGTTTTAGGGTGTTTGTTATTCGAGATCTCATACCGGACGTGAGGACGCTCGGTAGAGATACGGGACTTTCAAGGAACTCTCACCCATTTGTTGTCGATTGGACAGCTGGCCGCACTTCACATTCAGATGAATTCGTTCTTTGCTCGCGCAACTCGTATGTGGAGTCGACTTGCAGCAAATATCTTTACCTCCAATTATCACATCCTGAGAATCAAAGCAGATGCCAACAAATACTTCTCCCGCCATCCAACACCGTTATCTTCCTTTAGCCAACGCAATGCGCTGCATTTAAAGGAGACATCCCCTGAATGTTGGTTCAGTGAAAAAAAAAAATAGTACAGCTCAAAATCCACACCAAACAGTGACTCGTTGTCTTTTCAATAGTCACGTGTGGGTTCTAGGCACCCCATATACGGCAATTTTGCTTATTGACATCGCCAACGATATGAAAATGAGCTTCATGAAGGCTGATTTCTTCTTGAAAATGTTCCACGTAACTTTCTTATAGTTTGCATTAAAGACTCACTCACATACTATATTTTTAATATTTCCCAATTTTGTTCGTGCGTATAGCGTCCCATGTTAAACATAAACCTGAAAATAAAATAATCGAGGACTATAGAGCGTGATAGTCCTAAATACATATGTGGCATTCTCTGAAAAATGGTAAAACAATTAAAGATTTTCTCCCAATGTTAGTACAAAATTCTGTGTTTCTCGAGCAATGCGGTTGGGAGCGATGAAGGCTTGGATTTGTTGTGAGCTATAAAGGTTACTATTTTCTAAATTCCTTAACTTCTGACATCTTATGATATTCTGACGCGAGGGGATGCATTTGAAAGTTTTTTCTTATGCATTTATAACCAGTAAGGAAAGGCTAAAGTCGGGCGAGGCCGACTATATGATACACTCCACTTTCTATCAGAATACAATTCAATTCGGAAAAAAGTGAAAACTGGAAGAATTTTTGTATGTTTCCTAATCATATGTCCTGGTTCAATTTGTCAAATCGAGAAGAATATTTGTATCAGGGCTATATCCAAACATGGAATGAAGTGACCCATTTCTCAATAGGTTCTTCTAGTTCTTGATTTCAAGTAATTCGCTGAAAATACGTTGTTTCTGGTGCGGCAAAATTAAGCCGAAATTTGTATAGGAGTTATATATAAATCTGAACCGATCTAACTCATTTTCATCCTGGGTGTTTCTCATGGAAATATAAGATATTTTGCCAATTTTGAAGAAGATCTGTTAAAATATGTTGTTTCTACAGCAGAAAAAGTCAAATCGGGAGTGAAATTCGTATGGGGGCTATATATCTAAATCTGAACCGATCTGGCTCATTTTCACCGTGGGTGTTTCTAGTTGAAATATAAGATGTTTTGCCAATTTTGAAGAACATCTGTTAAAATATGTGGTTTCTACAGCTGAAAAAGTCAAATCGGGAGTGAAATTCGTATGGGGGCTATATCTAAATCTGCACCGATCTGACCTATTTTCACCATAGGTGTTTCTAGTTGAAATGTAAGACGTTTTGCTAAGTTTGAAGAAAATCTATTGTAATTTGTGGTATATAGCGTGAAAAGAGTCAAATCGGGAGTGAAATTCGTATGGGGTCTATATCCAAATCTGAACCGATTTTCTTCAAATTAAATAGCGTTCGTCCTTATCCCGAAAAACTTTGTTGTGCAAAGTTTCATTTGGTTCGGGCTACAATTGCGACCTATACTTTGATTACAAGAATAGATGGACGGACGGACGGGCGGACTGACAGACTGACATTGCTAAATCGACTCAGAAAGTGATTCTAAGACGATTGGTATAATTAACAATGGGTCTATCTCGTTTCCTTTTGGGTGTTACAAACAAATGCACAAAGACATAATACTCTCGTGGAGTGTATAAAAATGAATTTAATTCAAATATGGTTCACGTTTCTACAATAAGGAGACATATAGAAAAACAAGTCAGGAAAGGCTAAAGTCGGGCGGGGCCGACTATATAATACCCTACACCACTCCCTGCGTATATACCTCGCTTTTATTACTAAACCCAGGTGTTTTATGGGTTCATATAAATTATACAGTATACTATATATAGATTTTTAGTCATATTTAACGAATACGGTTAATAATATGGTAATTGATCCAATTTTCCGGCAGACAAATACATATTATACAGTAGTAATAGGATGAATTGGACCGACATTTCCCTATAACAACAGGGAGTATTCCAAAGTATGGACACATATATTTCAAAGTATGTATTCTTACCCTTGAGGGGTAAAAATTAAAATGTGGTCATTTGTAAGGGCTCTACATAAATAAGTGGTTCCACATAGATCATTTTCAAAGTAGGTATTCTTAGTTGAAATATGACATGATATGCAAAATTGTATCGAAATCCAATGTACGATATAGGATCAAGAGCTGTATTAGAGTAGAAAGGGGGCCCAATTTGTATGGGGGTTATACCAAAATATGGACCCATATATTTGACTTTCATAGTGTGTATTCTTAGTTGAAATATAATATAATCTGCAAATTTGAAAAACTTCCGATGTAAAATGTGGGTCCTAAAGGGGTAATAAAAAAAGTAGGGCCCATTTGTAAGGGCGCTACATTAGAAAGTGGGCCTATATAGATCTTTTTGAAAGTAGTTATTCTTTATTGAAATATAACATGATCTACAAAAATTTATCAAGATTCTAGAGCGATAATAGTGTAAACTGGGGGCCCATTTGTATGGGGGCTATACCAAAATATTGACCTGTATAGCTGGCTTTCAAAATGGGTATTTCTGGTCTACATGTAACATGGTGTAGGAAATTCGGTCAAGATCCGATATAAAATATGCATTTTAGAGCAGTAATAGTGTTAATCGGAGGTACATTTGTCTATATCAAAACATAGACCCATGTGGACCACTTTCCCGTGAGCTGTTTCTAGTTCAAATATAACACGATCCTGAAAATTTGGTCATGATCACATGTAAAATGTGTATTCTGGAGCAGTAATAGTGTAAATTATAGGGATATTTGTATGGCGGCTATATCTAAATCTGAACCGATTTCCTACAAATTCAATACCAATCGTCCTTGGCCAAAAAAGTAACTTCTGCCAAATTTCAGCTGATGATTCTAAGCCGATCCGTATACTAGGTTGTGGGTCTACCTCAATTATTTCTCGGTGTTACAAACATTTGGTGGAAAACTAACTTATAATACCCTAGTACACGATGTGGTGTAGGGTATAATCATACTTACACACTCTAAATATTAGGGGTATTTTCAGTACTTGAGAGGGAAACATTTTTCCCTTGGACCGATTTCGCCCAGTTGCAATTCGGACCTACGACAATAAGACGCATTCATGGACAATTTGGACATCCTAGTTCTTTATGTTTAGACGCTAGCGCGCTTTTATAGAATTTTTTGACTATCAAGAATATATTTATGTATATGTGCTTATATTTTGTTGATATTGCTCTGTAACGTGATTTTTATTCGTAGGAGGTGAAATGGAGCAAAAATGGATACAAATGGTACCTTTTAAACGACAACAGTTAGAAACAAAAAATTCGGTGTGTACATTTCCCTAATCGAGTACATACACAATAGAAAATTATTTTTTCCAAATTCGCACGTTTAAGGGGTAAAATGGGAGAGAAGGATAAAAATGGTACCAACAAAACGGCTGCAGATATTTCTCTGATTGTGTAGACATGCAAAATAAAGGGATTTTTCAAAATTCGTACTTTTTAGGGGTAAAATGAAAAAGGGGATAACAATTGTTCCAACCAAATGGACGCGGCCAGAACCATGAAATTCGGTGTACACATTCGTCCGACTACGTAGACAAGAGAAATAAAAAGTTTTTTTTTCGAATTTTTTCAAGGGATACAATGGGAAAAGGGTGATAAAAATGGCACCAATTAAACGGCTACAGATAGAATGATGAAATTCGATGTGTACATTTCTTTAACTGCGTAGACACGTAAATTCGAAAGTTTCAAAAGTTTTTAAGGTGCAAAATGAAAAAAGGGTATAGAAAGCGGCTGTAGCTGAATATATTTAGGGTTTTTAAGCTTCTTGGAAGATTGCTGCCTTATAATTACTTTGACTTGAAGTATTATTTCGATATATATAGTAAAGGGTTTTCCAATAGGTACTTGACAACCTTGACTTTCATTTGTGAACGCACTATTTGTTACTTTCCTTATTTTCAGTAAACTCAACATTTTCATCATGGTAAAGTACACGAACGAACTAACATATTGGTAGACTTCTTTTCATGATTTTAGCTACATCCGTTTGATTAGTACCAGTTTCACTCCTATTTCCGTTTTGATGCTAAATGTATGAATTTAGAAAAAATCGTACATCTTATTTTCCGCGTTACGTAGACAGACGAGTGTAAATGCTGAATATCATGATTCTAGCTACAGTCGAATGATTGTTGATATTGATGGTACGAATATCGAAGGATCTCTTTATTTTTCGCATCACCGCAGTCAGAGAAGTGCACATACCGAATTTCACTATTTTAGCTGCAGCCGTTTGGTTAGTACCATTTTTATCCCCATTCACCCCATTTCCGCCAAAAAGTACAAATTTCGAAAAAATCCTTTTTATTTCGCATCTTCGCATTCAGATGAATGTACACACGGATTTTCATGATTTCAAATTCATCGGTTTGTTTGGTACCATTTTGTATTCCACTTTTCCAATTATATCCCTTAAAGGTATACATTATGAAAAATTCCTTTATTTTACGTATCTACGCAATTAGAGAGATGTATATTCCAAATTTCATGTTTCTACCTATAGTCTTATCATCGGTACCATTTTCATCCGTTTTTGTCTCATATCGCCCGCTAAAACATTTATTTACTTTTTGGTGCTTTTACGCTACAAGAGGAATGTACGCAACAATTTTCAAATGGATATAAAGCAGAAATTAAAAAAAATGTTTAAATATTCAAAATATTTGGAGGACCTTTCAGTCACTGTTATGGGAAAAATTTTCCCTCTGACCCGATTTCGCCCACTTTCAATCCCAACCGATCTACAACCATTAGATACATTTAGGGAAAATTTGAACCTCTTAGCTCATTTCGTTCAGAAGATAGCGTGCTTTCAACAGACAGACGGAGCCATAGATCGTCTTAGACGACCAAGACCCCGAATATATATGAGTTATTCCATGTCAAGCTGTACGATTTTTGATCTAGATTGCTGCGATTGTTAAAGTATACGTATACGTAGTACTTTAATACGTAGTATTGTATACGTATTTTTGGAAAAAAGGAAAATTTGGAAAATTTGTCAAATCGAGAAGAATATTTGTACAGGTGCTATACCCAAACATGGAATGATGTGACCCACGTACACAATATGTTCTTCCAGTTAAAGTATAACGTGTTATGCTCAATTTGAAGAAATTCTCTGAAAATACGTGGTTTCTGGGGCTGCAAAGGTCAAGCGAAATTTGTATGGGAGCTGTATATAAATCTGAACCGATCTAACACATTTTCACCACAGGTATTTCTAGTTGAAATATAAGATGTTTTGCCAATTTTGAAGACAATCTGATAAAATATGTGGTTTATAGAGCGGAAAAAGTCAAAATGGGAGCGAAATTTATAAGGGAGCTATATATAAATCTGAACCGATCTGACCTATTTTCACCACAAGTGTTCATAGTTTAAATATAAAATGTTTTGCCAAATTTGAAAATAATCTGATAAAATATGTGGTTTCTAGATCGGAAAAAGTCAATTTGGGAACAAAATTTTTGTGGGAGCTATATCTAAATCTGAACCGATCTGGCCCAAATTCACCATAGATATTTCCAGTTCAATTATAATGTAGTGTGCAAATTTGAAGAAAATCGGTTAAAATATGTGGTCTCTGGAGTGGAAAAAGTCAAATCGAGTGTAAAATTTGTATGGGAGCTATATCCAAATCTGAACCGATTTCTTTAAATTATAACCTTTAAATTAAATAGGGTTCGTCCTTAGACCGCAAAACTAACTCGTGCCAATTTTTGTTACGATCGGACTATAATTGCGACCTGTACGGATAGAGTTTGATGCGAAGTTCAGATTTAGATATAGCCCCCATACAAATGTCGCTCCCGATTTGACTATTTCCGCTCTACAAAATACATCTTGTACCCTATTTTCTTTAAATTCTACACAACATCGTATAATACAACTAGAAACACTTGTAATGAAAGCGGGTAAGATCGGTTCAGATTTAGATATAGCCCCCATAAAAATGTCGCTCCCAAATGTTTATCCGATTGTGGCCAAACTTTTCATATTATATTTCACAGGATACAAAAATCCTTCCCGAATTGAATTGGAATAGGATAGAAAGTGGAGTGTATCATATAGTCGGCCCCGTCTTTAACCTTTCCTTATTATTTTTCACTGTTAAATTGGTCATAACTCGTGAAAAAAATCTTTTGTTTTCAAAAATACGTATACAATATTTTTATGAGAAGAATATATATAAAGGGTGATTTTTTAAGAGCTTGATAACTTTTTTTTTAAAAAAACGCATAAAATTTGCAAAATCTCATCGGTTCTTTATTTGAAACGTTAGATTGGTCCATGACATTTACTTTTTGAAGATAATTTCATTTAAATGTTGACCGCGGCTGCGTCTTAGGTGGTCCATTCGGAAAGTCCAATTTTGGGCAACTTTTTCGAGCATTTCGGCCGGAATAGCCCGAATTTCTTCGGAAATGTTGTCTTCCAAAGCTGGAATAGTTGCTGGCTTATTTCTGTAGACTTTAGACTTGACGTAGCCCCACAAAAAATAGTCTAAAGGCGTCAAATCGCATGATCTTGGTGGCCAACTTACCGGTCCATTTCTTGAGATGAATTGTTCTCCGAAGTTGAAACCACATGTCAACCAAGTTCAGTTCTTCCATTTTTGGCAACAAAAAGTTTGTTAGAATCGAACGATAGCGATCGCCATTCACCGTAACGTTGCGTCCAACAGCATCTTTGAAAAAATACGGTCCAATGATTCCACCAGCGTACAAACCACACCAAACAGTGCATTTTTCGGGATGCATGGGCAGTTCTTGAACGGCTTCTGGTTGCTCTTCACTCCAAATGCGGCAATTTTGTTTATTTACGTAGCCATTCAACCAGAAATGAGCCTCATCGCTGAACAAAATTTGTCGATAAAAAAGCGGATTTTCTGCCAACTTTTCTAGGGCCCATTCACTGAAAATTCGACGTTGTGGCAGATCGTTTGGCTTCAGTTCTTGCACGAGCTGTATTTTATACGGTTTTACACCAAGATCTTTGCGTAAAATCTTCCATGTGGTCGAATAACACAAACCCAATTGCTGCGAACGGCGACGAATCGACATTTCACGGTCTTCAGCAACACTCTCAGAAACAGACGCAATATTCTCTTCTGTACGCACTGTACGCATTCGTGTGGTTGGTTTAATGTCCAATAAAGTAAACTGAGTGCGAAACTTGGTCACAATCGCATTAATTGTTTGCTCACTTGGTCGATTATGTAGACCATAAATCGGACGTAAAGCGCGAAACACATTTCGAACCGAACACTGATTTTGGTAATAAAATTCAATGATTTGCAAGCGTTGCTCGTTAGTAAGTCTATTCATGATGAAATGTCAAAGCATACTGAGCATCTTTCTCTTTGACACCATGTCTGAAATCCCACGTGCTCTGTCAAATACTAATGCATGAAAATCCTAACCTCAAAAAAATCACTCTTTACAAACTTTCAAAACAATCGCAGCTATCGCTGACAAAAACCGTACCACATGGAATGAGACATATACTTTATGGGGTCTTCGATGAATATTTCAAGGTGTTACAAACGGAATAACATAGTCAATATAATACCCCCATCCTTAAGTGGAGGGTATAAAATATACATTTTTCGATTTATATTAAAACCCGTCTATGAAAAGTCCGATTTAATCTAAATAAGGAAAAATGCACAATACATGTACCCAACTAACTTCCCAGCAGCGAAGAGAGGTTTTATATGCCTACTAACAGGCCTGTAAAGGCAATCAGTAGGCCTATCCTACAAATGCAAGCACCATTGCAAATTGCCACGTGCCGCCACACGGAGGGTAGGCTTTCACACTTCCTTTACCGTAGAAGGGTATCTAGGAGGACTGGATTTACAGGCTTAGTAGTAGGACTGCAGAAGTGCATTTTCAATAGGTGTTGGCCAATAAAAATAAAGTATATATGCGCAGTATTTCTGCTTTTAATTCGTATATCTCTTTCAAGAAGTGTACAGCTCAATGACTATGGGATCTTTAGGATGGCATAGAGAAGGCCTCATTGCAGACCTACTTTGAGTAGCGAGATGGGAATGGCTACCGACATTTACCTTACGCTTAGAATATTCTAGAAGAAGGTATCCTAGCATGCCTGCTTGGAGAGGGCATATTTGAATGGGTGGCGAATCTCATAGGCCTTTTAGCGTTGGCCTCACAATTTCCTTGGCTATTTTGGGTGAAAGTGCAAGCGCATACACACACCTTCATACATATGTACATCATCTAAACCAAATATTTATGTCTGTCCCGAATGCCTGCATTTGCAACATACACTCCTAAAGTGCGGTTTATTTTGTCTCCGAGGACGTAATTGATGGTCGCCACTGGCTGTTTATTTGCTCACAATGTGGCCAGCCACTCTTGCATTGTTTTATTCAAATTGTGGTTTTTCAATGATAAAACATACCCACATACCACGTGAGGCCTTCACTAAGGAGGCCTTTAAAAATGGCATATACTAAATCAAGTATGTAAAATAATAGGTAATTTATTTTTCACAAACTTTTGATATAATATACATACAAGCATTGACAAATATTTAGATATCGTAATAAATTTATTTATTTATTGAGAATTGCAATACAAAGTTAATTTATATTCTAATTTTGGGTCCAGGGATTGAGCCGGGGTGACTAAGACCATTGTAGCTAGTTATTGCAGCGACATACCAGAGCCTCTGGTGGGACGCTCGGGCCGACCGACATCGCTATAAATTTGACATCACTGATGTCTATGCTATTTTGCCTCAACATCCCTACTACCCTCCCACTGTTAGTGGGCGTGACAATATCTGATCAACCGCCGCCTATCAAGGCTTTTGTAAGCACCATAAGTCTTTATAGGAAATTTCAAAGGTCTTCATATTAATTTTTGCCTCCATAATAGGCGATAGCATTTCATTGTAGGCCCACTTACCGCCTTTAAGTTCGTTCTGCTGTCAGGCCTGTCAACCCCCTCCTTCCTACGATGGTCATGGATGTATGCACACGCGATTGTAATTGTGTGAGTATTTAGCAAATGATATAAATTCATGTATTTAAATTAAAATTTTATGAAACCATGCAAACACAGACCTGCAGGCAAATGCCAATGTTTACTCGTCTGTCTGTCTGTCGCACCACTGCAACATTTGAAAATTTCGAAGAGGAGTTGCGAGGAAACGCATACAAACTTGGTCACCAATTTAATTATTAACGATGTTTAATTGAGGGTTGCGGTGAGAGTGTCATCTCTATTGAAATATCTGCAAAATGTATTGTTTAAATAGTTTGACGCCAACACTTTTATATGTTTGTATGCAGGTACTGGGAAAAGTCAACGCCAATTTATCGCAGACATCGGATGGTATTCCAGTGCCTGCCTTATACTCGGCAGCAGAGAAAAGACATAGATTCCAATTAAAAAATGCACAAAGTCAAATGAACAATTATTTAAATAAAGAAATTCAAATATTCACTGAACCAACATGTCAGTGGTTAGATGAAGTTATTGATGTTTTTCTCTGAATTAAATCTTAAAAGAAGCAAGGAGTTTATTTCAAATTATCTCGGTAGTACTACCCTGAGTTAAATGAGTTAAAATAAACTAAGATGTGGAGAAATTGAAATTGAAGCAATATTTCCTCATACCAATTTCAAACTTTTCCTTGAAATTAGGACAAGCTTTGAAATTGATTCTAGTTCAACAATTGCACAAACATCACAGCAAGTAAATTTTTACTTGAATTTCTCCTAGACAAATAAATATTTACTCAAACTGACAAAAATTTTACTGAATTTATTCTCACAAAAAGTAAATGTTTGCTTAAATAACGACAATTTTGTTTGATATGAGGAAAAAGTATACTTAAAATATGTTTAAGTACTTAAGTACATAAACTTAATTTAAAGAAGAAACATATTTTTATTTAAAATTTCATAAATTTTCCTTCAAAAACCCCATAAATTGCACCAAATTATGATGCTGAAATCACTAAATTCGGGAATTTTTCGTAATTTCAACGATCTGGGGAAATGGCGCAATTTAAATTTTTGAATTTGTACCAAAAATTTGAATTGAAAAAGACAAATTAAAAATGAGAAATGCAAATTGAAATTGAGAAAATACAAATGAGGTTCAAAAGTGTAAATTGAAATTTTGAGAAATTTCTGAATTTCATTTTGTATTTTCATTTATCAAATTCAAGTTGTATTTTTATACCCTCCACCTTAGGATGGGGGTATAATCACTTTGTCATTCCGTTTGCCACACCCCGAAATATTAATCGGAGACCCCATAAAGTATATGCGTCATTCCATATCAAGTGGTACGGTTTTGACCTCGATAGCTGCGATTGTTTTGTATGTATTCTTGTGTATGTATTCTTCTCATAAAAAAATTGTATACGTAGTTTTGGGAAAAAAATTCAAAAATTATGACCAATTTAAGAGTGAAAAAAATCTATTTTGTTCTTATAAAATCAACCAGAATTTAATTGAAAAATCTTCATTAAAAACAATGAAAGAAAAAATCAAAATAAAAGTAATAAGATTGTAGAAGCTTTAGAAAATATAAGACAGCTATATAATTCCACTACTATTCTGAAAGTAATGGAAATTGCCCTCAAAACAAGGTGTAGCACATTAAAATCGGTCTAGTATTTAAGGAGTTAGAGACGATTGAATGAACACACTTTTTTGAATGAACACACCTTTTTTCATTCTTTAATCTATATATATAAAAGAGTTGCGCTACTCACTGACCAACATAAAAGTTTCAGCGTAGTTCCAAAATATGACGTAGACGTCGACTAAGAACGAAATTCGTACTTTTAGGGGGTAAAATGGGACAAAAAGGGATTGAACCTTCGTCCTGACTAAACGGCAGTAGCTAGAAACATGAAATTCGGTGTGTTCCCTGCAATGACCATGCAGACAAGCTACAAATAGTGATTTTTCAAAATCTGTACTTTTAAGGGAGGAAAGAGACAAAAAGGGATAAAAATGGTACCAATTTATGTATTACAGCTATATTCGTGAAAATCGGTATCTACATTTCTGTGACAACGTCGACCTGCATATAAATGGATTTTTCGAAATTGATACTTGTAAGGGGTGAGCGGGACAAAAAGGGATAAAAATGGTACCAACTGAAGTATTACAGCTAGAATCGTGAAATTTGGTATGCTCTTATACATGGTCATAGGAACTTGACCATGTATAAGCGCATTAAAATTGGATTTTTCAAAATTTGTACTTTCAAGGGTTGCGAGAGATAAAAAGGGATAAAAAAGGTACTAATTTAAGTATTGCAGCTATATTCGTGGAATTTGGTGTGCAAATTGCTCTGACAACATAAAAGCGCAAATTTAAATTGTTTTTGCCGAGGCAAAAAGGGATAAAAATTTTTCGAAATTGATACTTGTAAGGGGTGAGCGGGACAAAAAGGGATAAAAATGGTACTAATTTAAGTATTGCAGCTATAGTCGTGGAATTTGGTGTGTAAATTCCTCTGACAACGTAAAAGCGCAAATTTAAATTGTTTTTCCGAAATTTGTACTTATAAGGGCTGAGCAGGACAAAAAGGGATAAAAATGGAACCAACAAAAGTATTGCAGATATGGTTGTGAAGTTTGGAGTGTAAATTCCTCTGACAACGTAGAAGCGCAAATGTAAATGAATTTTGTACTTATAAAAATTGAGCGGGATCAAAATAGCATTAACACAAGTATTGCAGCTAATTCCTCTGACAACGTAGACTTGCAACATGGATTTTTCGAAATTGGGATTTTTTGTTTTAAGGGGCGAAAGGTACAAAAAGGGATAAAAATGGTACCAACTTCAGTATTTCAGCTAGAATCATGAAATTCGGTATGTAAATTCCTCTGACCATGCAGAAGCGCAAACAAAATGCATTTTTCGAATTTTTTTATAAGGGGTGAGCGGGACAAAAAAGGATAAAACTGTTACCAAATAAACTATTATAGCGAGAATTGTGAAATTTTGGTATGTAAATTCCTCTCACCATATAGAAGCGCAATACAAAAGCATTTTTATACTTTTAAGGGGTGAACTGCACAAAAAGGGATAAGAATGGTACCAACTAAAGTATTGCAGCTAGAATCGTGAAATTTGATATGTAAATTCCTCTGACCACGTTGAAGCGCAGTAAAATTGGATTTTTCGAAATTTGTACTTTTAAGGTGCGCGCGGGCAAAAATGGTGTACAACCCTTTAATTTCGTAAACGCTGAACATAAATGGATATTACAAAATTTGTACTTTTAAGGAGGATGCGGGACGACAAGGGATAAAATGTGTTTTTATGGGAAAAACACATGATTTTTCAAAATGTGTATTTTTTGGAAAGAGGTGCAAAAGTTATAAAGTTGTCGGCTGCATCTAGAAACATGAGGTCGAGAATATAAAAGGGGTAGATAAAAATTATACATACGAAAGGAGTTTAGCTGAAATAGTGAAAATAGTTAGATTTATATATATTTATTTATCCACCAAAAGAAAATCAAATAAATGCAATCCAAAAACAGAAACGTATAAAACTAATAAGAAATAAATGGCTTTTTCGCGTGCGAAGCAGCAGCTACTGCTAGTTGGTCATAATTCGTGAACAAATTCTAATATTTTTCCAATAATACGTTTTTTATGAGAAGAATATATACTTAAACTTTCAAAACAATCGCAGCTATCGTGGAATGACTCATATATATTATGGGTCGTGGTAAAATTCTAAGACAATCTAGTCATGTCCGTATGTCTGTCTGTTGAAAGTACGCTAGTTTCCAAACGAAATGAGCTAAGAGGTTCAAATTTTCCACCAATGTGCCTTATGGTTGCAGATTAGGATTGAAAGTGGTCCAAATCGGCCCAGAAGGGAAATTTATTTGCCTAACAAGAACTGAGAATACCTCCGAATATTAGGTAAATAATCCATTTTTTTTTTGGAAAATTTCTTCTTTATATGCACTTGAAATTGGTTGCGTGCGTTCCTCTTGTAGCGAGAAAACACCAAAAAGTAAATACAGGAAACGGTTGAAATGGGACAAAAAGGGATAACAATTGCACCAATGATACGCCAACAGCTAGAAACATGAAATTCGGTGTTTACATCCCTATAATTGCGCAGACATGTCAAATAGAGGGATTTTTCGAATTACGTACTTTTAGGGGATACAATTGGAAATGGGGGACAAAAATGGTACCAACCAACCCGCTGACTGTGTAGACACGAAACATAAACGTATTTTTAGAAATTTGTAGTTTTAGGCGGAAAATGTACAAAAGTGGATAAGAATGGTACCAACCGCAGGAATACAGTTAGAATAGAGAAAATTGCTGACTGACTGCGTAGACACGAAAAATAATATCTATATAATAATAAAATAATCTTTATATTTTTATATTATAATATTATAAAATTTACCAATTTTAAAGAAATAGGTTTTCTAGAGCGGCAAAAGACAAATCGGGAAGGACATTTGTATGGGGGCTATATCTAAATCTGAACCGATCTAGCCCACTTTAGCCACAGGTGTTTCTAGTTAGATTATAAGATGTTGTGCCAAATTTAAAGAAAATCGGACACACTATGTGGTTCTAGAGCGGAAAATATCTAAATCTGAACCGATCTTATCCACTTTCTGCATAGGTATTTCTAGTTCGATAATAAGATGTTGTGCTAAATTTAAAGAAAATAGGGTAGACTTTGAGGTTTCTAGAGCGGAAAATGTCAAATTGGGGGCGACACTTGTATGGGGGCTATATCAAAATCTGAACCGATCTTACCCACTTTCTGCATAGGAGTTTATAGTTGGGTTATAATATGTTGTGCCAAATTTAAAGAATATCGGTTGCAATATGAGGTTTCTAGAGCGGAAAATTTCAAATCGGGAGCGACTTTTGTATGGGGCTATAACTAAATCTGAACCGATATGCTTCAAATTAAGTAGCGTTCGTCCTTGATCCACAAAACTTACTTGTGCCAATTTTTGTTAAGATCGGACTATAATTGCGACCTGTAATTTGATTACAACAATAGGTGGACAGACAGACGGACAGACGAACATTGCTAAATCGACTCAGAAAGTGATTCTAAGTCGATCAGAAAGTGATTCTAAGTCGATCGGTATAATTAACAATATCTATCTTGTTTCCTTTTGGGTGTTACAGACAAATGCACAAAGACATAATACTCTTGTGGAGTGTATAAAAATTCGTATTTTTAGGGTCGAAATAAAAAACTAATAAAATTGGCACCAAGCAAACGGCGGTAGCTAGAATCATGAAATTAGGTGTGTAATTCCGCTGGGTCTCCAATATTAGTATCTTCCGTATCAAAATGGTACAGACATTTAGTTGGAAGCTGGAATCAAGAAATTGAAAATGGAGGAAATCGACCCGGAGGAAGTGTATGAATAATGGAGCATCACAATTGTCTACAGCCTCCAATCTTTCGGTAATACTGTGGAATGCACCCGTGGTGGAGGGTATATAAGATTCGACCCGGTCGAATTTAATGTCTTTTTACTTATTTCAACTTCCGTTGAAGTGAATGGTGTAGATTCGGAATTCGTACTTATTTGGTCGAAATGTGGAAAAGAGTTTTTTTTTCACTTGTGGAAAGTGGTGCCATCCAATGGCCAACATTTCTTCCGAACAAATCTTCCCCCTATCTTCTACCGTTGCAAATTGGGATTCTGGAATGCGACTAAAATGTGCTTCCTGCCGTAGTACTTCATATTTATTTGTCGAGATACATATGTAAGTATAGTAGGTCACGAAAAAATATCGCTGCGGTCACCCCCAAAAAAATGAAGATCGGATAGCTTAATGATGATGCGCAAAATATTTCTTTGCTGAGTCAATCCGTGTGTAAGCTAGGAAGGAGACAGTACCGTTCGACGACGTTAATTACTCCATTTTTTTAAATAATAGATGGATTTTCAGAGACACAGTTTTCAAACTCATTTTACAAAAAATGCAAATCGTCATTAAACAATTCAAACTTTATTTTCGTGGGGTGACTGGAAATTATTTTTCCATTTGTATGGACAGCGACCCAGCCTAATATAGAGTAACAACTATTCTTGCAATGATGAATTTACATTTATAGCCTGTAAAATTTTATGAAATTGATTTGAATGTTATTTAGATTTGCCATTTGCAATAACCAAGATTTTACAGGCTTGTCCAGCAATTTATTTATTTATAATTACCCTAGACTAAAAAAGTAAATAAACTGCAAAAGCATAAGTAAATAAACTGCAATTTCAAATTAAAGAGAATAAAAAATTACCGCTAAACTTATTGTATCGACTTGCACTCATTCAGCTTTAAATAATTCAATTTAAAACAAACAAAAGACCCCGTTTGGAATTTCCGCATGTGGAGATATTTTGAATGAAATACAACGTGGAGCGGTGTGCTTGCCATTCTCTGGTGGAAATTCAAGTGCAAAATCCATAAATAATGCGACGTTTAAAAAATGTGCTTAGCTATTTGTCATTTTTTACATAAAATTACTTTTATGTTCAAACATAAATCAATTATTTATGGTTAATTAAAGTTTGTCGTTGCTATTGTTATTTTGGCTCAGTGAGAAGTACTTTATCTCTATGACAACATGCACAATATGTATGCCGGCAATGGGAGTGAGGATGAGGATGCTGGCAATGGCGATGGCGGTGACGATAAATCAAAGAGGTAACGGAGTGAATGTATCGAAGGAATTTTTGCGCTAGAATTTGTAACAAATTGTTGTAGTCCTTTTTTAATGAATTAATGGCAAATTTAGATGCGACCACAAAGAGAGCCCCATAAAACAGACTTAATTTGTACTAATAAATCTGCCAGCCAAGCGACCAAGTGACAGTCGGTCGCATGGTTTGCTCCGGCACTTTGATGAGGTTGGCTGAATGCCTCGAATGAAGCGGATGTCGCCTGCCCGAGTTTATGCTACATTCGCCATTGGCTGACAACCAAAGTGTGAAATGGGATTTTTCGGATTGGCTGACAATGTCACTTTTTTTTGTGGTGGGGCAGAAATGAATTGAAATGCTCCATTGAAAATTGAAACGAATCGATTGATTTAAAACGATTGCGAGGAATTACGTTTGGCTGGGGATTATTTTCACTTCATTATCGCGAGAAAGATGGGGTTTATGTGTGCCCCACACATACGTACACACACCCAAATCCGCTTATAACTTAAAGAGCAGTAAATTAAATTCAAATCGCCTTTTCGATGGTTTTATTTCAGTCAATAATCCATGTACCGTTGTGTGGAAATTATGCGAACTCATAACCAGATTAAGTGTAATCGCACTAGTTAGAGTGATTGTGTGTTAAAATTGTAAAATTAGACAAGAATCCATACTTACAACCTAGTAGGGAAAGTATAATGTTTGTGTTGTGATAATATTATGCAATACAAATTTTGTCGAAGCACTATGTATAATATGTTCCGAGATATATTGGCGTTCTAAAGTCGGAAAAGATATTAAACAATTTTTCAGGTTATGGTTCCCCCAGGAACACTTGCCGCAAAAGTGGGTTTGGTTTGGTTTGGTTTAAAGGACCGGAAAGCTTACGCAATCCGTGCACTCGGAGACCCTCATGGATCCATTGTACATATCCTTGTACCTGAAAAAATAAGTATATAAAATGATAAATTAGATGAGAGGATAGGGGCTGAGGGGGGGGGGGGGGGGGGTAGAGGGAAAGCGGGAATATGGGTTGTGATGGAATAGGAGTGAGTGAAGGAGCTAGGAAGTCGAGTTTAGTTTGACTGTGTATTTGTCAGGTAATACTCTTTCTTCCTTGTAATTGTTATGTCCTATGAGTAAAACGGGGATACCTCTGGGTAGCTTGACTTTGGCATACCTTATGGTTTCCATTTTTACTGGTAGGTACAGGATTCAATGTTGTCATCAGTGTGATTCAGAAATCAGAAACCACCCATAATCCAGTCCAAGCCCTTCGAGAATCTCAGCAGGTCCTGTATGGTGCGGGTTGCGATTTCATCAATGTTCCTAATTAAATAATCTCCTAGGTATTTTTTCCTACGTACACAGAGAGAAGGGTACATGCATCCTCCGTCCTCACACAGTCGGCAAAAATCCACAGTACCTGTGTGCCATCTGCTGAGCCTGCTTCTAATGTTACAGTGCCCTGTGTAGATTCCAATGAGTGTACGCAACTCTACTTTGCCTAACTTTAATAAAGTTCTGGTTTTCTGCTTGTCTGCCTTTGGCCAGGTGGCCCTAGCAATCCTACAGGTTGGTAAGTTAGTCCATGCTGAGTTCATCATTGCCCATTTGCGATCTGTAGAAAACGCCTATCGGTGGTTTTACTGAGTTTTCGGCTTGCGAGACTTCCATGGATGAACCATTTCTGGCCAGTTCGTCTGCTATTTCGTTCCCACTGATATTGCTATGCCCGGGAACCCAGCAGGGACGGACCACATGGTTTCTGAGGTCATCTAGTGAGCGCTTGCAACTCAGCAAAAGCTTTGATTTGACGTTATGCGACATGATTGATTTAATGGCTGCCTGACTATCTATGTAAAAGTTTATCTCTGTCTCAGCCGGAATTTCTATCTCCACTAGAAATTCTGCTGCTTTTTTTATTGCAAGGATTTCAGCTTGATAAACGCTACAGTTATCGTTGAGTCTAAAAGATTTACGTATCTGTAGAGATTCAATGTAGAAACCCGCACCTGTGCCTATATCCATCTTAGAGCCGTCAGTGTAGACAGCCAAGCCTGTGAAGGGCTCGCCATTGTCCCAATCTTCTCTTTTTGGTATAATTATCTGTGGTACTGTTGTGAAGTCCAGAACCGGTACCAAATAGTCGGTAGCTTCGTTGAAGACGTGTTCTGGCTGTAAGTTTTCCCCATTTCTTTGAAAAACGGTCGCATGACCGTATGGTCTACTCTTCCAGTAGCCTGATTCTCTGAGCCTAAAAGCGCTTTTTGCAGCAGCCATCTCCGTGAAATGATCCAGAGGTAGCTGGTGTAACAATACATCCAATGCTGACTGCGGTGTGCTTTTGAGGGCTCCTGTGATACTCAGACTAGCTAGTCTCTGTGTCTTGGTTAGTTTCGCTAATAGTTTCCCATTTCTCATGGCTCTCCACCATACTAAACAGCCATAGGTAGTAATGGGTCTGACTACCGACCGGTAGATCCAATCTACAACTTTCGGTTTCAGACCCCAGCTCTTGTCTATGGAGTTCCTGCACATGTAAAGAGCATTTAGGCCTTTCTTATATCTCTCTTCAGTGTTCCTGACCCAGTTTAGCCTGCGATCTAAAAACACCCCAAGATATTTAGCCTCCTGTGAAAGTGGGAGTTCGGTACCATCCAGTACTGGTTTCCTGAATGGATCTATGTTGTATTTCCTTGTAAAAAGAACTAGTTCTGTTTTTCTAGGATTAATGCCTAGACCACTACTACTAGCCCATCCTGATAATTTCCTCAGTGCTCCTTGCATTAAGTCGCTGATAGTTGGTAAAAATTTTCCCCCTACCAAGATAACTACATCATCGGCATATGCAACTACCTTATTGCCATCATCAGAAAGGGATCTGAGGATACTGTTCACAGCGAGTAGCCACAGGAGTGGGGATAGGACCCCTCCCTGTGGTGTTCCCCTTGTCACCAGTTTCCGAATCATTCCGATCCCCAGAGTCGAATTGATAATACGATGCCTTAGCATCGAGTCTATCCACTCGACGATGAAGTTCGGAACGTGAAGATCCCTTAGAGCGCTACTGATGGTTTCGGTTTTGGGTACTGCGGCTGCAATCGGCTGATTGCGTAGACATGTTGGCTCTGATTTCTTCCAACGTCGCACTGTGGGGCCTCTGCTAGGAATCAGTGGCAAAAGTCAAAAAGTTGATAAAAGCTTTTAGTAAAACTAATATAATACCAATTGATAGAGAACTTATTTCCGATCAAAAACCCGTAGACCGATTCAAAATCGGACAAAAATTTTGGTTTATATAGCCGTTCAAAGTTGACTCATTTCTTCAGAACTCAAGAAAAAACAAAAAGTGAAAATAACTGTAAGATTCATAATTGAGTTACATATAAACTATGTACCCAATTTTTAAGTCTTCGGTCTAGTTTGAAAGCTACAATAGATAAAATGAAATGAAACAAAAATTGGTGGTTTCCAAGGCTTAGTTACCCAAACATCGCTGTAGTAAAAAAACACTATATTTTGATCATTTTTCAACTTTGCTGGAATAGAACTAAAAAAGTTTTGATTAGTTTTGGAAGACACTACTTTTAGGTGATTTAGTACTCATTACTCTGCCGTATAAAATTTAAGTTGGCTGCCGATACTTGCCTATTCGCATGTTATTACAATAAAAGTGTGGCACCTCCAAAACAAATTTATTTTTTCTGCTTTTATAAAGCAACGTATTTGGACTATGACTATGACTGTCAGAGTCTTGAAATTTTGTGAGAGTTCATTGGGTATTAATTTGAACAGTTGTGAAAAAATGGGCGGAATTGGATAAGGGGCGTGGTACCTCCCATACGGAATTAAAATCTATTATCAAATATATTAATTTCTTTGACACTGAGATATTTACAATTTTATGTGAATCCATCAACTATTAATCTGGGTTGTTGGGAGAAAATGGACGATATTGTTAGAGGGGGCGTGAGACATCCGATAAGAAATTAAACCAGTTATAGAGTATTTTCTCTTACATGACACCAAGTTTCCTGAAAATATGTGTAAGTTCATTAAGTTTTTACTTATGTAAGCAAGATACAAATGGGCGGGATTTGAATGATGGGCGTGGCGTCTTCTCTAAAAATTATATTCCCTTAAAAGGCAACTGGAATCTTGACATTTTGTGTGAGTTCATTGAGTATTAATGTGCAAATTTTTGGAAAAAGTGGGCGGTACGAGAATAGTGGGTGTGGCACCTGCCACAGAAAGTAAATATATATCCCTATTAATATTATAAAAACTTTTGTCTCTTTTTGGAACTTCATACAGATAGGCTATATATTTAAAAAAATAGCAATGGGGGTGCGAGATCGTGGCAAAACTGTATATTATAGAGCGCGATAAAAAAATATAAACAAGAATTTTGATTTTTCGGTACGTGCTTTTGTCCGGAGAAGCGATCGGAGTTCAGTTAGTTAACTATAACTATATTACTAAATATGTGAATATATGTTATGATAGATCAAAAATAAATGAAAAATGATTACTTTGGTAACAAAAAAAGTAAATGTAAATAATACAAAATATAATGTTTTAAGAAAATCCATATTCAACGTCCGATTTTAAAGCTCCCAGTAAGTATAGGATGAAATTCGTGGTCACATTTTAAAGCCTATGATGTCTTCTTTACAACAAAATTTTACTTTTGCAATTATCTTCCCATTTCAGAAGTTATGATTTTTGCAACGAAAAAGGCCCCACTGTGCGACGTCGGCTTGTTAGACCAATGACTTGACGTAGCCCCAAGGAAAAATATCTAGAGGTGTTAAATCGCACGAACGAGGCTGCCAATTGACTGGTCCATTTCTTGAGATAATACGCTCACCTAACTTACTCTTCAATAAATCGATTGTAACGTGTGTTGTGTGGCTTGTGGTACCGTTCTGTTGAAGCCACATGTCGTCAAAGTCCATGTTTTCCAATTCGAAGCGATAACGATCGCCTTTCACAGTAACGTGACGATCGTTATTGTCGGCGAAAAAATATGGCCCAATGATGCCGCCGGCATGCAAACAGCACCAAACAGATACTTTTTGTGGATGAATAACGCATATTTTGCTTATTGACGAACCCATTGAGCCAAAAAATGAGCTTTGTCACTGAAGATGATTTTGCGATGAAATTCATCATCTTGGAGCATCTTCTCCAGAGCCCAATCGGAGAACGTACGTCGAGCCAAATGGCCCATCCGCCTCAACTTTTGAGTCAGCTTGATCTTGTATGGGTGTAAACAAAGATCCTTACGCAAAATTCGCCATAAAGTGGTCTTGGCGATGCACAGTTCTTGCCCGCGGAATCGGACGCCTGAATCTAATTACGACCTGTAATCTAACTGCAGGTCGCAATTATAGTCCGATCTTAACAAAATTTTGCACATGTAAGTTTTGTGGATCAAGGACGAACGCTATTTATCCCAAATGATACCCTCCTACTCTGTAGAGTGAGGGTATAATTAGAAACAGTCATAATAACAATACTATTAACTCGCTATCAGATTTAAAGACATGCAGGTTTATGATTTCGTAAAGGCTTGTGATTTATTTACAAATGGTGTGGTAACATTTACTACTAGGCTACATAATGTCTTTATCATGATTTCTACCGACCGCATTCAGACAGTGAAGTCATTTAAGTCATTAAGTCTCCCAAACGAAACACTCACCTTTCGAAACAATATACATATATATATATATATAGCTCCAATATAAATTTCGCCACTATATATATATATATATATATATATATATAATATACTGTGGTGTAGGGTATAAAAAATGCTGGTTAATTAGTTCCTCGTATTTTATACCCCAGGATGGGGGTATACTAACTTTGTCATTCCGTTCGGAACACCTTAAAATATCGACCTGAGGCCCTATAAAGTATATATATTCTTTATAGTCATACAATTTTAAGACGATATACCCATATCCGTCCGGCTGTTGAAAGTACGCTAGCATCTAAACGAAAGGAGCTAGGACGTCCAAATTTTCCATAAATGTGTCAATCGTAGATCGATTGCGATTGGGGAAGGGGAAAATTTTTCCCTCACAAGGACTAAAAATACCCTATATTATATATATAAGAACTAATATTTTAGAGTATTTAAGCCTATTTCTTCAATATGTCTGCTTGTACTTACTTGATATTGGGTATGCGCATTCCCTCTATAACAAAAACTTTCACAATAAAGTGCTTCTTATTCGTAGGGGGTGAAATGGGGCAAAAAGGGATAAACGACAACAGCGAGAAACAAAAAATTCGGTGTGAACATTCCTCTAATTGAATAGATACATAATATAAGAGTACTTTTTCCAAATTCGTAATTTTAAGGGGTAAAATGGGAATAGAGGGATAAAAATGTATCTAGAATAATGAAATTCGGTGTATACATTCCTCTAATTGCGTCGACATATAGATTAAACGGATTTTTCGAAATTCGCACTTCTTGGGGTTAAAATGGAAAAGGGGATAAAAATAATTCCAGCCAAAGGACCGCAGCTAGAGTCATTAAATTCGGAGTATACATTCCTCTGACTGCGTAGACACGAAAAATAAAAGGTTTTTTCGAATTCGTACTTTCAACGGATACAATGGGTACAGAGGGATAAAAAGTACTAACTAAACGGCTACAGATAGAATGATGAAATTCGGTGTGTACATCCCTCTAATTGAGTGGACACGTAAAATAAAAATATTTTCGAAAGACGTACTCTTAAGGTGGAAAAACTAGGAAAAAGGAGATAAATATAATACCAGCCAAAGGACCGCAGCTAGAGTCATTAAATTCGGAGTATACATTCCTCGCAAAGAATTTTCCAAATTCGTTCTTTTTGGTTTAAAGCAAAAATTGATTGAATCATGAAGTTAGATTATTTTGTTTTTGTATTTATTTTGTATTTTTGTACTTTTGGAATTAAAATAGAATGGAAATACAACCAACTTTTTGTATTTTTTGAATTGACTTGAAGTATTATTTTGATATATTTAGTGTAAACGTATTGGTAACCTTGCCTTATAAGCGTGGTTTGAAATTATAAAAAAGTTATATTTATTTATAAAAATATTTTCTCAATATTTGTATTTGTTTTGGTTTGGCAATATTGACAAAATTATATTTTCCTCTGTTTTGTTTTTTTTTATTATTTGATATTTTCTTTTCATAGATTTTGTTGTAACTTTTACTCAGGTTCGATAAAAATAATACAGATGAAATAAAAACAAGTATGGAAAGGCTAAAGTCGGGCGGGGCCGACTATATAATACCCTACACCACTCCCTGCGTATATACCTCGCTTTGATTACTAAACCCAGGTATTTCATGGGAGCAATTTAAATTTACTTTAAATTCGTTTTTAGTCATATTTAACGAATTCGGAAAATAATAAAGTAATTGATCCAATTTTCCAGCAGATATTCCGAGTAAAGTAAATATAACATGATCTGGAAAAATTGATCAACAGCGAATGATAAATACACATTATACAGCAGTAATAGGATGAATCGGATGGACATTTGAAGGGGGCCTATAACAACACTTGAGGCCTGTGCCAAAACATGCGCCTATATATTTCTCATCCACGATAGGTATTCCTAGTTGAAACATATACTGATCTGCAAAATTTGATGAAGATCCGATGAAAGATGTAGTTTCTAGAGCTGTAATAGAGCAGAATGGGGCTCCATTTGGGTTATACCAAATTATGGACATATGCGCATCTCCCGAACAAGTAAGGAAAGGCTAAAGACGGACGGCGCCACTATATGATACACCCCACTTTCTATCTCATTACAATTCAATTCGGTAAAAAAGTGAAATGGGAAGGCTTTTTGAATCATGTAAATGTATGTGTTTGGCAAAAAATGTTAAATCGGAAATTACATTTGTATGGGGGTATATTGAAACCTGGAATGATGTGACCCGCTTTCACCATGTATGTTTATTGGTGAAATATAATATGCAAAGTTTGGCCAAAATCGGTTAAATATTCGGGAGAGATATTTGTATTGGGGCTATATCTAAATCTGAACCGATCTTACCCACTTTCAGCATAGGTGTTTCTAGTTCGATTATAAAATGTTGTGCCAATTTTAAAGAAAATCGGGTTCAATATGTGAATTTTAGAGCGGAAAAAGACAAATCGGGAGCGACATTTGTATGGGGGCTATACTTAAATCTGAACCGATCTTGTGTTTGACAAAAAATGTTAAATCGGAAATTACATTTGTATGGGGGTATATTGAAACCTGGAATGATGTGACCCGCTTTCACCATGTATGTTTATTGGTGAAATATAATCTGCAAAGTTTGGCCAAAATCGGTTAAACATTCGGGAGAGACATTTGTATTGGGGCTATATCTAAATCTGAACCGATCTTACCCACTTTCACCATAGGTGTTTCTAGTTCGATTATAAAATGTTGTGCCAACTTTAAAGAAAATCGGGTATAATATGTGGATTTTAGAGCTAAAAAAGTTAAATCGGGAACGACATTGGTATGGGGCTATATCTAAATCTGAACCGATCTTACCGATTTTCACCATAGGTATTTCTAGTTCGATTATAAAATGTTGTGCCTATTTTAAAGAAAATCAAGTACAATATGTGGTTTCTAGAGCTAAAAAGGTCAAATCGGGAGCGACATTTGTATGGGGGCTATATCTAAATCTGAACCGATTTCCTCCAATCGTACCAATCGTCCTTGGCCAAAAAAGTAACTTCTGCCAAATTTCATGATAAGCGGACAGTAATTACGACCTGTAGAGTGCGAACAAGCTTAGCTGGACAGCAGACGGACGCACACTGGTCCCAAATCCATTTTTTATGGAATAAAGTCGAAAAATAAACATACAGTCTTGTAATTTTGCACATTTGCTAGACATATCATACTCAAAAAATAAAAATAAAATTGGGCCGATCGGACCATGCCCACTACCACCTCCCATATAAACTCAATATATAACCAACATAATTATCTCCCTTTATTGGTACAGGTTGACCAAAAACAAAATTTTATGAAAGCTTAAAAGAATGAAGAGTTCTTTATTTTGACGAAATGTGTTTTTCTAAACATTATTACAAAAGCAAAATATAGCATACAAATAGTATACTTTAAACTGCAATTTAAATAATTATTTCAAGAAATAAAGTAAAATGTATACATGTTTACTAAAAGGTGAATGATGTTGTATACCATTTTAAGGGTACTTTCAATACCTTTTAAATTTTCAATACCCTTTAATTACAATACCTATGAATACTTACAAGACCAGAATAATCATAAAATGTTAAATATAATTTTTCAACTACTAACTCTTGCCGTCAATTTTCATAATATAGTCACTTTATTATTTTCTTTTTAAGTCTTGATTTTAATTAATTTGTAAAACTGCTTTATATCAAAATTGATTCCACTTTTTTGAACCGCAAAGTTAAAGTACCATTCAGGCTTGTGGTGTTGCCACCTAATTTTCTCCATTATATTTTCTTGATTGCTTGGAGTGTTGTCATAAAGAAAATATATACACATTTAACACTTTCCAATTGTAATTTTTTTGAATTTCTGCCAAAAAATGCATTTGAGACCATAGTGGGACGGGCGGACGGACAGACAGACATTGATAAATCGATTCAGCTGGTGAGTCTAAGCCGATCCGTATAGTTAAAGGTGGGTCTAGCTCGATTATTTATTGGTGTTACAAACATTTGGCGGAAAACTAACTTATTTATAATACCCTAGTCCACGAAGTGGTGTAGGGTATAAAAAGGACTTAAACATGTTGTTGCTTGAACATAGAAACAACAAAACACAGTGTATGCACAGTGCGATTACACAAGGGAAGAAGTGTGGACATTTGTTTGTTTTCGGTAACTACTGAACTGAGATTTGTGGATGTATATTTAAGTCCGAAGCAGTTCCCATTCTATTGAGTTTGCTTGGAAGATATACAGACCAATAATTAACGGGGTAGTTGTTGCATTGCACTTGGCATTGATAAGTGGGAGTAGCGTCCCTCGAAACGATCGTCTGCCCTGGTAGCAACCGAACCAAATAAATGTCACAGGAGGCTTTTATATGTCCTTTTGTCAGAGCCCTTCTACAAGGCCTGTGAATAGAAGTGAGAGGGAAGGCCTTGCTCTCCAATCTTCACCTGTGTTAATTTTAAATGAGTATAGAATGCAGCAAGCATGCCTTTCGCCTGCCTGAGAAGGCCTTGCGTACGCCTTCTTTTTTCCGCTGGGAAGCATATCATTGAGTTGCATATCTAAATGTGTGTATAGGCAGATACACATACCAGCATAAGTTCGCCGTGCACATGTGTTTGAATTTTTTCGGTCTGTACTCAATAAATTTGAATAGAAATTTGCCCTACCTCTGACCTTTTTATATCTATAAGTACTCATTCCAAAACACATCCTAGTTCAAATTTAACACGACGACTAATAAGTCCAATCCAGAGTGATAATTGCATTGGAATTCTCAGAAGCATGTTATATCTATATTTGTAACGATTTGCTTCAAATTCAATAGAGCCTGCCCTTGAACTTATACCAAGTTTTGTTGGGATGTGGAAAAATTGCGACCTGTACTTTGACTACAATAATAGATGGACAGACGGGATATGGTTAAATTGATTCACATTGAAATCTAACTGAATATCTGCTGCAGTAGTATGGAAATTGTAAAAGTTTTGGGCAACATTTCGACAAAAAATGTTTTCAATGTGCAGTTCTAAATTACTCGTTCTGTATTTGCTGCTGTAGATATTATTAAATGAATTCAGTATTCAACTTAATATGTAAAACTAAATATTGTCATTAAATGATAAAACAATAGCTATGCAATCAACATTAAACTGTGCCGTAGTTGACATGTCAAAATACTTTTCGATAATCCCCTGTAAATTGTATTTTTGGCAGGATAATTTGACAACACAGTGGGTTGTCGGTCTAATTTCAGCGGCGCGATTATTAACCGTTAATCGAGTGACATAAGCCTGCCATTCGCAAAAACCTTTCGAAGCTATAAAATTTAATGTGGCTTATCACACCACGAACATGCACGATAGCAGCAGCCGTATTATCTTTATTTACCAACGTGAACGTGTTAATTAAGGTGGAAAATTATTAAATATTCATTCACACACATGCCCACGAGTGTGTGCCTGGGTGTATTTACAAGCGGCATTATCATGTATTATTTTTCGCAATTTTCTGAATTGACATGTTGTTCTTTGCCGGGTAAAAAATGAAAAATAAGCAACAAAATAAAATGAAAAGCTTTACAGCAACATCATATATTATTTTCAGTCTTCTTCATTCGTACTACTTGCGAAGGTATGTATGTATGTTCGTATACATAATTAATTGGCTGACATCATTTTAAATTCTCGGGCATAGGTAAGTGTCCCATGTGTGAGTGCGCCCGAAAGTATTCAAGATACTTGGGCCTTTTATGATGATGAAGTAATAATATCAGGGACTAGGTCAGAAGCTACCCCCGGTAAAAAAAGACGGATGGCTTATTTCTGGCTTCTTAGCACACTACATACGATACAGTTTGATATTACGTTTGTAACACCCTGAAATGTCGACTTAAATATCTTCATAAAATTACAGCTATGTCCGCCTATGTCCTATCGGTTGGCATTGTAAATAAGCAAAACAGCCCAGAGGAAAATACATATTTCAACTAACAAGGACTCTAATGTTTAGAGTAATTTAGCAAATGTTTGAAGATTTCTGCTTTATTATTATTTTACAGATTTATTATAATTACAGATGTATATTTAGTAGATTTTCTACTTTTGTAGCGTGAACGCGCATCATAACATAATATTTTTGTTTTTCAGAGCGAAATGTGGTAAAAAGGGATAAAATGGTACCTATCAAACGATAATACGAAATTTGGTCTAAGCATCCCTCCCTTCGCCCGGGTTTAGCGATTGCATCCATTTGGACAATGCAGAGTAAATCAGAGTCCACCGACAGCCGTCAGCAGGGCTTACAACTTTAAATAAAATCTTTAAGCTGAGACCGTAGTCCGGTAGATTAGACATACCATTGAGGAATGTCCAAATTCTACAGACAAATATGCAATAATAAGGGTATTATATCTTTCCCACTAGGGAATTATATCTTTGTGCATTGGTTTGTAACACCCAAAAGGAAACAAGTTAGACCCATCGTTTATTCTACAGATCTACTTAGAATAACTTTCTGAATCGGTTTAGCAATGTCCGCCTGTCCGTTTGTCTGTCCAAAATTACAGGTCGCAATTACTACCCGAACTTCACAAAAACTGACACAATTAAGTTTTGTGGGTCAAGGACGAAAGCTGTTTAATTTGAAGCAAATCGCTTCAGATTTAGATACAGCCCCATATCAATGTCGCTCCCGATTTGAAGCCACACATTTTAACCTATTTTCTCCAAATTTGGCAAAACACCTTTTAATCCATCTAGAAACAACTGTGGTAAAAGTGGGTAAGATCGGTTTAGATAAAGTCCCCATACAAATATTACTCCCGATTTGTCTTTTTTCAACCTAGAAACCACATATTGCACCCGATTTTGTTAAAACTTGGCTCAACATCTTATAAATGCAACTAGAAACACCTATAGTGAAAGCAGGTAAGATCGGTATAGGTTTAGATTTAGATATACAATTATCGCTCCCGATTTGCATTTCCTTTCCGCTTCTGGGTCACAATTAGAGTGATCAAACCCGAGGCCGAAAACCGGTTCAACTGGGTTTTTCATCGGAGACCGATCGTAGGGTTTTTGGAAAACCGGGAAACCCGGGCTTTTATGTCGGTCTCAACCGGTTTCTCATTCTATTTTTCTCTGCTTTTCGTGCTAATTTATTCTTTCTCTTTTTCGGTGCTAATTTATTTATAATTTGCCACTTTTTATATTACGCCGTACGATAATTTTTAAAAGAAGTCGTTACACTTCAACTGGATGATGCAAAATGGAGTTACTTGGCGTTTTTAGTTTATCATTTCCTCATCCTGTTACCTCTTCAAAGGATCACAAAATTCCAAAGGATAAATTTTTTCATAAATTTATGTTATATACTTGTTCGCATTTATTCGGTATTATTGTCAAATTAAAGAGGAGAATGTCTATTAAAAGTACTTTAAATATCATGCTTCCACATGTAGTAGTTCCACATTAACATATATTTCAAGTTTACCCCTTGGTTTTTAGTTTATCTATATCTTGTGTTTTAAGACAAAAAACTTTAAATTGTTGTTAATACTAAACTAATTCAGATAGAAGCTAGTATTATAGCACATATTTTCTTCTTTAATTTGGTAGGGTAGGAATAAGATCAAAAAATAATTTTTAAAAAGTTGTAGTCTTTTTAAGGGGCAAAAAAATGAAAAATTAAATAAGCAAATTAACTCTATTTCATCTATAGTGTCAGATTTATATCATCTGGTTCAAGTGTGATATAGACTGTTCATAGAACTTTTTTATTAGTGACCGCAAATTAACTAAACAAATTTACGAACGCAGCAATACTGTGAGTCTAAACTGGCGAAGTTCGTCCTAGATTCCACATGCATTTCTTATGGGCAGAAGAAAAATCGATGCCGTTGACCATTTGCCGCTACGGATGTCGACCAGTCATACACATAAGAATATATGTGATTGTTTTTTTTTTGTTACCCTTATTTCATTCCTTACAAGATATCAGAATCCCAGAATGGAGTAAGTGGTCTAGAAATTATAACTATTTTTCGAAATGATTTCCTATCTCAACAAGATATAATTAATAGTTTTTACGGTGTTCATACCTCTTCTAAACTGAAATTTTAGGAATAATATATGCAGGGCAAAAAGTAATGATGGATTGAAATATTATTAAAAAATCGCCAAATGAATTTTTGGCAATGGACTAAAATGATCCTAATTGAGTTAGGAATTTTTGGAGTTAATTTCGAAATATTTCAGTGAATCTGACTATGGAATCAGAATTGTCCTATCCCCAAGAACGAGTATGTGCAATGGGTCAACATTTTGTGAAAGAATAATTTACCCATTTTTTACTGTTTCAAGAAAAACCCGGTCCGGCCGGTTTTTTATAAAAAGAAACCCGGGCAACCGGGTTTTCTGAAATCACGGTTTTCTAAAAACACGACATTGCAGAAAAACCGGGGTTTTGATCACTCTAGTCACAATGGTCCATGATAAGGATCCATACAAAAATTCTACCCGATTTCACTTTTTATACCCTCCACCTCCAGGATGGGGGTATATTCACTTTTTCATTCCGTTTGTAACACCTCGAAATATTCAACGGAGACCCCATAAAGTATATATATTCTGAGTCGCGGTAAAATTCTAAGACGATTTAGCAATGTCCGTCCGTCCGTCTGTTAAAGCGTAAGTATTTAAGCATATTTTTCCAATATGTCTGCTTGTCCTTACTTGATATTGGCTATGCACATTCCCCCTATAATTAAAACGTGCACCATAAAATGATTTTTATTCGTAGGGGTGAAATGGGGCAATAAGGGATACAAATAGTACATATTAAACGACAACAGCAAGAAACACGAAATTTGGTGTGCACATTCCTCTAATTGATTAGATACATAATATAAAAGTACTTTTTCCAAATTCGTACTTTTAAGGGGTAAAATGGGAATAGAGGGATAAAAATGGTACAAACCAAACGACTGCACCTAGAATAATGAAATTCGGTAAGTAGACGCGTAAAATAAATGAATTTTATGAAATTCGTACTTTTTGGGGTATAAAAACAGTACCAACCAAATGACCGCAGCTAGAGTCATGAAATACAGAGTATTCCTACCCCTGACTGCGTAGACACGAAAAATCTAAGGTTCTTTCTAAATTCGTACTTTCCAGGGATACAATGGGTACAGAGGGATAAAAATAGTACCAACTAAACGACTACAGCTAGAATGATTAAATTCGGTGTGTACATCCCTCCAATTGTGTAGACACGTAAAATAAAGAGATTTTAGAAAGTCTTACTCTAAAAAAGAGAAACTGGGAAAAAGGGGATAAAAATGGTACCAACCAAATGGCCGCAACTAGAATCATGGAATTCGGTCTATACATTCCTCTGATTGCATAAACACGCAAAATAAAAAGATTTTTCCAAATTCGTACTTTTGACTTTTACGGCTATACTTGATTGAATCGCTAAGTTAGGTTATTTTGCACTATGTATGTGAGTTAATGGATTTTCAAAAATTTGCACTTTTGGAATTAAAACAGAATGGAAATACAACCAACTGTAGCACCCTCTATCTACCATTTTTTATTGTATTCTAGCTTTTTCGAAAATATAAATTTAAGAATATTTTATTTTTTGAATTGGCTTAAAGTATTATTTCGATATATATAGTGTAAAAGTATCAGTAACCATGCCTTATAAGCGTGGTTTGAAAAAAATAAAAATATTATATTTATTTATAAATTTTTTTTTTTTCAATATTTGTATTTGTTTTAGTTAGCTATAATATAATATAAAATATATATTTTCCTGTAATATTACTGCATTTCTACGAAAATCGACTGCATCTGTGGAGTGCAATCCATGGTGGAGGGTATATAAAGATCGGCCCGGTCGAACTTAACACCGTTTTTACTTGTTACCTAATTGAATTGGAATGGAGTGGAAAGTGGAGGGTATCACATAGTCGGCCCGCCCGACTTTAGCCTTTCCTTACGTGTTTTAGTATTAATTCTTTTTGATGCAGCAATGAAATATTTGCGATGTATCAACGAATCAGTGTCATTAAATCAATGAAACTACTTCATTACCACAATGGTCAAATATCACTAACGAATTAACCTTTAATTAAATTCACCTGCTTCATTAATATAATGACAATGTTTCATTGTATTACTGACACTTTACATTAATCTAACACTGATGAAACATTGTTCATTGATTGTTAATTTAAGTAAACATTTTACTTTGTATTAATGAAGCTATACGTTGGTCCAAAAACAATGACAGATTTCGTTGGGGAACGGAGCTTTTTCAGTCAGTGTAAAGCCACTGAAATTAGTTTTAAGTTGATGGAACTGTAGTCCATGGGTGTAAAGTGAACAATAATAAATTAAATCCCTTAATTTCCGTCATTTTTAAGTATCACTCATAATATCGTCGGATCGGGTGGCGGGATTATAAAGAGTGATTTTTTTGAGGTTAGGATTTTCATGCATTAGTATTTGACAGATCACGTGGGATTTCAGACATGGTGTCAAAGAGAAAGATGCTCAGTATGCTTTGACATTTCATCATGAATAGACTTACTAACGAGCAACGCTTGCAAATCATTGAATTTTATTACCAAAATCAGTGTTCGGTTCGAAATGTGTTTCGCGCTTTACGTCCGATTTATGGTCTACATAATCGAGGCTCATTTCTGGTTGAATGGCTACGTAAATAAACAAAATTGCCGCATTTGGAGTGAAGATCAACCAAAAGCCGTTCAATAACTGCCCATGCATCCAGAAAAATGCACTGTTTGGTGTGGTTTGTACGCTGGTGGAATCATTGGACCGTATTTTTTCAAAGATACTGTTGGACGCAACGTTACGGTGAATGGCGATCGCTATCGTTCGATGCTAACAAACTTTTTGTTGCCAAAAATGGAAGAACTGAACTTGGTTGACATGTGGTTTCAACAAGATGGCGCTACATGCCACACAGCTCGCGATTCTATGGCCATTTTGAGGGAAAACTTCGGAGAACAATTCATCTCAAGAAATGGACCGGTAAGTTGGCCACCAAGATCATGCGATTTGACGCCTTTAGACTATTTTTTGTGGGGCTACGTCAAGTCTAAAGTCTACAGAAATAAGCCAGCAACTATTCCAGCTTTGGAAGACAACATTTCCGAAGAAATTCGGGCTATTCCGGCCGAAATGCTCGAAAAAGTTGCCCAAAATTGGACTTTCCGAATGGACCACCTAAGACGCAGCCGCGGTCAACATTTAAATGAAATTATCTTCAAAAAGTAAATGTCATGGACCAATCTAACGTTTCAAATAAAGAACCGATGAGATTTTGCAAATTTTATGCGTTTTTTTTTTAAAAAGTTATCAAGCTCTTAAAAAATCACCCTTATAAATGCAACTAGAAACACCTATAGTGAAAGCAGGTAAGATCGGTATAGGTTTAGATTTAGATATACAATTATCGCTCCCGATTTGCATTTCCTTTCCGCTTCTGGGTCACAATTAGAGTGATCAAACCCGAGGCCGAAAACCGGTTCAACTGGGTTTTTCATCGGAGACCGATCGTATCAAGCGATCGTTATCAAGCTCTTAAAAAATCACAAAAATCAGTAGCACCCACTTCCAAAACAGGTGAGCGAGATGAGATGTGAGATGTAATCATCACAGCAGTAAGTGCATACAAAATATGTCAATCCGCTAGCAGATAACACTTTGAAATATCTGAGAACACCTTGAAATATCGACGACGATCCAAGTGTGAGTCAAAACGAATCAGAAAGCTAAATTTATTTTAAAGAATATATGAAATATTGATCTGTTCCGATTTTACAATTGTTTGTACATGTAGTGCATGCCTTATAGTTTGAAATTCTCTGTGATCCTTAACAAGGTTTATTGTCAAAATTCGAAGACTGAAAATTACAGTGAAAAAAGATGAAATAGGACATTTGTATATGAAAGTTGATTCAGTTTCACAATATATGTTTTTACGTGAAATATATTAGTACGCGACAAATCTGACCAGAGTTTGTTGTAATATGTGTCTTCTACACCATGTCCAGTTGAAATTGGGAAAATTCTATGTGAAATTGAGGATTTCCATTTCATATTGAAAAAAATCTAATTGAAACTGTAATTGTACATTTCAATTTTATAAAATTCCCATTGAAATTAATATTTATCATAGAAATTCCAATTGAATGAGAATTTCCATTTCATATTGAGAAATCCCAATTGAAATTCAAAATTTCCATTGCAAATTCCGAAAATCCCATTAAAACAAGTGTTTTCTAGATTTGTTTGAATTACATTACCTTGAAAAAGTCTGTGTACACTAATATTTTTTAGTAAAATTTCAACTGTTTAAGCTTTGAATTATTATACCCTCCACCTCCAGGATGGGGGTATATTCACTTTGTCATTCCGTTTGTAACACCTCGAAATATTCATCGGAGACCCCATAAAGTATATATATTCCGGGTCGTGGTAAAATTCTAAGACGATATAGCCATGTCCGTCTGTCCGTCTGTCCGTCTGTCCGTCTGTCTGTCTGTCTGTCTGTCTGTCTGTCTGTTGAAAGCACGATAGCGGCCGAACGAAATGAGCTAGGAGGTTCAAATTTTTCCTAAATGTGTCTTATGGTTGTAGATCGGTTGGGATTGAAAGTGGACGAAATCGGCCCAGAGGGAAAAATTTTTCCCTCACAAGGACTGAAAATACCCCTAATATTTTGTGTATTTCAGCATGTTTTTTGAACATATTAGCTTGTATTTACTTGATATTCGCAATGCGCCATCCCTTTATAGCATAAAAGGCCACCATAGAGTGATTTTTATTTGCAGGGGGCGAAATGGGACAAAAAGGGATAAAAATGGTACCTTTCAAACGACAACAGATAGAAACACGAAATTTGGCGTGTACATTCCTCTAATAGAGTAGATAAATAATATAAAAGTATTTCGTCTAAATTCGTACTTTAAAGGGGTTAAATGGGGCAAAAGGGATAAAAATAGTACCAACATAACGGCTGCACCTAGAATAGTGAAATTCGATATATACATTCCTCTGATTGCGTAGACACGTAAAATAAAAGAACTTTCCAAAATTCGTACTTTTTGGGGTTCAAATGGAAAAAGGGGATAAAAATAGTACCTACCAAATGACAGCAGCTAGAATCATGAAATTCGGAGTATACATTCCTCTGACTGCGTAGACACGAAAAATAAAACGTTTTTTTCCACATTCGTACTTTCAAGGGATACAATGGCTACAGGGGATAAAAATAGTACCAACTAAACGAATACAGCTATGATGAAAATGATGAAATTCAGTGTGTACATCCCTCTAATTGTGTAGATACGTAAAATAAAGAGATTTTAGATAGTCGTACTCTTGAGGGGGCAAAATTGGAAAAAGGGGATAAAAATGGTACCAACAAAATGACCGCTGATAGAATCATGGAATTCGGTGTGTACATTCCTCTGACTGCATAGCCACGTAAACTATTTTTTCCCCAAATTCGTTTGTTGCTTTTACGACAAAAAATGGTAGAATCATGAAGTTGTCTTATACTGCGTACATGAGAGATAAGGTATTTTCAAAATTTATACTTTTGAAATTAAAAAAGGATGGAAATACAACCAACCAAACGACTGTAGCTGAAAATACACTCTCTATCCCCCAATATTTAGGGTATTTATGATTGCTCCCTTATATTTACTTTATGAATTGAAGTATTATATCCATTATATATAAGTATAAAAATTTGGTAGGTATTAATTAAATTTCTTATTTTCATACAGTTAAAATTTGTTGCGGGCACTCCTCTTGTAGCTTCGAAGCACCACAAAGAAAATAAAAGTTTTAGGGGGCGAAATGGGACAAAAAGAGATAAAATATGGTACCAATGATACGACAACAGCTAGAATCATGAAATTCGATGTGTACATTAGGGCGTACCTCAAAAAAAAAGTTCGCCGTACACCTTCGAATATGAAGTATTATTGAAAGGTAGTTTCAAAAAACTTTTTTTTTATGCCGAACGTAGGGGTCGCGCTTTTACATTTTTCTATATAACTTCTGCATTTATAAACGGATTTTAAAGTGTGATACATCGATGTTTTTGTCTCGACGAGGTCCGATTTTTTGTCTTTGAAGTCATTGAGCTCAAGCACCCCCTTCTGGTACTTACCCATCATATCTCAGTTGCTACTACCCTAATGTACCACTCTAATATCAGAAAATTAAAGCTCGCATAAAATCATGAAACTCTTCCTATGGAAGTATGTCGATTTTCAAAAAAATCGGCCTCGTCGAGACAAAAACATCGATGTATCACACTTTAAAATCCGTTTATAAATGCAGAAGTTATATAGAAAAATGTAAAAGCGCGAACCCTACGTTCGGCATAAAAAAATAAAAAAAAAAATTTTGAAACTACCTTTCAATAATACTTCATAGCAGAGTTACAAGCCGAACCATAATTATCGGCGGCGGCGGCGCTGTTCAAAATGGGTCGGCGGCGGCGGCTTTCGGCTGATTTGCCGGCTCGTTCAGTAATTCGAATACCCCTATTTATTTGACAATTTTGGGAAAATGGAAGGAACAATTTTCTTTTATTTTTTGGAAAGTAGTTCAATATTCGTTAATATTAGCCAATGTTCCAATAATTTAATATTGTTATTAGGGTATCCAATTATTCGGACGTTTAATTTATTCGGTTTTTCGTTTATTTGAAAACAAAAATTTCCAATTAGTCGAATAATGAAGTCGAGAGTTATTCGATTAACCGATAAATCGAACAATTGTCCACTTAAATAAAATATAATTAATAAGAGTTATATAGACAAGACACGGCAGTTTACGGGTAGTTCAACTATATATTGAACTTTTATTATGTATCTGATTTTATTTAAAAATTGTAACATCAAATTCGAAATTCATTAGAAGTTGACAAAAATCTTAATATCTTATCAAAATAAAGAACCTTCGCTTAAATGAGCATAATATCAGAAGTTATCCATTGACTTTTTTCGAATATGGATCATATGATTTATAGCAGAACTGACTTTATTATAAATGTGTTTTACAGCTTTTCATGTGAGGCATATTTGACCAGACGTTCTTGAATATCATAATCCTTCCAAAGAATGATAATACTCTACCTACTTTGACACACTAAAGAAGCACAATAGATATTGTTATTTATAGGAACACGTGAACACAAGTACTGGAATTGACTTATATAAATGAAAGAAAGATCAATATATTTCACAGCAGTAGGTTGTCAAAGTTGTCATTTATATTTTCTTTTGTAATTTTAAGTGGGTTGTCTATTTTGGTAGTAAGATTTGACTGAGTTAGAACTCCGTCAAATCACGGCGGCGGGTTTGAAGTCGATATGAGTCGATGAAATCGGCGGCGTGGTTGAGTCGATTTGAGCCGATGAAATCGGCGGCGGCGCGGCTCGTGCAGAAACATGCGGCGGCGGCGGCTTGTCGGCTTAAAATCGGTCGGCTTGTATCTCTGCTTCATAGTCGAAGGTTAAGGCCAATTTTTTTATACCCTACACCACTTCGTGGTCTAGGGTATTATAAGTTAGTTTCGCGCCAAATGTTTGTAACACCAAGAAATAATCGAGCTATACCCACCTTTAAGTATACCGATCGGCTTAGAATCACCAGCTGAGTCGATTTAACGATGTCTGTCTGTCCGTCTGTCCGTCTGTCCGTCTGCTGTCCATCTAAGCTTGTTCGCACTCTACAGGTCGCAATTGTTGTCCGATTGTCATGAAACTTGGCAGAATTTATTTTTTCTGGCCAATGACCATCGGTATTGCATTTGGAGGAAATCGGTTCAGATTTAGATATAGCCCCCATACAAATGTCGCTCCCGATTTGACATTTTCCGCTCTAGAAACGACATATAGTAACCGATTTTCTTTAAATTTAGCAGAACATCTTATAATCCAACAAGAAACACGTATGCAAAAATTGGGTAAGATCGGTCCAAATTTAGATATAGCCCCCATACAAATGTCGCTCCTGATTTGACATTTTCCGCTCTATAAACGACATATTGTACCCGATTTTCTTTAAATTTGGCAGAACATCTTATAATCCAACTAGAAACACGTATGCAAAAATTGGGTAAGATCGGTTCAGATTTAGATAAAGCCCCCATACAAATGTCGCTCCCGATTTGACATTTTCCGCTCTAGAAACGACATATAGTACCCGATTGTCTTTAAATTTGGCAGAACATCTTATAATCCAACTAGAAACTTGTATGCAAAAATTGGGTAAGATCGGTCCAGAGTTAGATATAGCCCCCATACAAATGTCGCTCCCGATTTGACATTTTCCGCTCTAGAAAAGACATATTGTACCCGATTTTCTTTAACTTTTGCCGAACATCTTATAATCCAACTAGAAACACGTATGCAAAAATTGGGTAAGATCGGTTCAGATTTAGATATATCCCTCATACAAATGTTGCTCCCGAATGTTTAACCGATTTTGGCCAAATTTTACATATTATATTTCACCCATATACAGACATGAAGACATGTGAAATCGGGTCACATCGTTCCAGGTTTCAATATACCCCCATACAAATGTCCTTTCCGATTTAACATTTTTTGTCAAACACATACATTTAGAGGATGCAAAAATCCTTTCCGATTTCAATTTTTTACCGAATTGAATTGCAATGAGAATTGTTTGGGTGATGCCCATATGTCCATACTTTGGTATGACTTTGGTTAACTACTGTATAATTTGTATTTGTCTGTCGGACAATTGGATCAATTACCATATTCGTTAAATTTGACTAAAGATGAATTTATAGCATATAAATTATATGAATATAATTTATATAATTTGTATGAACTACATAAAATTACTCCCATGAAATACCTGGGTTTAGTAATCAAAGCGAGGTACATACGCAGGGAGTGGTGTAGGGTATTATATAGTCGGCCCCGCCCGACTTTAGCCTTTCCTTACTAGTTTTACTTGTAACCTGGTACGCTCTAGTGTACATCCCTCTAATTGCATAGACACGTAAAATAGAGGGATTTTTCGAAATTTGTAATTTTAAGGGATATAATTAAAAAGAGGGATAAAAATGGGACCTACCAAACCGCTGAAGTTGAAATCATGAAATTCAGTGTATACATTCTGACTATGAAGACTTGAAAAAGGGTTTTTCGAAATTTGTACATTTGGGTGGAGAATGGGGATATCTTTAAAAGTCGACATCCCTTAATCTGCTGGTAATACTGTGGAATGCACTCCGTGGTGGAGGGTATATAAGATTCGGCCCGGCCGAACTTAACGCCTTCTTACTTGTTTTTATATTCACGTTATTTATAATCTTTTTAATTGATACCTTTCTGCATTTCCCACCAATAAAAATCGATAACTTTGTGTCATTACCGAAAAATTAAGTGCAAGAAAAAGTCTGCGTACAAATGCTTTAAGACGGGGAATCACACAGTTCTTCTTTGGTTTTTTCACTCCAATCACATCTTTCACTTCAAGTATACTGAGCGTAATCATATTGAATGTCTGATATAAAGGAAATGCTCGCCCAAAAGTATAAGAGGAGTCTACACGTTGATACGACCAGGAAAATTTTGAAACGGGCTTGAGTTCATGGACGCATGGCAGGGAAAAAGCCATTCATTTCAATATTTAATAGAAGGAAGAGAATTGAATTCGCAAAAAATACATAAATTACCCTACAGCATTTTGGAAACATGTCCTCTTCTCAGATGAGAGTAAGTACTGTATTTGTGGGATCAAAGAACGTAAAATTGGGTGGAGAAAAAAGTGTACTGCTATAAATAAAGAGAACTTAGCATCTACCGTAAAACATAGTGGTGGTGGAGTAATGGTGTGGGGGTGTATGTTAGCTAGTGGCGTGGGTCAAATGGAATTTGTTGAATCTACAATGAATGCTGTCGATTATTTGAATATTCTCAAAAGAAATGTGAAATAGAGCGCTGCGAAATTGGATATTGGAAGTGGATTTTTATTTCAACATGATAATGACTCTAAAAGCAAAAAAACACCACACATTTTTATTGCTGTACGCAGCCTTTTTCTTGTGCCTTATTTTAATGCAATGAAACCAAGTTCTTGATAACTTTTGAATTAAGAATCCGAATATAACTTTTCTAGTATCATTTTTATTTGTGGAAATTGCTGAAAGGTATCAATTAAAAATTTATAAAACTTGAATATAGAAAGATTTCCAAGCTTATAAAGTTGAAATCTTCAAAAAAATATAAGTGTACGCAGATTTTTTCTAGCGAGTGTACGTTAGAGCGTACCAGGTTACAAGTAAAAAAAAAAAAGTTCGCCGTACACCTTCGAATATGAAGTATTATTGAAAGGTAGTTTCAAAAAAATTTTTTTTATTTTTTTATGCCGAACGTAGGGGTCGCGCTTTTACATTTTTCTATATAACTTCTGCATTTATAAACGGATTTTAAAGTGTGATACATCGATGTTTTTGTCCGATTTTTTTGTCTTTGAAGTCATTGAGCTCAAACATGATTCATGATTTTATGCGAGCTTTAATTTTCGATTATTAGAGTGGTACATTAGGGTAGTAGCAACTGAGAAATGATGGGTAAGTACCAGAAGGGGGTGCTTGAGCTCAATGACTTCAAAGACAAAAAAATCGGCCTCGTCGAGACAAAAACATCGATGTATCACACTTTAAAATCCGTTTATAAATCCAAGTTATATAGAAAAATGTAAAAGCGCGACCCCTACGTTCGGCATAAAAAAATAAAAATTTTTTTTTTGAAACTACCTTTCAATAATACTTCATATTCGAAGGTGTACGGCGAACTTTTTTTTTGAGGTACGCCCTAGTGTACGTGCTTTCTACAGCCGAAAAAACCAAATTGGAATCGAATTTTTTTTAGAGCTATACAAAATCTGAATCGATCTCACCCACTATCGCCATACTTTATATGTTCCTAGTTCATATATAATGCATTTTGTCAAATTTAAGCAAATTCGGTTAAATTAGTCGTTTTTAGAGCCAAATTTTAAGAAAATCGGTTAATACATATGTCTTCTAGAGCGGAAAAAGTCAAACCATGAGTTATATTTGAATGGGGAGTTATATATAAATCTGAACCAACTTGATCCATTTTAAGGTGCTGTTGCAAATTTGAAAATCTGCCAAGGTGTATGGTTTTGAGAGCGGAAAACGTAAAATCGGGTGCAACATTTTTATGGTGTGTGCATCTAAATCTCAAGCGAATTGCTTCAAAGTAAATAGCGTCCGTCCTTGTTTCGTAAAACTTAACCATGCCAATTTTGGTAAGGATCGGACAATAATTGCGACTTTGTACTTTGATTACAACAATATATGGACAGACGGACATGGCTAAATCGATTCAGAAAGTTATTCTAAGTCGATCGATATACTAAAAATGGGTCTAGTTAGCTTCCTTTTGGGTGTTGCAAACAAATGTAAGAAGACATAATATCCTGCGGAAGGGTATAATCATTTTGAAAGACAATTATAATTTCTGAACCAATTGTCACCCACTCGGAAATTGTGATATCTTGTAAAGAATAAAATAAGCTAAAATAAATTAAAACGATAATTAAATTAAAATTAAATTAATTAAAATTAAACGATAATTAAATGTATGCCAAATTTTCTCAAAATCGAATGAGGTCAAAATTGGCACAGGGTCGAAATCTTGTGGAATTACCCTTCAGTCAAATTTTAACTCTTTCCGAATTTCAATTTACGATGGGAGTTTCATTGGCATGGTATGCCAATTAACTTTTTCTTCGGATTTACAAATGCAAGCGAAAAAATTATTCCGCGATTTCTTCCAACAAGTTGTGAATACCAGACCATTTCGACGCATCCCCTATAGTGTAAAACAGCCGTCATGCAATCGACATCCGTTGTTTTTAAGACACTGAGTGGTTGAAAAGTAAACTTCCTTTCATTTTGACTACGGTATTGTGTACTTTCCTCCCCTCCCTCGTAAATATGTAAATATGTAAACACGAGTGTACATATTAAATTACAATTATTTTGTATTTATTTCGCTGTACTTTATTCCCCTGAATGCCTTTTAAATTGCAGGTCTCTTATTTATGTGCTACTTGTAATCGGATGAAAAACGTGTGTATATCACGTCTGATCTGGTAAATGAACTTTACGTGAGTTATTACTCCTAGTATGCGTATATGCACATACACAAGGTGTGTGCGTATAATTCCCAGGTGTATGTAATGTATGATATCAGGGCCGGAAAGAGGCGCATTGACACAAAATAATTACAGCATATTGAATAAAAATGGCACAGTTAATATTATATTAGCCATATTGAACAGAAATCAAAACATAATATATCGGATACACTTTAAAACGAAAACGTATTATCATCATTAAATTCCTGCTTCGAAAATATTGAGAAATCAGGAGTTATACACATAATAAGCCGTGGAGAAGAAGGAACATTGTTTCAAATCCAAATTTCAAATCTTATACAAACACTCCAATGCTACATTACAATTCCCATCAATACATTCATTGCTGTAACAACATATATATTAAGTATTCTTATCCTCAATTTGGAATTAAAATAACTCAAATTTGCTTTTCATTAAAATATATTCTAAATTATCCGTTTGACCGTTCTATTGATATTTCCATCTTTAAAATAAGAAAGTGCACCGTTTGCGGGCAGCAGATCAATGATCCACATTGACATTTATTGAAGTGTGAGAAAGAAAGCTAAAGAAGAAGTAATCCAATTTATGCAAAACTTTTGTCGTGGAATGTTGCGTTCACATAAACAAAATTTAAATCCGTAAATGTTTGTATTGTGGTGTACAGTGGTGCGTATGCATAACGACGTTTTGGTTTTTGGACAAGAATAAGTATACGTATGGAGGTGTATGTATCCACGTTGTAACTTTTTTATATCTCCACCTTAGGATGGAGAGTATATATATTACGCCATTAAGTATATATTGGGGTACCCAACCGATTCGATTTTCTTCGATTAATCGAATAATTATTTTCAAATATTTGTTCGAATAATGAAAAAAAAATCATAATTTTCGAATAAGGAATTGTTTGAATAAAATTCCACAAATAATCGATATTACAAGTTTTGGATTAAAAATACTTATAAGTAAGTGGTTAAATCCATTCCATTATAAATTTATTTAGAATGATCTGCTGGCTTCATTTGGTATTGTTTTATAGTAACCCAAGGAAATTTGGTCAGGTTTGGATTAGGGTTTGTTTCCGATTTACCGGGATTCCGGTAATAGGGTAAATTATTACATTTTATTGAAATAAAGTTTTAACGAATTTATAAAAATAACCCTCAACCGAATTGTTGAGAAGTCATCCTGGATTAATAGAATAAGGAGAGATAACTTCACCATTCCCATCACTCAACATTCATTCATTCACCCTACCTCCTAAACCTTTTGCTCCTATACTACATACGGGAATCACGAATTTAGTTGGCCTCGAGTGAACTAGTCGGTCATGCCCACAACTTAACCTTACCTCAGAACTTAACCTTACAAATAATAGAATAAACAAGTACAGTCCGGTGGCTTCAGGATAATTATTACTTGGTGTTACAAACATTTGGTGTGAACCAAACTTGCAATACCCTATTCCACGAGTGGTGTAGGATATACAAATGAATGTAACTTTTTCCAATATATATAAATATGATATATATAACACAAATTAATAATAAATTAAATTAGAATTAAATAAATTATTTAAATTAACACTAAATTTAATTTACAGTTTAATTTTAGTAATATTATGTATTATTAGTATTAATAAATATAAATATTTGAAGTACATTTATAAAGCAATAAATTTGTATTTCTGGGCAAAATTTTTAAATTGTCAATATTAGAAAAAAATAAACATCGTTTATTTATAAAAGTAATAACAAAAGTTTTTTCCCGAGTCACGATTCGAACCCGGCACGTTCTGGTTGCAAAGCGGACACGTTACTCCTGTAACGCCAATACTAAAAATGTATTCCCATCCACTTGTGAAAATGCTATACAGAAAATGTTACGGGATATTTACATTTTGCCGATTTTTTGGAAGTTGTTTAAAAGAACTTCCTCAAAAGCGGGAAAATGCGCATTTGGATTTTGAGACGCGATTTAAATATGCTTCCTGCGGAAGTACTTCGAATTTTTGCTAGGTATTGACCCCGATAGCTGCGATTGTTTTGAAATTTAAAGGCCTATCTGTTTCTTAAATAGGGAAATTATTCATTATAGGTAATTTCACAAAATGTTGACCCATTGGGGATAGGACAATTCTGATGCCATAATCAGATTCAATCACTGATACCTTTCGAAATTTACTCAAAACATTCTGTCTGAATTAGTTTGAGGAACATTTTGGTCCATTAACAAAAAAAAATCATTTGATGATTTTTTATAATATATTTTTTAAATTTAATTATATACTTACTTTTCGTCCTGCAACTATTTTTCCCAAAACATCAGTTTAGAACAGTTACTTATTTTGAAAAACTGCCATAATTTCTGAACTAATTATATGATCATACACTTACACCGAATTTCATCATTATAGATGTAGCCGATTAGTTGGTACCATTTTTATCCCTCTGTTCCAATTGTATCCCTTGAAAGTACGAATTTGAAAAAACCTTTTTATTTTTCGTATCTACGCAGTCAGAGGAATGAATACTCCGAATTTCACGACTCTAGCTGCGGTCTATGGTTGGTACAATTTTTATCCCCTTTTTCGATGTTTTTTTTATTTATACATTATTTTTATACCTTTTTGGCCCCTTTCACCCTCTACGAATAAGAATCACGTTTTTGTTATAGGGAGAATGCACATACCCAATATCAAGTAAATATAAGCAGACATATTCAAAGAGCATGATGAAATACTCTAAATAACAAAGGTTTTTAATTTCATTATTTCATATTTTCAGTCCATATGAGAAAAAATTTTCCCTTTGGACCGATTTCGCCCAGTTGCAATCCCGAGCGATCTACGACTATAAGACGCATTTATGGAAAATTTGCACGTTGTAGCTACTTTCGTTTAGATGCCAGCGTGCTAGACATGGCTAGATCGTCTTAGAATTTTATGACGATCAAGAATATATATACTTTAGGGTCTCAGGTTGATATTTCAAGGTGTTACAAACGGAATGACAAAGTTAATATACCCGCATCCTGGAGGTGTAGGGTATAATAATAAAATCTTAGATATAGTTTTTTGTTTATTAAATGTATTATTCAGAAAAAATATTTTTTTAAGATTTAATAATTTGTATTAAAATAGAAGCAATTTGCTTCAATTTCGCCAATAATATATATTTCTATCTCCTACCACAGTTACGATTATTTTTAAATTACAATATCCTGATTTTCAATCAATCATGTAGTCTACAACTTCATATTTATCGGGAAAAGTAATTTTCTTATTCGGAAGTGTAAATTTGCAAACTTTCACTAAAATCGCAGAACCTAAGGGAAAATTCTGTCCAGTTTCACATGGAATTAGTCTATATACAATTTTACGCGAAGTGAATTGAAGATTTGATATTAGGCCCTGCTACGTTCTTCAAAAAAGTCCATGGAAGTCAAAGACATAATCGGTTTTCTTCACTTCTCCGCGCTTTGTGTTCCACTGTTCCAAAAGAAAAGTTAATTACTTTTAAGTGACGTGTCAGCGAAACTTTTTAATGCAAATCCTACATCGGGCGGAGTGAGGGATTGCGAGAGAGAGAGAGGAGATGCAAACAAAGAACTAACTACACAGCGCAATACTTGTGTGAGGTAATAGACACGTCGTTCGTGTACTTGTCATAAAATACGGAGAAGTTGTTTAATTCCGAAAACTTTGACGGTGTAAAACACAAACGGAAATTAAGAAGGTCTTTCACACCGGAGGTGTTAAAACATTTCACGTTCGTGGCACACAGCAGCAACTCATATCAACTTTTTGCGAAGCCATAAGCCGACATTGTATTGAAACTTTGGCCGACATCATTCATTATTTATTAATTTAATAAGATATTTGGTGTGTAATTAGCAGGCTGAAAGTGAAACTTTCAAATCAAAACATTTTACGAGGGCTCACTGTGCGAGATTTATTCGATTATTGAAACGTACCCCACAACTTTGATATTGTCTTAATTGTGAAAGAATGTCTTGGATACAAAATATTCGATGTAAGAAAGATTTGCATTTTGAAATGGAAGACATGAACTAATTTAATAAGGGTAAATGCTCTTGTATAGTTTAGCTTTGTAGGCCAACAAATATGAATATAAATAATAACATTTTCCAAATATGCACGTTTCTATGTGGTGAATAAAGCTGCATTTCCAAAATTCAAAATTATACACACTAGGGTGGATCGAAAGTAAAATATTTGTCTCATAAGGCAATTTAAAAAAAATAACTTTATTATGGTAATATGTTTTCAATTGCAAGCAAATTTCTTCTAGTATACGGGTAATTCCACAAGATTTCGCCCCATCATGGATTTCGACCATCATCGATTTTGATGAAATTTGGCACATACATTCTACTAGAGTTTGTGGGCAATATACTTTTTAGGGTAGCTGAAAATAGTGCGTGGCTTAAGTTTTACAGTGGTCCAAAATTGGCTATCTCAGGTTTTTTTTTTGGAAGAGATGGCTTCCTTATCGATATCATAACTTTGGATGACGTCATCAGATTTTAACGATATTATTCCATTTGAAAGATTTGCACTTCCTCTTTCCGAATCTGCATGATTTTTATGTCCTTATGGTCCAAAAACTAAAAATAATTTTAATCCTTGTGTTTACGATGCAAATGACTTAATGTGTCAGTTGTTATTTCACATTTAACCCACATTTAAGGACGAATCGTTTGAAAAAATGTGCGTCCCTCAATGGGTTAAGAAGTTCTTAAAATTGCAAATGGCGATCAGTACCTCTCCAACGAGCCCCTAAAAACTTAAATCGAACTAAAAACGTGGAAAATTAAAATTGTCGGGCTTATGAAATAACGCAATACTACTCGAAAAACAGCAGCAATTTCTTAACCTATGGCCACCCCACTTCGAATTTTTAATATTTTGTAGAGAATAACTTAAGCCAAAATACAAAACAAAATAAAGAACATTAAAGATATGTTTTTCAGGATATTCAAGGATTAAAATTATTTTTAATTTTTGAAGTCCTTGAATCACAAGGACATTCATATTTTCGTACAGATTCGGAAAGAGGAGGTGTAAATCATTCAGATGGTATTATATCGTTAAGATCTGATAACGCGATCCAAAGTTATGATATCGATAAGGTAGCCATCTCTTCCAAAAAAACCCCGAGATAACCAACTTTGGACCACTATAGAACTTAAACCACGCACTACTTTGAGCAACGGTGTATTACCCGCAACCACTAGTAGAATGTATGCACCAAATTTCTTCAAAATCGAAGGGGATTAAAAACCAAAACTAAGGTTTTTGAGTCGTTTTCTGTTGGAATTACCCATAACAGGCAATGGATCGGCGAAAATAAATTGTAGCAAATGTTCGAAAAATAGTTGTGAAATATCGAATCTCTTAACAATATGTAAATCAACAGTTCAAACTGTATTTCAAGACACTTATAATAAATGAAAAATAAAGACCGAAGTGACCACCCAATGAAGCTAATAAGGAGAGATGTTAGTTTTAATATAGGGTCCGCAAAATAACTTTTTTTAAATGCTATAAAAAAACTACTGAATATTTTCTGAATTTTTTTTTATTTGAAAGTCCTTCCGGTTAATAATGGAAAATAATTTCATTCAAATGGCTCCCTCGGGCACCCCACAAATAATAGTCCAACGGTTGAATAGTTGAAAAAAAAAAGTTAGATGGCGGACCCTTATATAGCTCCCATACCAATGTCTCCTATGATTTACTTTTTCCGCTCTAGAATCCACATATATATCAACAAATAACTTTTTCTTGAAAATGCTATAAAAAAACTACTGAATATTTTCTCAAATTTCTTTTTTTATTTGAAAGTACAATCCTTCCGGTTAATAATGGAAAATAATTTCATTCAAATGGCTGCTGAGGGCACCCCACAAATAAAAGTCCAACGGTTGAATAGTTGAAAAAAAAAAACGTAGATGGCGGACCCTATATAAAAGAAGTGGACAAAAATTAAAAAGAGAAAAAATATATAAGATGCATACATTATATTTCGAAAGGTATTGACTGCAGCTATTTATTTTTTTATACACTACCACCAAACACAAAATATTACGCGGGAGCGTTTAGCTTAGGCTGGATCTGGGAATGAAATATTTTGTAATCCAAACTTTATTTTCGTGGGTGATTGGAAATTGTTATTCCATTTGTATGAACCGCGACCTATCCTTATGTACATATGATGTGTGTTGCTAGTTTACAAAACGACAAAACAAATGACTATCGACAAATGAACAAACGGTAACAAGCAAATATCATATTTATAGATTTCAAAGAGAGCTTTGTGTACTGTTAATCACAGCGAAATACAAAGCATTATAAGTGTTACAACATTGATGACATCTAGTACATATCAGTTACACTCGCAAAAATTATATTACAAAATTTTGTATAAGCAATTTTACACTTGCAAAAATAATGAATTGTAATATATTTGTTATCCCCTAAAAGTACAAATTTCGAAAAGAGCTAAAAAATTGATTAAAACCCTTTTTCATATTTAATTATAAATATTCGCCAGGAAAATATAAATACGCACATATTTATAAAGGCCAATCTTCTATTTTTATTTCATATACTTTCGTTAACACTTAATGAACATTACCACACTTCAGGAAACTCGGTTCCACAGAACAGAACATATTTGATAACAGGTTTTTATTTCGTATGAGTGTTGTCACGTCCGTTTTTCTAATACCGCCCAAGACAAACAAGTAAGTAAAGGCTAAAGTCGCCCGGCCCGACTATATGATACACCCAACTTTCGATTCGAATACAATTCAATCTATATATAAAAGAGTTGCGTTGCTGACTGACTGACTTATCATTGACCAGCCCCCAGACCAAACGGCTGAAGGGTCATGCAATTTTCAGCGTAGTTCCCAAATATGACGTAGACGTCGACTAAGAAAGGGTTTTACGAAATTCGTACTTTTAGGGGGTAAAATGGGACAAAAAGGGATAAACATCGAACCTTCGTTCTGGCTAAACGGCAATAGCTAGAAGGAAGGAAAGAGACAGAAAGGGATAAAAATGGTACTAATGTAAGAATTGCAGCTAGAATCGTGAAAATCGGTATTGACACTTCTCTGGCAACGTAGGATTGCAATATAAATTGATTTTTCGAAATTTGTACTTGTAAGTGGTGAGCGGGACAAAAAGGGATAAAAATGGTACCAACTAATGTATTACAGCTAGAAACGTGAAATTTGGTATGTAAATTCCTCTGCACATATAGAAGCGCAGTAGTTTTATTTTTCGAAATTTGTACTTTTAAGTGGCGAGCGGGACAAAAATGGTAAATGTAATTTTTTGTTGGTAGAAAATTATAAAAATTATACATATGAAGTAGTTAAGCTAAAATAGTGCATATCGACAAGCACATTCCTTTGACTGTGTGTGAGTTCTAGCTAATAGGAGGTTTACAAATTAATATTTTAGATTTAAATAAAACTATCCAAAAACAGATACGGATAAAATTAGCAAATAACTGGCTTTTTCGCGCGCGAAGCAGCGTATACTGCTAGTTCGGTATAAAACTGAAAATGGGAAGGATTTTTGTATGTTACCTACTCATAAGACTTGACGCAATTTGTCACATCGAGAAGAATATTTGTGTCGGAGCTATATCCAAACATGGAATGAAGTGACCCACTTTCACAATAGGTCTTCCAATTCAAGTATAACGTGTTATGCTCAATTTGAAGAAATTCGGTGAAAATACGTGGTTTCTGGGGTGGAAAAAGTCAAATCGGAGTGAAATTTGTGTGGGAACTATATATAAATATGAGCCGATGTGACTATGACTATTTTTACCATAGGTGTTTCACCATAGGTGTTTCTAGTTTATGCCAAATTTGATTGTCCGATTGTCTGTTAAAATATGTGGTATCCAGAGTGAAAAGAGTCAAATCGGGAGTGAAATTCGTATGGGGGCTATATCTAAATCTGAACCGGTTGTCTTCAAATTAAATAGCTTAGTTGTGCAAAGGTTAATTTGGTTCTGACGACAATGTCGGGTTTTTCGAAAAATGTGACTTTGAAAAAACCGTTTGCCCGGTTTTCTTTTTTTCGTAAAACCCGGTCCGACCGGTTCCATTTGGGCTTTGGACAGTAAAAAAATAGGAAATTTGGATTTTTATGTCGAAAATCATAAGTAACAATTCCTTCAATTTATTATTTAACATTGACCTGTGTCAATTACAAATATTTAAAACAAGTGAAGAAAGACTTTTATGCCCTGCTTATATGCCTTGCTTTGATTACTAAACCCAGGTGTTTCATGGTAGCAATTTTATGTAGTTCAAATAATTTATACAGTCTACTATAAATTAATTTTTAGTCATATTTAACGAATATGGTTAATAATATGGTAACACTGTGCAACATTTTTGAAGTCATTTCAAAATAACCATATACGGACACCGCTACATGATAAAAGACCAAAAAAAAAAAGACCCGTGTTTTTTTTTTCCCCCAAAGTCATGCACTTTTTTTTTATGGGCCCCCAGAGATTTGAGGCCTCGGTGTAATTTTTGGAAAAAAATGATCATATTCTCAGGCTCATATCTTGCAAACCGTTCGGAATTTTGATTTACTCTCTGAGGCAAAGCTCTTGTCATAAAGAACAAAAATTGTGAACATATCAAATCAAAAAAACTTCATCTTCAAGGTCAAAATCGCAAAAAACTTAAAAAAATTCGATTTTTTTTAACCTTTTTTCCCCTGTTCAGGTCCATAGGTAGCAAACCGCTGAAAATTCAGGGAAACAATCAACTACAAAAATGTACCTAAGATCTCAATAAACAACTTTCTAGAACATATCAACTTCCTAGGAATGATGCTTGACACCGTTTAGGTAGGAAAAATATATCATACAGGATTGTTTCTGTTATTGGTCAGTCCGACTACAGTGCGTATGAGTGGTATTATCATTAAAAAACAGCACGTATACGCTACCTATACACAATACAACCTATACGATTTGTTCCACGAAATTTGCGATTTTGACCTTGAAGATGAAGTTTTTTTGATTTTATATGTTCACAATTTTTGTTCTTTATGACAAGAGCTAGAACTTTGCCTCAGAGAGTAAATCAAAATTCCGAACGGTTTGCAAGATATGAGCCTGAGAATATGATCACTTTTTTCCAAAAATTACACCGAGGCCTCAAATCTCTGGGGGCCCATAAAAAAAAGTGCATGACTTTGGGGGAAAAAAAAAACACGGGTCTTTTTTTTTTTGGTCTTTTATCATGTAGCGGTGTCCGTATATGGTTATTTTTTTTCGTGTTGCACTGTGTAATTGATCCAATTTTCCGGCAGATATTCCGAGGAAAGTAAATATGATGATTTGGAATGATTTGGAAAAATTGATCAAGATAAAATGACAAATACAGATTATACAGCGGTAATAGAATGAATCGAACGGATAATTGAAGGGGGTCTATAACAACACTTGGGGCCTGTGCCAAAACATGGGCCTATATATTTATTATTCGCGGTAGATATTCCTAGTTGAAATATTTCATGATCCGATGTAGATTCTTGATCTGTATTAGAGAAGAATGGGGCCCCATTTGGATTATACCAAAGTGTGAACACATATATTTATTTCACTTTCATAGTGCGTATTTTTAGTTGAAATGTAATATAATGTGTAAAATTTTAAAAACATCCGATGTAAAATGTGGGTCCTAGAAGGGTAATAATAACAAGTAAGGAAAGGCTAAAGTCGGACTGTATGATACACTCCACTTTCTATCCGAATACAATTCAATTCGGTGAAAAAGTGCAAACGGGAAATTTTTTTGTATCCTGTAAATGTATGTGATTGACAAAAAATGTTAAATCAGAAAGGACATTTGTATGAGGATATATTGAAACCTGGAACGAAATAGGTGAAATATAAAATGTATAGTTTGGCCAAAATCGATTAAACTTTTGGGAGCAACATTTGTATATGGGCTATATTTAAATATGAACCGATCTTACCCACTTACTTACTCACCATAGTTTTGTTTAGTTGGACTATAAGATATTGTGCCAAATTTGAAGAAAATCAAGTACAATATGTGGTTTCTAGAGCGGAAAAAGTCAAATCGGGAGCGACATTTGTATGGGGGCTATATCTAAATCTGAACCGATTTGCTCAAATCAAATAGTTGTGCCAATTTTCGTTAAGATCGGACTATAATTGCGACCTGTAAGTTGATTACAACAATAGATGGACAGACGGACATTGCTAAATCGACTCAGAAAGTTATTCATAGTATGTATTCTTAGTTGAAATATAATATAATCTGCAAATTTTGATAAACTTCCGATGTAAAATGTGCGTCCTAGAGGGGCAATTATAAAAATGGGGGCCCATTTGTAAGGGCGCTACAATAAAAATTTGACCCATATATATGACTTTTAAAGTGGATATTATTAGTTGAAATGTAACACGATCTGCAAAATTTTATCAAGATCCTATGTAAGATGTGGGTTCTAGAGCGATAATAGTGTAAACTGGGGCGCCATTTCTGTAGGGGCTATACGAAAACACCAATATAGTTGGCTTTCAGAATAGGTGTTTCTAGTCTAAATGTAACATTGTGTGTTTGATCATTGCTCAAAATGTGCATTTTAGAGCAGTAATATTGTAAATCGGAGGTACATTTGTATGGGGGCTATAACATTTTCTAGTTCAAATATAAGACGATCTTGAAAATTTTGTCATGATCCCATTTAAAATGTGTATTTATAGAGCGGTAATAATGTAAATTAAAGTGATTTTTGTAGGGAGGCTATATTCAAATCTGAATCGATTTCCTCCAAATTCAATACCAATCTCATAAGAATCGGATAACAATTGCGACCTGTAGAGTGCGAACAAACTTAGATGCACAGCAGACAGACAGACGGATGGACAGACAGACATCGTTGAATCGATTCAGCTAGTGATTCTAAGCCGATCCGTATACTTAAGGGTGGATCTAATGTTTCTTGGCGTTACAAACATTTGGCGGAAAACTAACTTATAATACCCTAGTCCACGTAGTGGTGTAGGGTATAAAAATATAAACAATAAAAATTTACTTTGAAAAATCAGTCATTCATGAAATTTTTTTCGAGATCAAAATGGGATTACATTTTTTGCTAATGTTGTGTCTATATATAGAATCATGAAATTCAGTAGTCATACTCGTCTGAATGCATAGAAGTGGAAAATAAGAAAATCTGTAGCTAGAATCATGGAATTAGTTGTTTACACTCAACTGTGAACGCAAAACTTATTGGGTCTTCAATATTAGTAGCTTTCCTATCAAAATGGTACTGTTTCTACCCAATAAGGATCCAGTTTCGAAAATTGATACTCATGATCACTTTTTGATTACACTTCAAGTATTATATTTGATTATAGTAGACGATATTATAATAACGAAGCATCGCAATTTATTTGAAACAGTGCGCAAAAGTACACTACACTTTAGAAATTGTAAAAATATCACAATTTTCCTAACGTGGTACTACACTTCTATGTAAAGTCGACAGCCTCTAATTTGCTCGTAATACTGTGGAATGCACTCTGTGGTGGAGGGCATATAAGATTCGGCCTGGCCGAACTTGACGTCTTTTTACTTGTTCTTAACTAGTTTAATTTTGATGGACAATTGATGAATGGAACTTACCCAACATATATGTTTTCACAGGAGGTAAACGTCTTTTGTGGTTTTCATTCTAATTCCCCTGCATGGTTTATGATTTTTCAATTTGAATACGAAGTTATTGTACCTTTTCATTTCACTTCCAATATTCCATTTACTTTCAACAATTTCATCGATTTTGTTTATTCGTCTCGTCCTCAATCAACGTTGACAATGAGCAAATTTTGTTCTTCTCTCCTCTATTGTTTGATGTTCCATTAGAATCGGATGGATGCACAAATGAAGGAATAAATGAATGAATGAATGCCATTGTATTTGAATTTACGTTACGTTAGAAATTGGAACTATTTGTGTGGCTTCACATGGAGTAGATCTTAATGAAGCAATCAGTTAAAAATTACCATTCATCAATGTTAGCAGAGGGCTAAGGTCTTGTTATTTACAAGGTCAACGGACGGCATTGATGCTTACAATGTCTGGTAAAAATAGACCTTTGACGAATATGCCGTTTGGTGATTTAAAACGCAAATACTTCGAATACTCTCACATGCGTCTTAGTCTGAATTGTATTGTATGTATGCAGTTAAACTCAAAACATATGCAGCATTTTAAAAGAGCCAAAGAAAGCGTGAACATTGATAGATAAAAAATTCGAATATTTCTTAGTTACTTTTGCCTTTACCGTGATTTACCTTAAGCGTACACCATATTGGTGTGGTTTGCCACGCCCCTCTCCCCCCTAGTACCACCCACACAAATCAGTCTAATCTGCGTAAAACCTTCATGATATTTATGATTTTGTCTTAACCTCAGTGAAATATCTCATTAAAAAGTTTTCAAAGAAAACTTTATAAAATGTATTAAACATGTTTCTTAAAGCACAAATCAATGAAAAGTGTCCTAGAATATCTGAAACATTTCTTAGAAACTATGAAATGCAGTTCTTCATTTGATGAACTTTTTTCATACAAGTTCATTATTTTTCATAAATTTATGAATTTTTTCTTTGTTTTTTTTTTTTGTATTTTATTTTCGTCTGTAATCAATAGTTGATTTGAACTGGGATATTATACTGGCTGAAGGCCATCTTGCTTCTATATTTTACAGAATGCAAATTTATTTACAAATTACATGAAATGTAATCGCTAATGTGTATAAAATTGGACCGATCGTGTAGGCTACTGTATGGCCAGCCGAGGCAGCCATTTGAATGAAATTTTTTTCCATTATTAACCGGAAGGATTGTACTTTCAGATAAAAAAAGAAATTTGAGAAAATATTCAGTAGTTTTTTATAGCATTTCAAAAAAAAAAGTTATTCAGATGGTTTCGCAGCGACTTTTCAACATCATACCCGGCCTCTTTAAGTAAATCCCAAAAACGTATGAGAAGCACAACTCACTTGCGAATATGCATTTAAAAACAAGTAAGGAGGCTAAAGTCGGGCGGGGCCGACTATATGACTCGGTTAAAAAGTGAAAACGGGAAGTCTATCCAGGAGAGAAATTTGTATGGGAGCTATATGTAAATCTGAGCTGATCTGACCCATTTGCACCATGGCTGTTTATAGAACAAATATAAAATACTTCGCCTAATTTGAAGAGGATCTGATACAATATGTGGTTTCTAGAGCGGAAAAAGTCAAATCGGGAGCGAAATTTGTATGGGAGCTATATATAAATCTGAACCGATCTAACACATTTTTACTACAGGTGTTTCTAGTTGAAGTATAAGTTGTTTTGCCAATTTTGAAGAAAATCTGTTGTAATATGTGGTATCTAGAGTGAAAAGAGTCAAATCGGTAGTGAAATTCGTATGGGGCTATATCTAAAACTGAACTGATTTTCTTCCAATTAAATAGCGTTCGTCCTTATTCCGAAAAACTTCGTTGTGCAAAGTTTCAGTTGGTTCTGTGTACAATTGCGACCTGTATCGTGATTACAAGAATAGATGGACAGACGGACGGACAGACAGTCAGACAGACAGACGGACATTGCTAAATCGACTCAGAAAGTGATTCTAAGACGATCGGTATAATTAACAATGGGTCTATCTCTCTTCCTTTTGGGTGTTACAAACAAATACACAAAGACATAATACTCTCGTGGAGTGTACAAATTTCGCTCCCGATTTGATTTTTTCCGCTCTAGAAACCACAAATTGTATCAGATTGTCTTCAGATTTGGCAAAACATCTTATTTTTCAACTAGAAACGCCCATGATGAAAATGGGTCAAATCGGTTCAGATTTATATATAGCTCCCATACAAATTTCGCTCCCAATTTGACTTTTTCCGCTCTATAAACCACAAATTGTATCAAATTGTCTTCATATTTGGCAAAACATCTTATTTTTCAACTAGCAACACCTGTGGTAAAAATGTGTTAGATCGGTTCAGATTTATATATAGCTCCCATACAAATTTCGCTCTCGATTTGATTTTTCCGCTCTAAATAAATAAATATGTGTATATACAGGTATAATTACCCAACAATACTTCTGTCGTGCCAACGCTCATTTGTTTTTATACCCTACACCACTTCGTGTTCTAGTGTATTATAAGTTAGTTTCACGCCAAATGTTTGTAACACCAAGAAATAATCGAGATAGACCCACCTTTAAGTATACCCATCGGCTTAGAATCACCAGCTGAGTCGATTTAAAGATGTCTGTCTGTCCGTCCGTCCGTCCGTCCGTCTGCTGACCATCTAACCTTGTTCGCACTCTACATGACATTTTCCGCTCTAGAAACGACATATTGTACCCGATTTTCTTTAAATTTGGCAGAACATCTTATAATCCAACTAGAAACACGTATGCAAAAATTGGGTAAGATCGGTTCAGATTCAGATATAGCCCCCATACAAATGTCGCTCCCGATTTGTCATTTTCCGCTCTAGAAACGTCATATTGTACCCGATTTTCTTTAAATTTAGAAGAATATCTTATAATCCAACTAGAAACACGTATGCAAAAATTGGGTAAGATCGGCTCAGATTTAGATATAGCCCCCATACAAATGTCGCTCCCGATTTCATTTTTTCCGCTTTAGAAACCACATATTGTACCCGATTTTCTTTAAAATTGGCACAACATCTTATAATCGAACTAAAAACACCTATGGTGAAAGTGGGTATGATCGGTTCAGATTTAGATATAGGTCCCATACAAATGTCGCTCCCGATTTGACTTTTTCCGCTCTAAAATCCACATAGTGTACCAGTTTTTCTTTAAAATTGACACAACATCTTATAATCCAACTAAAAAACCTATGGTGAAAGTGAGTAAGATCGGTTCAGATTTAGATATAGCCCTCATACAAATGTTGCTCCCGAATGTTTAACCGATTTTGGCCAAATTTTACATATTATATTTCTCCAATAAACAGACATGGTGAAAGCGGGTCACATCGTTCCAGGTTTCAATATACCCCCATACAAATGTCCTTTCCGATTTAACATTTTTTGTCAAACACATACATTTACAGGATGCAAAAATCCTTCCCGATTTCAATTTTTTACCGAATTGAATTGCAAAGAGAATTGTTTGGGTGAATCCCATATGTCCATACTTTGGTATGACTTTGGTTAACTACTGTATAATTTGTATTTGTCTGTCGGACAATTGGATCAATTACCATATTATTTACCATATTCGTTAAATTTGACTTATGATGAATTTATAGCATATAAATTATATGAATATAATTTATATGAATTACATAAAATTGCTCCCATGAAATACCTGGGTTTAGTAATCAAAGCGAGGTACATACGCAGCGAGTGGTGTAGGGTATTATATAGTCGGCCCCGCCCGACTTTAGCATTTCCTTACTTGTTTTTCGTTTGTTTTATTTTTGTCTGGAAGGAGAATATGCCAGTTCATATCAAATTTATGAAAATATTCATAGATTTTATGAAGAAACTTCATAATTTTATGATCTTTAAGAATTGTTTATTTAATACAATGAAATCTTTCTTTGATCTTATGAACTAAATTTCACTAATCACCGATCTTGAACATCTTTACTGCATTACAGACAGACAGTTTAACTAGAAACACTTACAGTTAATGAGAGTCCATAGTAAATGCTTAGAATCCCAAAAGCTGACATCCATTTTTGGGAAATTTCATACTTCACATTTGCTAAATATGACTGGAATTGAACTTTAACTAAAATATAAAGGTATTTTTATAGGCTTAATAAAATCCCCGGCTTAAAAGATTTTGGTTTAATATCATGCCGTGTTCAGATGTGCAGAGTGTTTTTGTTCCTGAAATCAGTATTTTGTAAAATGTACATATCTCAATCTTTTCTGATAAATGGCTCAAGATAGTAATTGGTTGTCTTTATATTCGTTATCTATGATTTTCAATATTACTAGAAAAATCGTCGTTTTTAGAACAATAATGTGTAATATACAGAATGAATGGTGCTGCCCAGAAGGAGAATAAGAAGACTGCTAGTAACAAGAAAACTAAACTTGTAATTAATGTGTACAACATAAATGTGAAAAAAGGGCAAGAATTATTTGCGATTGAAATAAATGATAATACGGCGATTTAACCACTGGTGAAATCATGGACTATTTTGAGTCGATTTAGTACAGGTCGCAATTATTGTCCGATACTAACAAAAATTGGCACAGGTAAGTTTTTCGGGCCAAGGAAGAACGCTATTTAATTTGAAGCAAATCGGTTCATTTGTTATGAATGGTTTTGACATAGGTCCGATACCACATGTTGCAACCATATTTGGACAGATTTGGCCCATCACGTTGTATTTACTGTACTTATTACTCTTATTTTCACACTGATTCATATCAATGTAAAAAAGTCGACTTTGGTCATATTATTCATAATCTGTCTAAACGCAAAAGATTACAACTACTCTTGACATCGCAATATAAATTGAACAACATCGGACATCATTATGTTCAAATTATTTTTATCATAGTTTATCATCAAAATATGTTTTGTATTGCATTTTATCTTCTCGCTGTCATATTTATGTAAAGAATTAGTAATGAAGTTATAAATATCCAACCAAAGTTTAATCTTGTTTCAAATAATACAGTAGTCCATTTTAAATAAATCATTACATAAACAGCATTGCCTTATATACCTTCAATTTAACGATCCAGGGGATAGTCTGACCACCCTATAATAGATAGATAACTCAAAGCCAAAAACTGTATGTATCGGACTACTTGACGGCAGGAAATGGAATACCGCGATGCTGAGAGTGAACTAAACAGATCTAGAAAAAAATTTGGCAATCGCAAAGAAACAATGAGGGAAACAAACCAAAACAAATGAAGAAAGACAGGAAGATACTGCCGCTATTATAAACAGGCGCAATAATCTTAGATTTCAAACATCATCATAAAGCAAGGACTTTCTGCGGTGGACCACAGTTCACTCACCATGTTGAAATCTTCAAATACAGGTATGTAAAATTTTACAAATGAAGTTTTTTATCTGTCTGAAAAACTTCCCTCATCCGATATGTTTAGTTTTTGCAAGACCTGTAGCAGATCTAATAAAAACAGTAACAACTCTGCCAAGAACATTTGATCAAGTGCATGTAATCCAATTGCATTTGAAACGTTGCTTGGAATATCAACATGACTATATGACAGAGACAATTATGCCAGCTAAAGATATTGAGGTAACAAACTTTGCTAGAAAACATTCCAACTAAAAATATTCCTCAACGAGTTGTTACGGCGCCTGGTGAAGGGTTTCGACCAATTTTCTTTATAACAATTTATTGTGGCAAAAAGACGTTCCTGCACAGAAACTTATTCAACAATTGCGTGATCAGTGTTGTGACGATACGATAGAAGGAGCTGTAGAATAGATAAGTTGTTATATAGCTATAAAAAGCCCGAACTTTGACTTTTGACCGTAAATAATGCCACTTAGATTGCTTTACGAAAGCATACCCGTTCTCCAGATGTCACTACAGGTAATGCTCTTTATAAAGGGTGATTTTTTAAGAGCTTGATAACTTTTTTTAAAAAAAAACGCATAAAATTTGCAAAATCTCATCGGTTCTTTATTTGAAACGTTAGATTGGTCCATGACATTTACTTTTTGAAGATAATTTCATTTAAATGTTGACCGCGGCTGCGTCTTAGGTGGTCCATTCGGAAAGTCCAATTTTGGGCAACTTTTTCGAGCATTTCGGCCGGAATAGCCCGAATTTCTTCGGAAATGTTGTCTTCCAAAGCTGGAATAGTTGCTGGCTTATTTCTGTAGACTTTAGACTTGACGTAGCCACACAAAAAATAGTCTAAAGGCGTCAAATCGCATGATCTTGGTGGCCAACTTACCGGTCCATTTCTTGAGATGAATTGTTCTCCGAAGTTTTCCCTCAAAATGGCCATAGAATCGCGAGCTGTGTGGCATGTAGCGCCATCTTGTTGAAACCACATGTCAACCAAGTTCAGTTCTTCCATTTTTGGCAACAAAAAGTTTGTTAGCATCGAACGATAGCGATCGCCATTCACCGTAACGTTGCGTCCAACAGCATCTTTGAAAAAATACGGTCCAATGATTCCACCAGCGTACAAACCACACCAAACAGTGCATTTTTCGGGATGCATGGGCAGTTCTTGAACGGCTTCTGGTTGCTCTTCACTCCAAATGCGGCAATTTTGTTTATTTACGTAGCCATTCAACCAGAAATGAGCCTCATCGCTGAACAAAATTTGTCGATAAAAAAGCGGATTTTCTGCCAACTTTTCTAGGGCCCATTCACTGAAAATTCGACGTTGTGGCAGATCGTTTGGCTTCAGTTCTTGCACGAGCTGTATTTTATACGGTTTTACACCAAGATCTTTGCGTAAAATCTTCCATGTGGTCGAATAACACAAACCCAATTGCTGCGAACGGCGACGAATCGACATTTCACGGTCTTCAGCAACACTCTCAGAAACAGACGCAATATTCTCTTCTGTACGCACTGTACGCATTCGTGTGGTTGGTTTAATGTCCAATAAAGTAAACTGAGTGCGAAACTTGGTCACAATCGCATTAATTGTTTGCTCACTTGGTCGATTATGTAGACCATAAATCGGACGTAAAGCGCGAAACACATTTCGAACCGAACACTGATTTTGGTAATAAAATTCAATGATTTGCAAGCGTTGCTCGTTAGTAAGTCTATTCATGATGAAATGTCAAAGCATACTGAGCATCTTTCTCTTTGACACCATGTCTGAAATCCCACGTGATCTGTCAAATACTAATGCATGAAAATCCTAACCTCAAAAAAATCACTCTTTACATACGTCAACAACGTCATACATCATGACAGTTGATTCCGCATAATTAAAGGTGTTCGATCTTCTCCAGCTCATTTCAGCTGCCGACACAAAACGGCAGGAGCTGCTAGTAATTTTGGCTAAAACTGTGGACCATGTTGATATAACGGAAGAAGCTAAAACTTCCATTGTCGGAAAAACCACGATTAATTAGAAGTGATGCAGTAACACACTCTCGGTATATCGACTTCCGATTTAGGCAATTGTTTTCTTTATTCAAAATTTCGGAATTTTCGAGTTATTTGGTCGAAAAATATTATTGCAAAGTATAGTTACAACAACGAGGTTCTCCCAACATCCATGGCATGCACTGGCTTAAATATGTTCCAAACATTGATTTGAGTGATCCATCTACTTTTCCTGAAGTGATCAACTTCATTGATACATATGTATGTATCTACAAACGGGGCTGATGACAATTTATCACAATATCTTCAGTATCAGCGTGACAACCATAATCACACATGTACAAGAGACTTACAATGTGAAAATATTTCTTGATCGGGCATCAGGTGCCATCAAGGGAATTTTAATTAAATTAAAAGTAACTTCGATAAAAATTCAATGCGAACATTAATTCAGAGGACATATCCCACATGAATAATTTTTTGCACATTAGATTACACTGTGACGCAATATTCAACTTTTTGATTCCAAACAAAAAATCACTTATCCCAGCCGAAAGTACTCGATGAGAGGAGAAAAGTAATTTCTGGATTTTGCTAGATTGGTTGCCGTTCGTTTTTTTTCTTCTATTTTTCATGGCCATGTTCGAAAAATGCTGTGAATTTTTTTTTGCAGTCTTCAGCAAAGTTGTAGCTCTTGACTCGGCCAACAAATGCTGAATATATTAAGTATGAAAAATTTCATCTTCATGCTCAAAACCCCAAAAATGTCGAAAAAATTACCACATTTTTCACCGATTTTTTATGTTTTTCGACTACAGCTCTTGAACTATTGAAAGTTTTACCAAACAAACAAGGGGAGAAATGTAGCCTATTAAATTATGAACAACTTTCTAGTACATACCAACTTCATACGACCACTCCTTGATACGGATTTGGCCATACAAATGTGATTAATTTTCATTTTTTTTATTTTATTATTTTTATTGAGCAAAAGTTTAAAAAAGGCACATGTATTATTTTTTTTGCAATTTAGTATTTTAGTATTTTCGTTTTTTATATACGAAACAATTGTCAATTGTCAAAATCGTTGTTATTGTTTTTTTTATGAAAGAACAAAGTAAATTTATATAAGTTAACCCACATAACTCCATGACACGACTTGGCATCACTATTGTGTAAGATCAACCCTGGTTGACCTCATTTACAGTAGTGGTGACAATCAGCTGTGACGCGCAAAGTTGGTTGTGGTTTTACACTTGAAATCAACAGATGCAATGGTAAATTTTTGTCATTCTACTTTTTTTATATAAGTGATTGAAGTGAGTGATTGAAAATGGAAAGATGCTCGAAATTAGATAGTTTCTGTTACGTTTGTGGTAAACTAGAGCCAAAACATGGAAAACAAGAACGAAAAAATTTATTTTCTAATAATTTTAAACTCGCATATAAACTTTATTTCGGTAAAGAGGATACAAGTGGCGACGAACATACGCCAAATACGGTGTGTTCATTATGTTATGGCAATCTCTTGGGGTGGTTGCATCAAAGAAATGTATGTTTACGGTATGTCAAGCCAATGCTGTGGGTAAGAAATACGTCCGGGGTACATGACCCAGACAAGTGCTACGCTTGCGTAAATTTTACCAAAGAAATTAATAGAAAAAACGCAGAGCAAAAGTATATAATGCCACTGACTCCGCTGAATTACCAATACCGATGCCCGATGATGCCGAAGTACCAAAACCACCGACTCCGAGTATGATATCAATGATGACATCAGAAAGGGGAAACACCAACTATGGTGACTTCGATCCGGATTTTTTCCCTGAAATCGCAGATGATGCATCTAAGCCACTAGCACAAGAAGAAATCGATTTCCTCGTGGCCAAATTTCGTTTTTCGCAGCGTGATGCAGAATTTTTCACTACATTTATGAAGCGCAGAAATCTGACACAGAAAAACGTTATCGCCGCGGTTACCGTAAACGCCAAGCTGAGTTCCAAAAACTATACAACGTCAATGATTTGAATACGTTCACATATTGCAACGACATAAAAGCCTTAGTGAACAAAATGGGTATGGAATATAATGCTGCGGACTGGAGATTATTTATAGATGGCTCCACGTCAAGTTTGAAGGCTGTATTATTACATGTTACAAATAAAATGCCATCCATCCCGTTGGCATTCGGAACGAATATGAAGGAATGTTATGAAGTCATGGCAGATATATTGGACAAAATCAAATATACGAAGCATAACTGGAAAATTTGCTGCGACTTAAAAGTAGTAAATATTTTGCAAGGTGTCATTGAAAAAGGCGGCTTCCCTAAATTCGGTATAAACATGACCACTATAAGGCAACACATTGGGTGAAAAGAGATCTGAAGAATCAAAAGCATTTGAATTTGTTCAACAAACCGTTAATTGAGAATATTGATAATATTTTGCTACCACCACTACATATAAAATTGGGCATCGTGAAAAAGTTTATCGAAGTGGCCGTCAAAGGTAACGATCAGATTTTCGATTGTTTGAAAGGAATATTTCCGAAACTAAGCAATGATAAAATTACTGCAGGTATTGTATTTAATTTTTTAGCATTAATGTTGATTCACTTCGCTATATTCGCACTGTTTTTTATGTATGTTACTTGTTGCTTTTTCTCATTTTTTATACAGGTGTGCTAAATGGACCAGACATCCGCAAACTCATTAAAAGTGAAGCTTTCACGCATGTATTGTCTGCCAAAAAACTTGAGGCTTGGATTGCAATAAAAGCAGTTATTCAATATGTTTTGGGTAAAAACCGCGTGGACAATGAGAAAGCAACGCAATTGGTGAAGAATATGATCACTGCCTTTGATTCCATTCATGCATCGATGACATTAAAACTCCATTTTATGCACCATCATCTGGACGTGTTCCTGACACAACTGCCCACAGAATCAGACGAGCAGGGTGAACGATTCCACCAGGTAACCATGCCGATGGAAAGACGTTTCAAAGGTAAGAAAATCGACGCAATGATTGCTGAAGTATGCTGGTGGTCTCAAAAGATATCACAATTCGAGCACGAGTTGACGGAGGATGATAAAGAAGGACATACAGAAGAAGATATACCATTATTCACTCCACAAACTGGAAATGACGCAGAAGATATCGTCGTGGCTATTTTAAACTCAGAATCAGACGACGAATCAAGCGAACCAGCTGCAAAGAAATCTCGGCCTTCCACTTCTGGAACGTCAACTGTCAAATCATTAACTTCGCGCCAGACAGCCCAAATGGACATCGACGATACTGATTAACAAAAAAAAAACAAATACAAATTAATACCCGTTTGATGCCTTTTCTTATACTTTTTTTCATAATCTTTCATATATTTTCACGTTTTTCACTTTAATCAGAAAATTCAATACTAAATTGCAAAAAAATAATACATGTGCCTTTTTTAAACTTTTGCTCAATAAAAATAATAAAATCAAAAAAAAAAAATGAAAATTAATCACATTTGTATGGTCGCATGAAGTTGGTATGTACTAGAAAGTTGTTCATAATTTAATAGGCTACATTTCTCCCCTTGTTTGTTTGGTAAAACTTTCAATAGTTCAAGAGCTGTAGTCGAAAAACAGAAAAAATCGGTGAAAAAAGTGGTAATTTTTTCGACATTTTTGGGGTTTTGAGCATGAAGTTGAAATTTTTCATACTTAATATATTCAGCATTTGTTGGCCGAGTCAAGAGCTACAACTTTGCTGAAGACTGCAAAAAAAATTCACAGCATTTTTCGAACTATGGCCATGCGAAATATAGAAGAAAATTGCAAAAAAGTGCTCAAAATCGAATTTGGCGAAAAAACTATAGAGGCTCATAAAAAACGAACGGCAACCAATCTAGCAAAATCCAGAAATTACTTTTCTCCTCTCAACGAGTACTTTCGGCTGGGATAAGTGATTTTTTGTTTGGAATTTTTGTGTTGTACTGTGTTATTAACATGTCTTACGAAGACTACTTAATGTTTTAAGCTCAATTTTAAAGAAGCCAAAAATTTTGCTCCGTAGATGATTTGAATATGTAATGCTGAATATTAATATGATTATTGCAATTATGTAATTAATTATATAAATAAGTTTAACCGTGGTGTATCCAGAATTCTTAGTGATGCTGTTGAGGAAATCCGTTCGGGAAACCATACCATTAAACAAAAATTACAACTCATAGCTTACAAATTTATTTCAGGTACCGAAATATCACCTCAAGAAGCCACATATTTTTGTTTGCGAATGAGGTTGTCGGAATGCAGTAATGCTAAGGTATACATTAACACTGAGGTATACATTAGCATTGTCCGTAGATCTTCTTCTAATATTTTAACTGGAAACATTTCTTATGAAAGTGGATCCAGGAGATCCGAAGAAAGACAGGAATCTATTGCTGCTATTATCAATAGGCGCAATGACCTTAGATTTCAAAAATACAACAACGTGCTGCACTGGACTGTAATTCTCTCATCAGGTTGAAATCTTCAAAAAAGTTATACGAAATTTTATAAATGAAGTATTTTATCTGTCTGAAAATGTTCCCTTATTCGATGATATGTATAGTTTTTTTCAAGATCTAATAAAAACAATAAAAATCCAATATCTGTTTCTCAAATGGTCTAGACTACCCAGAAATCCCAAACGCTCTTAAAGGCTTACCGTCTGTAGAGGAGCATTTAGTAACCGCTAGGCTTTCTCTCATGGTTATTGTCGCACTAGGCTTTGTCACCAACGGAAATTTTAATTACTTTTCTTTAAATATTTTTGTTTGGGAATGAGGTTGTCGGAAAGCAGTAATGCTGAGGTATGAGGGTATGTTTATGTTACGATCAGGTGGACAGCTACAAAATTTGCCTAGTTCCACCGACATATACGCCGTCGGCATATTAGATCATTATATTCAGCGGCCAGATGAACTCGAAAGTTTGAAGTGATCAACTTCATTGTTACATATGTATCTACAAACGGCGGTGATGACAATTTATCACAATATCTTCAGTATCAGCGGCACAACCATAATCTCTCATGTATAAGAGTTTCGTTGTCATCAACGGAAATTTTAATTACTTTTCTTGAAATATTTTTGATTGGGAATGAGGTTGTCGGAAAGCAGTAATGCTGAGGTATACATTAACACTGGGCGAGCGGAACGTATGTTACGATCCCGTGGACAGCTACAAAATTTGCCATCTGGCTCCACTGACATACAATAACATAAAATGTGGTGCCACATTTAATGAATTTGTAAGTGATTGTGCCGGTGTTGCCATAAGCAGATTATTATCCGCAATTTATCAGTCGGTAAACCATAGATTCAATAGGATCCAAATAAATGTCGCACACTTCCTTTAAAAACACTTTGTTTTCTGTTTAAGAAAACAAAAACGAATGATCTCGAAGTCGAGTAAGTAGTTACAACAAAACTATTAAGATCGAATAAAAAACATAACTTTATATAATTACGAAATTTCAATTGAGGGAGCGAGGATGTTTTCATATTTAGACACACGATTAAAACAAACATTTAGATGTGCAGATTTCTATAATTGTTTTTGGTGATTTACATCAGATTTATCTAGTAGGCGACAGGAGAATAATTTCACTTCCCTCGAATAACCCGTACAGCGTAATATACCGATCATCTATATGGGATATGTTTAAATATTTCGAACTTATGGAGATAGTGCGACAAAGAAAATATCAGCAATTTGCTAAAGCTCTTAATAACATGGATTCTGGCCAAATGACTGACTATGAAATTTCTTTAATAAGACATGGCACTGTATCAGACTTACTTACATAGATATTGTAAAATCTACTGGACGACAAATTCTAATAGAGCTCGAATTTTGGATGTTGTGAAAACACTTCACTTGGGATTCTTGTAAAAACATTCCAGTTCAAGCGGAATGGTCAAGTAAATATTGATCGAAAACAGTTTCCAGTAGTACCAGTCGAAGGAATTACAATACACAAAAGTCAAGATGCAACCTATTTAGGATTTACGGTTTTACCTGAAATGCGATTACATTCTACCGATTAAATCAGTCAAAGATGCAAGCGAGGTATAATCGTTTATGTCAAAAATGAAATTGCTAAGTTCATTCAATATCAGCACAACAAGCAAGTGCATGTCTATGACAAAACGCTGGAATTTATACTTCTTAAAGTCAGGGATACTAACATATTGGTCTTGTATAGAAATGAATAGAGATGAATCGATTGTTCACTGAAAACACATACTTAAACAACTTATATTTAGTATCGTAGCAATAATTAGTGATTTTAATATATGTCGCATCCGAGATAAATAAATAAGTTTTAACAGTCTAGGATTATATTCTATTCTAGAAACAGAAACCACTAAAGGTTTGACAAAAATTGATAGGTGTTTTACCAATATTGACAATAGTATTATAAACAAGTATGGAAAGGCTAAAGACGGGCGGGCCGATTATATGATACCCTCCACTTTCTAGTCCATTACAATTCAATTCGCAGAAAAAAGTGAATTAAGTCCTATATCAGGCGAAATACAATGTGTTCTGTCAAATAAAATAAAAATCTAAAGGTATGTGGCTTATAGAAGGCAAAAGATAAATCGGGAAGGATATTTGTATGACCGCTATATTTGTTTGACTCACGTTCACCAAATACAATGTACATATATGTACAAAATAAAATGTTGTATCAAGCTTGACCAAATTCGAATAATGTTGGTAGTTTCTAGAGCGAAAAAAGTCAAGTCGGGGAAGGAGATTTATATATGCTCTATATCAAAACATGGAACGATGTTACTCACTTTCACTACATGTGCTTCTAGTGGAAATATCACATTTGAAGAAAATCGGTTACAATTACAAAAGTCAAGTCAGGAGCGACATTTGTATGAGAGCTATATAGCAATCTGAACGACATATATATACAGTTGATATATAAGGTTTTCTAGTAAATTTGAAGAAAATCGGTTGAAATATGCGGTCTATTGAGAGAAAATTGTGAAATCGGAAGCGAAACTTGTATGGGGGCTATATATAAATCTGAACCGATCTGTCCCACTTTTACCATAGCTGTTTCTGGTTAAAATGTAAGGCGTTGTGACAAATTTGAAGAAAATCGTTACAAATATGTGGTTTCTAGAGCAAAAAGAGTAAAATGGGGAGCGAAATTTGTATGGGGACTATATATAAATCTGAACACAAACAAATGTAAATAAGAACATTCCAATTCGAGTTATTGAGCGCCACATGGCAATGCAACTTTTTATTTTGTATTATAACCTGTAATCACATACCACCACATGGATCATGATCTTCAAATTTTTCCTTCAAAGTTATAAAATAATAAAATTTATTTATTTATTACAAATAATGTTAAAATAATTCTAATTTTAGGTCCACCGGACAAAGGAACGAATTTATTAATATAATCAGAATAAATTATGGGAGAACATCCGAGCTGAGCATGTTTGCCTGTTGCTGCCCGTTGTTTGACTGGCATAAATATATATTGTGGTATCATAAAATACAATATCATAGAACAGGTACCTATTACTATGCAACAATGTTTTTCCGATGGACCATGAATAACATTTTTTGATTTATTGCATTCTAAACTTGAAAACGATATTAAAAAAAGTGTCGAAGTTACCTTTAATATTTGTACTCTCATTTTGAAAATATAAAATATGCTTATGTTGCCTACAAGTGTTGTGATTTCACTTCCACATAGAGGAAGTTGTTTAGAAATAGTCTCCAAATAATTAACATTTTTTTTAAATTGCTCGCACGAAACATTTGTTAAAAATAGAAAAAAAATAAAAATATATTTTCTTTTTTAATTATCAAATTCTAACGAAGATAACAATTTCTATAGAGAGAGAAGAGAATAGATCTGCAGTCTTTGCAATATCTGAGATCTTAACGAAAAAACAAGACCTACTTAAAGAAAATCTATGGATGTCAAATTACGTGACAGTCGAAAAAATTTGGTAGGTGATAATATTTTTCTGGTAGGTATTGTTGAGTATTAATTCCACATAAACTAAACACATTTACAGTTTCAGTCAAATTGAGTCCTACAGATATTTTTTTTTGAATTTTTGAAATCCTGTAAATGTATGTGTTTGATGAAAAATTTAAAATCGGAAAGGACGATGTGACCCGCTTTCACCATGTATGTTTATTGGTGAAATATAATATGTAAAGTTTGGCCAAAATTGGATAAGCATTCGGGAGCAACATTTGTATGAGGGCTATATCTAAATCTGAACCGATCTTACCCACTTTCACCATAGGTGTTTCTAGTTCGATTATAAAATGTTGTGCCAATTTTAAAGAAAACCAGGTACAATATGTGGTTTCTAAAGCGGAAAAGGAGAAATAGGGAGCGACATTTGTATAGGGGCTATATCTAAATCTGAACCGATCTTACCCAAATTCTGCAGACGTGTTTCTAGTTGGATTATAAGAGGTTGTGGCAAATTTAAAGAAAATCGGGTAAAGTATGTGGTTTCTAAAGCGAAAAAGTCAAATCGGGAGCGACATTTGTATGGGAGCTATATCTAAATCTGAACCGATCTTACCCAAATTCTGCATAGGTGTTTCTAGTTGGGTTATAAGATGTTGTGCCAAATTTAAAGAAAATCGGGTACAAGATGTGGATTTTAGAGCGGAAAAAGTCAAATCGGGAGCGACATTTGTATGGGGGCTATATCTAAATCTGAACCGATCTTACCCACTTTTAGCATAGGTGTTTTTAGTTAGATTATAAGGTGTTAAGCCAAATTTGAAGAAAATCGGGTACTATAGGTGCTTTATACGGCGGAAAAAATCAAATCGGGAGCGACATTTGTATGGGGGCTATATCTAAATCTGAACCGATTTCCTCCAAATACCGATTGTCCTTGGTCAGAAAAAATAACTTCTGTCAAGTTTCATGACAATCGGACAACAATTGCGACCTGTAGAGTGCGAACAAGCTTAGATGGACAGCAGACGGACGGACAGACAGACATCGTTAAATCGACTCAGGTGGTGATTCTAAGCCGATCGATACTTAATGGCGGGTCTAGCTCGATTATTTCTTGGTGTTACAAACAATTGGCGCGAAACTAACTTATAATACCCTAGTCCACGAAGTTGTGTAGGGTATAAAAAGTTTTAGTGCAAAAATGTAATAAGTACACCAAAAAATCATCATTCATCCCATTGTTAAGTATACCGATCGACTTAGAATCTTTTTTATACAATACACGAGAGTATCATGTCTTTGTGCATTTGTTTGCAACACCCAAAAGGAAACGAGTTAGACCCATCGTTTATTATACAGATCGTCTTAGAATCGCTTTCTGAGTCGATTTAGCAATGTCCGTCTGTCTGTCCATCTAAACAAACATTGTAAACAAATTACAGTGCGATCTTAACAAAAATTACAACAAGAAAGATTGGAAGAATCAAGGACGAACGCTATTTAATTTGTGGCAAATCGGTTCAGATTTCGATATAGCCCCCGTACAAATGTATCTCCCGATTTAACTTTTTCCACCCTATAAAGCACATATAAATAGTACCTGATTTTCTTCAAATTTTGCTTAACACCTTATAATCTAACTAGATTTGACAGGTAACACATACATTTACAGGATACAAAAATCCTTCCCGATTTCACTTTTTTGCCGAATTGAATTGTAATGAAATAGAAAGTGGAGTGTATCATATAGTCTGCCCCGTCCGACTTTAGCCTTTCCTTGCTTGTTTTGAATTGATTTAGCAATGTCTGTCAATCTATTCTTGTAATCAAAGTACAGGTCGCAATTATTGTTCGAGCCGTATAAAAATTGGCACAAGTGAGTTTTGCGGCCCACATAAATCGGTTCAGATTTAGACATAGCCCCCATAAAAATGTCGCTCCCAATTTGACCTATTTCGCTCTAGAAACCATATATTTTAACCGATGTTCTTCAAATTATACAAAAAACATTATATTTAAACTAGAATAAACTATAGTGAAAGAGAGCCACATCTTTTCGGGTTTTAGGACAACCCTCATACAAATGTTTATCCCGATTTAACTTTTTTTCTGTCAAGGTATCAGATATTTTGATCTAGTGTAGCAGTCACATTGGTTAATGATTTCTCTTTTTCCTCGAATTCAATTGTGGGGTACAAAGTGGAGAGTATCATACAGTCGGCCACGCCCGACTTTAGCCTTTATTACTTGTTTAAATCTATATTAATTGTGCATAATTTTAATTATCTCTGGATAAGCCAATTTACGCTATTTAGGAGATTTCAAACTTTCCCATTAAAATGGTTGAAGTTTTTTTAACAGAGATATTCTTCTCTTTCATTAGATACCCTTATCGGACAATGAAAAAAAAACGAAATATTTTGGGAGAACACATAAGATCCAAGTCGGCAACATCGACTTTTATTTTGAACTAGCTGACCCGACAAAAATTTTCCTGTCCATATTTCTATTAGTTTGTTTGTGATCGTCGTGTGAAAAGCGATTTCAAATGTTTGAGCAAACCTGGAATGAGAAAAATTTTGTTCTCAGTGATTATTGTATCGATTAACGTTTGCTGGTATAGATATTCAATTTAATGACACGATCTATTTCAGATTACGCCAATGGAAGTGTCTGCACGTTCACTAAGTGGATTTTGAACAATGTTTAGGAACACGTTTCTCATGAGTTAGATTTTTCATACGGTGAACTGGAAAAATCGACGGGGAATATAATGCAGAAGGTCGACATTTCAAAGGCGATTTTGTCATTGACACTTTCAATGCTATATAAGTTTTCAAAAAAAACACACATAAAATTCAGAAAAATGCATGAAATCTTTATTTGAATCGATAGTCCATATAATTTAATGTTTTAAGATTATTTCATGCAAATGTTGACCTTGACTGCGCCTCAAATGGTCCATCCGCTTAGTCCAATTTTGGCATTTCCACGTTTTTGAGTAACAGAGACCCAATTGCTGCGAACGGTGACGAATCTATAATTGATGGTCATCATTAACACTGGCCAATACCGCTGCACTCTACGTAAGCGTGTTGGTGGTTTAATGTCCAACAATGTAAATTTAGTGCGAAATTTAGTCACAATAGCCCGAATAGCCGCTTCAGTGGGTCGATTAAACTGACCATAAAATGGAAGCGCACGATGAACTTTCTTAACAGAGCACGCATTTTGATAATAAAATTCAATAATTTGCAAGCGTTATTCGTTTGTAAGACGATTCATGGTTAAATTATAGACCAAACTGAAGATGTTTGACAGTGAAACAAAACACGAAACGTGCGTCAGCTGTTTAAACCAGTGTTGCCAAAAAGATAATAGCTAAAAATCACCCTTTAGTACTTAATTTAAATATACTGCGATTTTGTTAACATTGAGATCATGAGAATCATTTGTGTGAAGTCGTCATTCGATTATAACCATCCTCTCAAAATATACTTTTGCATAAAAATCGCATGCCTAGTCATTATTCGGTCAAATTTCTTCAAAGACTATGTGAGACATAGTATTTTCATACCGAGCGATCAATTTACGTTACTGCACAACCATGATCACCGGCACAGTTCTTCGACAGTTTTCATGTTGGAAGTTGTTTAATATGCGTATTCAACGGCAATTTGATTGCTGAATGACCTGTTCGACTTTGTCAACAACTTAGCTGCAATTTCAGATGAAGGCGGTAAATTAAATTGTGCTAGAGAATCGTAGCCAAAATCTACACGAACGTCCAGAGGATAGTCACTACAATTCCATCGTTCAAAAGTTGCACGAGTGTTTACAACGTCTTTTAAACAACAAGGACGGCTGGCATAATACTGTCATTTTATTGAATATGAAGATTGGCTGCAATTTATGGTAATGAAGTTTAAAATGTTATTTTGCATTTTTGATGTGTATTTAGTGAATTTAGTGTAACGGTGCAATTGCGGAATTCCGTTGACATAGCTGTATCATCAAAGTTTCCAGAGCTACATGGTGGTTATTATTCAGTAAAGTGCTCGTGAACGGTGGAATATATTGAAGCTATAATGAAGAATGTATTTTTTGCTAAAAAAGAATTCTAAACTCCTTTTTGAGAATGAGCTGGAAAAAATCGGAGTATAAAGTTATTGTTAAATATGAATGTTGGCGTGATGAGTGAAAAGCCAGGGCCAATTATATACTCAATGCAACATGTGTACTTGCTCAAAATTATGTAAATCATGACGACGAAGAAGACGATAAACAGATAGAAGAAAGTGCGAATATGACAAGAACTCTTGGAAGCGAACTGAATGATGTAATCCCGAAAAAAGAGAGCACCCAAAGAAGTGAAAAAGGCCTTGTGATGCGGAAGTAGTATAAATTGGAATCTTCACCAATGAATTTAACATGGAGTTATCATAGGAGGGATGTCCTTTATTTTGATAGACTTAAAAGTTATTTTAAAGTGTTGCAAAGGAATAACTTTTCACTAGATTCCATTTTTTTAAATGCACTGCTACAGGGGGTAGAACATCCGACCTTCTTGTTGCTACTACGGCACTATAACCATCTCAGCTATCCCCTATTGTGATAAATGAATAACTAAAGCAAGTGTTCGTTAGAATGGACTATAGGAAACTTAACAAAATATTTATTTAGTATGAAATAATATATTACGCAAATTAATATTAAATTAACATTTAATAAAATTACACTACTCATTTTTACTGATACTATGTAGTAATAATAATTAATAAAAAATTAAATATCCGAAGTACATTAATAAAGCAAAACAAATGCAGTTTGTAAGTAAAAATGTTTAAATTGTTAAAATTTTAAAAAATAAATGTCACCATGCCATTTGTAAATAAATTTGCATTCTATTAAATATAGAAGCAAAATGGTCTTGAGCCAGGACAATATCCCAGTTCAAATCAAATATTGATTACAGACCAAAAAATGCAAACGAAAAAACTAAAACAAATGAGCGTTGGCACGGCAGAAGTATTGCTGCGTAACTATACCTGCATATACACATACTTACATATGCAACTGAATGAGATGCTTCTAAGATGGCATGTGTGCTTTATTACTTGGTGCGATTTTTTAAACGCAAATTCGGCAAGTGAGTTGTGCTTCTCGTTCGTTTGTGAGAATCATCTCCTTATAGAGGCCGGGTTTGATGTTGAAAAGTCGCTGCGAAGCCACTTGAAAAGACTTTTGATGATCGAAATCATGATCGTGGTAGTCTGCAGCCAAGTAATAATTGTCACCATGCCATTTGTAAATAAATTTGCATTCTATTAAATATAGAAGCAAAATGGTCTTGAGCCAGGATAATATCCCAGTTCAAATCAAATATTGATTACAGACCAAAAAATGCAAACGAAAAAACTAAAATTATAAAAAATAATAACAAAGCAATAAATTTGTATTTTTTAAGTAAAAATAAATAATAAAACATTGTTTTTTTTGTAAAAGTAATAAAAAAAAACAAAAAAGTTTTTTCCAGAGTCACAATTCGAACCCAGGACCTTCTGAGTGCAAAGCGGACACCTTATCTCTGTGACCCCATACTAAAAATTCGTTGTCAATCACTTGTGAAAGTGCTATTCGTAAAATGTTACGGGTTAATAACATATTATCGACTTTTTTGGAAGTTATTTAAAGGAACTTCCTCAAAAGCGGGAAAAGTGCACATTTGGATTTTGAGATGCGATTAAAATGTGCTTCCTACGGAAGTACTTCTAATTATTTTGCTGGGTAGTGTTCTTTTTTCTTAATAGCATTAAAAAGTGATTTCCTTTCAAGAAAACCCTGCTATTGTCCAATGGCAAAAGCGAAATATTTTAGGAGAATGCCTAAAACAAAGCAAATTTTCAGTTTGGCCGGGAATATCGACAACAATTTTTCCTCCCTCACAAATTTATTTACAGACATATGTATGTTGTACGGCATCAAATAGGAAAACATTATACTCGTGTATTGCCAACAATTTGTGCAATGATCACGAATTACCAAAGGTAATATATATATATGCACAAAGCATGTAAATATCAACTGAAACATATAATTATTCATATGTGTATGTTCAGCGGGGTCACGCACCAAATTTCTAAATAGCTTCTCAAATTCACCGAAGTTCTCCAATTATAACGTGACTATCTCTATTTGAACAAAAAGCGGATTATATGAATTCATAAAACGGGATTTGGCGCGATTTTGTAGCAAAAAAGTGGGATCGTGAAAATCTAACAAAGTCTTTGAAACGTAATGCTGCGTTCGGATATGCACTCAAAATGCCTTTTGAATGGATTTTGGCTATAAATTCATATGGAAAAAAAATAAAAAATGAGTGTTTTTTCATTTATAATTTAAAAAAGTATTACTTTCCGAGGTAATCTTAAAGTAGCAAAAAACCCGTAATATAACAAGTAAGGAAACGTCAGTCGGCTAAACCGACTTATATATACCCTCATATGTGTGAGGGAGGACTTAAATTTTGCTAACGCTGGAGTATGTTTGTGGGAGGTAATAGCAGTTTGTGCCAATTAGACCCAGCTTCGACATTTGTGAATAATTGTAAAAACATGATCAAATATGGAGTCGTAATGAATTTCAGGCACCGGTAAAGTAGTTATAAAGCATTTAATAGACACAATTGTGTGGGAGGTACAAAAAGGGGCGCGGTTAAAGCGTAACTATTTTTTATGTTTACAGTGATTATAAAAACATTTTCAAGTATCAATTTGCAAATGATTTTGTAATATAGGTTTTATTGTAACTAAAGTTTATGTGGGAGGTACGAGAAGGGGTGTGGCAGTATCGCACATATTCCACGCTAATGTAACCACATAAATTGCTAAATATCATATTTCACAGTATTCCGATCATCAGTATCAGCTTTAATATGATGTAGTTTTGCGTGATTTGTGTGGGAGGTACAGAAAGGGACGTGGCAATACCTGTCATATTAAAGTGATTATAAAAACATTATCACATATCAAAATATAGCTAATTTCGAATACCCGTGTGGAAGTTACATATATGGGTTTAAATTTAACATTGGAATATGGGCTATTTGTGTGGGAGGTACCAGAAGGGGCGTGGCAATTTCTCCCATCTTCGCAGTTAAACTAAGCTTGGGAAAAATATTACCATGTGCAAAGTTTGAATTGATTCCTTAACTCCATTCGAGAGTTATCGCGTACACCATCCAGCCAGACAAACGGAAGGAAATGGCTCAAACAGCTTAAAATGTCGTGAAACGGATTTGGCGCAAACATAATTGGGGTCTTAAGTCATTCCTTCAATGCGTTACACTTTTTTTCTGTCCCAAATGATATATACCCTCCAAGTCTTTAGAGTGAAGGTATACAAATTAATCCTTAATCTACTCTCAAAAATAAACTTTCTAAATCTAAATAAATTTCATAATGCAGTTTTCCGTGAAAATAAAAAAAAAAGTTTTTTTTTTCGTTTGTATTTTTTGGTCTGTAATCAATATTTGATTTGAACTGGGATATTGTCCTGGCTCAAGACCATTTTGCATCTATATTTAATAGAATAGAAATTTTTTTACAAATGGCATGGTGACATTTATTACTTGGCTGCAGTCTACCACTATCAAAGGTTTCCTCAGGTGGCTTCGCAGCGACTTTTCAACATCATACAAGGCCTCTGGAAGTAAATGATTCTCACAAACGAATGAGAAGCACAACTGGATACAAAAAGTTAACTAAAAAATGTTAAATCGGAAAGGACATTTGTATGGGGGTATATTGAAATCTGGAACGAAATAGGTGAAATATAATATGTATAGTTTGGCCAAAATCGGTTTAACATTTGGGAGCAACATTTGTATTTGGGCTATATTTAAATCCGAACCGATCTTATCCACTTTCACCATAGTTTTGTTTAGCTAGATTATAAGATGTTGTGCCAAATTTGAAGAAAATCTAGTACAATATGTGGTTTCTAGATCAAGTCAAATCGGGAGGGAAATTTGTATGGGGGCTATATCTAAATCTGAACCGATTTAATTCATTTTCACCGCAGATGTTTCTAGTAGAATTATAAGGTAATGGAAGGTAATTTGAAGCAAATCAAGTGAAATATGTTGTCTCTAGAGCGGAAAAAGACACATCGGGAGTGAAATTCGTATTGGGGCTATATCTAAATCTGAGCCGATTTTCTTCAAATTAAATAGCGTTCGTCCTTGTCCCGAAAAACTATATTGTGCAAAGTTTCATTTAGTTATGTCTACAATTGCGACCTGTATCGTGATTACAAAAAATAGATGGACAGACGGACGGACGGACATTGCTAAATCGACTCAAAAAGTGATTCTATGTCGATCGGTATAATTAACAATAGGTCTATCTCGTTTCCTCATTTCTATCTTTTTCCTTTATCTCGTGGAGTGTATAAAAACAAAAAAGTTTTTTTCCCGAGCCACAATTCGAACCCAGGACCTTATCTCTGTGACCCCATACTAAAAATTCGTTGTGAAAATCTTATTCGTAAAATGTTACGGGTTAATAACATATTATTGAAAGGAACTTCCTCAAAAGCGGGAAAATGCACATTTGGATTTTGAGATGCGATTAAAATGTGCTTCCTACGGAAGTACTTCTATTTTTTTTTGCTGGGTAGTGTTCTTTTTTTCTTAATAGCATTCAAAACGTGATTTCCTTTCAAGAAAACCCTGCTATTGTCCAATGACAAAAGCGAAATATTTTAGGAGAATGCCTAAAACAAAGCAAATTTTCAGTTTGGCCGGGAATATCGACAACAATTCTCCCTCCCTCACAAATTTATTTACAGTCATATGTATGTTGTACGGCATCAAATAGGAAAACATTATACTCGTGTATTGCCAACAATTTGTGCAATGATCACGAATTACCAAAGGTAATATATATATATGCACAAAGCATATAAATATCAACTGAAACATATAATTATTCATATGTGTATGTTCAGCGGGGTCACGCACCAAATTTCTAAATAGCTTCTCAAATTCACCGAAGTTCTCCCAATATAACGTGACTATCTCTATTTGAACAAAAAGCGGATTATATGAATTCATAAAACGAGATTTTGTAGTAAAAAAGTGGGATCGTGAAATTCTAACAAAGTATTTTAAACGTAATGCTGCGTTCGGATATGCACTCAAAATGCCCTTTGAATAGATTTTGGCTATAAATTCATTTCAAAATCAAAAATGCGGAAAAAACGCGTATTTTCCGAGGTAATCTTAAAATAGCAAAAAAAAATCCGTAATATAATAAGTAAGAAAATGTCAGTCGGCTAAAGCGACTTATAAATACCCTCACATGTGTAAGGAAGGACTTAAATTTTGCTTAACGCTGGAGTATGCTTGTGTGAGGTAATAGCAGTTTGTGCCAATTGGACCCAGCTTCCACATTTGTTAATAATTGTAAAAACATGATCAAATATGGAGTTATAATGGATTTCAGGCACCGGTAAAGTAGTTGTAAAGCATTTAATAGACACAATTGTGTGGGAGGTACAAAAAGGGGCGCGGTTAAAGCGTAACTATTTTTTATGTTTACAGTGATTATAAAAACATTTTCAAGTATCAAATTGCAAATGATTTTGTAATATAGGTTTTATTGTAACCAAAGTTTATGTGGGAGGTACCAGAAGGGGTGTGGTAATATCGCTCATATTCCACGCTAAAGTAACCACTTAAAAAGCATTGTTAAATATCATATTTCACAGTATTCCGATCATCAGTATAGAAGTTATAACAGCTTTAATTTTATGTAATTTTGCGTGATTTGTGTGGGAGGTACTGAAAGGGGCGTGGCAATACCTGTCATATTAAAGTGATTATAAAAACATTATCACATACCTAAATATAGCTAATTTCGAATACCCGTGTGGAAGTTACATATATGGGTTTAAATTTAACATTGAAATATGGGCTATTTGTGTGGGAGGTACAAGAAGGGGCGTGGCAATTTCTCCCACCTTCGCACTTAAACTAAGTTTGGGAAAAATATTACCATGTGTAAAGTCTGAATTGATTCCTTAACTCCATTCGAGAGTTATCGCGTACACCATCCAGCCAGACAAACGGAAGGAAATGGCTCAAACAGCTTAAAATGTCGTGAAACGGATTTGGTGCAAACATAATTGGGGTCTTAAGTCATTCCTTCAATGCGTTACACTTTTTTTCTGTCCCAAATGATATATACCCTCCAAGTCTTTAGACTGAAGGTATAAAAATTAATCCTCAATCTGCTCACAAAAAAAATTTCTAAATCTGAATAAATTTCATACTGCAGTTTTTCGTGAAAGTACAAAAAAATTAGTTTTTTTGATCCGTTTGTATTTTTTGGTCTGTAATCAATATTTGATTTGAACTGGGATATTGTCATGGCTCAAGACCATTTTGCATCTATATTTAATAGAATAGAAATTTATTTACAAATGGCATGGTGACATTTATTACTTGGCTGCAGTCTACCACTATCATGATTTCCACCCTATCAAAGGTTTCCTCAGGTGGCTTCGCAGCGACTTTTCAACATCATACAAGGCCTCTGGAAGTAAATGATTCTCACAAACGAATGAGAAGCACAACTCGATACAAAAAGTTAACTACCCACTAAGCACAAAGTCGGACTCGGATCCGATTCGGATCCGATTTGAGTCCGACATCTCGGTTTCTCGCTTTCTCTGTTCCGATTCGAATCCGATTTGAGTCCGAGATGTCGGACTCCGCTTTCTCTGTTCCGATTCGGATCCGATTTGAGTCCGAGATGTCGGACTCCGCTTTCTCTGTTCCGATTCGGATCCGATTTGAGTCCGAGATGTCGGACTCCGCTTTCTCTGTTCCGATTTGAGTCCGAGATGTCGGACTCCGCTTTCTCTGTTCCGATTTGAGTCCGAGATGTCGGACTCCGCTTTCTCAGTTCCGATTCGGATCCGATTTGAGTCCGAGATTTCGGACGCTTTCGATTCGGGTTTGCAGTAAAAATTTGGAGTTTTATTTTTATATTTATTAATGAATTTATTTATTATTTTGAATTTATTACTTAGTACATATGTGCAGAGATACAAGCCGACCGATTTTAAGCCGACAAGCCGCCGCCGCCGCATGTTTCTGCACGAGCCGCGCCGCCGCCGATTCCATCGGCTCAAATCGACTCAACCACGCCGCCGATTTCATCGACTCATATCGACTTCAACCACGCCGCCGTGATTTGACGGAGTTCTAACTCAGTTAAATCAAATAGACAACCCACTTAAAATTACAAAAGAAAATATAAATGTCAACTTAGAAAACCTACTGCTGTGAAATATATTGCTCTTTCTTTCATTTATATAAGTCAATTCCAGTACGTGTGGCCATGTGTTCCTATAAATAACAATATCTATTGTGCTTCTTCAGTGTGTAAAAGTAGGTAGAGTATTATCATTCATTGGAAGGATTATGATATTCAAGAACGTCTGGTCAAATATGCCTCACATGAAAAGCTGTAATTGCAAAAATATTTATTAAATTTATCCATATTATACATTTTGGGAATGGATTCCTTCTCCAAAAAAATGTATGGGTTAACAATTAGGGTATCCAACCGATTAAATTTTATTCGATTAATCGAATAATTTTTGTCAAATATTTGTTCGAATAATAAAAAATCATGATTTTCGAATAACGAATAATTCGAATAAATTGTCTCAAATAATCGATTAATCGATATTATAACTTTTGTCTGAAAAAACTAATGAAATCGTCGCATGTTTTGTATGATAAATTGATTTTGAATAGCCAGTTTGCTCCATTTGGGTACACAAAAAATAAAACCAAATTTTTTTTTCGACTTTTGATTGTTATTATATTAAAATAATGATTAATCCGACTTCATTTAAAAATAGCAAAAACTGGCTAATAGCTTCGGAATTATTTAAAATTTAAAGAATAGTAAATTCATAGAAAAATTGAGGTTAACACCGTGATAAAAAAGTCAGTTCTGTTATAAATCATATGATCCATATTCGAAAAAAGTCAATGGATAACTTCTTATATTATGCTCATTTTTTTTTCTTTCTTTTGATAAGATATTAAGATTTTTGTCAACTTCTAATGAATTTCGAATTTGATGTTACAATTTTTAAATAAAATCAGATACATAATAAACGTTCAATATATAGTTGAACTACCCGTAAACTGCCGTGACTTGTCTACATAACTCTTATTAATTATATTTTATTTAAGTGGACAATTGTTCGATTAATCGGTTAATCAAATAACTCTCGACTTCATCATTCGATTAATTGGAATTTTTTTGTTTTCAAATAAACGATAAATCGAATAACATAAAAGTCCGAATAATTGGATACCCTAATAACAATATTAAATTATTAGAACATTGGCTAATATTAACGAATATTGAACTACTTGCCGAAAAATAAAAGAAAATTGTTCCTTCCATTTTGCCAAAATTGTCAAATAAGTAGTGGTATTCGAATGACAGAACGAGCCGGCAAATCAGCCGAAAGCCGCCGGCGCCGAACCATTTTGACCAGCGCCGCCGCCGCCGATAATTAAGGTTCGGCTTGTAACTCTGCATATGTGGTGAAATAAGCAACATTTAGATGAAAAGTAATATGACATTAAAATTTAATATATTAATAAGTATATGACTCACATGTAACAGACATCATATTAGTTTATAAGTGGTACAAAATACAATTCGTTTGTCAATTTTATTTTGAAACCCTTTTTTTATTTGTAATATGTTGTGCTCATTGGGCAAATCTTCAAACTCAATATTATTAGTCTTGAATATACAGTTTATATTAATGGTAATTGAAGAAGAAATGTCTTCGACTGATTTCAATGGATAGCCATGCACAATATAGTCCTATCAACTCGTTTGATATCAGAATTCATTTCGTTTTCTGATACGAAATCATTTGGAGATCGAACTCAAAACGATGTAGGAACCAACATCGAAGTGAGTTCAGATCCGATATCATTTCGAAATCGGACTCAATTCTCGGTCCGATATCGAAGAGGGAATTGCTCCCGTTCTCGTGACCGATCTCTAACCGAAATCGGACCCGTTCTCGAAACCAAATCAGAGAAGTCGGATCCGATTCGGATCCGATTCGGATCCGATGTGCTTATTGGGTAAGTATGAGTCTTGACTTTAAAATCATATTAAATTTTCCATTGTCTGCTGTCCATATAAAATTTGTGATTACAGTACAGGTTGCAATGATTGCGAAATCACCGTGAAATTTGTTGCAGGGAGGACGCTTTTGAATATCGGTTTGCAACAGAATATCATCAAAATTCGTCACACTACGTTAAATATAGACTTACAATTTAAGTTGTAGTACGATTTACAATTTAAATCGTACTATATATAACATCATCCGTCGACATTAAAACATCTGAGTTTTGTAAGCAAAAATAATTGTTGTATTACAAATTCGTAAAAGTGAATGATAATGATAAAACTAGTTCTGAAGTTTGTTCTCAGTATATCACTCCATAATGACGCATACCTTTTAGAACAGGACTATATACACCAGAAGCTAAAGGTCGATTATAGTTTAATATTTAGTTCATAATTTTCTGAACTTTTCATTTTAAATAACTTCAAATGTCAATGTCCCTTTTCCCTTCTCATTTGGCTTTTTTTAAGTGATTTTCCCGCTTAACAGCACAACTAATTAATTTTGTTAGGTTAACATTTTTAGAACAAAAACAATTAAAAACGGTGTTCAGTTCGGCCTGGCCGAACCTTGTATACCCTCTACTATAGATTCCATTCCATAGAGGCTGTGCAGTAAAATTACAGGAAAATATAAATTTTAATATAGCCAAACCAAAACAAAAAAAATATTAAAAAATAATTTTATAAATAAATTAATTTTATAAATGTCCGTCTGTTGAAAGCACGCTAGAATCTACACGAAATGAGCTAGGACGTCCAAATTTTCCATAAAAGCATCTTGGGATTGAAACTGGGCTTAATCGGCTCAAAGGGAATTTTTCCCTCACAAGGACTAAAAATACCCATAATAACCCGTAATATTTTAGAGTACTTAAGCATACTTTTTCAATATGTCTGTTTGTACTTACTTGATATAGGGTATGCGCATTCCCCCTATAACAAAAACGTGCACCATAAAGTGATTTTTATTCATAGGGGGTGAAATGGAGCAAAAAGGGATAAAAATGGTACATATTAAACAACAACAGATAGAAACACGAAAATCGATGTGTACATTCCTCTAATTGAGTAGATACATAATACAAAAGTATTTTTTCCAATAATTTGAATATTCTAAAATCCTGACAACATATCGAACAAATACTTTTAAGCGGGAATAAATAAAAACGCGTCAATCATTAATACTGGTCTGGTTTCACGTTAATTTGAAGAAGCTGTGACCTTTGCAGAGAACACTATTATTATATGGTAGTATATTGGAAATTTAACTAAATTATGCAAAATCCATATTGTGATATATGTGGATGAAGAGTAAATCCCGGGAACTCGGGAATGAGAAATTACTGGGAACCGCGAGAAATCGTTCTCGGAAGAGAAACCTTAATATTAACCACGTATTCGGCGAGGTTTACGAGTGTAAATGCAAATATACGGCTGATAACAAAATGGTAACGCAAGCACTCCATACACAAGTACCACTGACGAGTTATACCCTCACATGATACGAAATACTTATATGAAGAAAGAGTGTATTGAGTGTTGAGTGTGGTTATCCTCCTTTGTATTGATCTGGCTGTCATTCAAAATTAATTTAATCTGATTAGTTTTCCGATTAATTCAGAAAAATGTATGGGTATTTAAGAAGCGCATCGGGAAATCAATGTTTTCTCATAGATAAAAAACCCTCAAATTGGCTCTAATTTTAGCTGGTAATAACCAAAAATAACACAATTTAAGAAGTGTGTCAATTAATTTTATTTTGCTTTCTTTTCGTAACCCACTCTAACGTATGAATGCATTTAGCAATCAAATATCCCCATGCGACACTTTTCCGCATGGGTGGCGTGTCATCTATATTCCACAGAAATAATACGCATCGTAGACCGCAAATATGAATGTATTTATGAATGTGTATGTATGTACACAAACAAGTACTGATGCGCATTGGGGTAGAATTGGGTACGAATTTTTAAAATCGACTTTTAAAAAGGAATCAATTGCCGAAAATTTCCAAATTCATAGATTCAATAATAATGATTCTTCAATTTGGTTTTAAAAGGTGCAAGAGGTTCAATATGCTTTACAAGTTGAGGCAATATATTGCTTGAATGTTCAATGCGCTGCTTTATTGTTTTAAATTAATTAAAGGCTATTCGTATTTCGAGTATTAAATGTGGATTAGAGAACCAACTCATCCGTCTGTAAGAAATACATCGATCTATCCAGAAGAACTGAGACTAGACTGATTGCCCTAAAATTCTTAGGTTTATTGTAAGTGCTAAAATATATTTTAATTTAATTTTAATGACCCAATGGAACGACGAGAATAAATAAGTAAATATATATATATGTATATACCTATAAAGAATTACCCGTGGTAATTGAGATTCAAATTCAGCTTCTCGACGATCTAAATGTGATTTGGTGAATATGGTGGAAATAAAGATAAGTGACACCCTATGGTACATGCGTACATGTTGCCACACTACATTGCTACATAATCAGAACATGCAGCTGGCAGCAAATATTGATTTTTTGATATGCAATGAACTATTTATTTGTTTATTTTCGCCATTAAACAAATTCATCGTAAAAACGAACAGCGTGTTTATTTATTTATGCTCCTTATACATACACAAATAGTGATTGCAATCAGTTTTTATTTTTATTAAATGAAATTGATGTCAGCAAACATTGACATGTACAATTGAGAGGCATTGTATGGGTCGTCGCTCAATAAAATGACAGAACTGTTCAACGTCATCATCATTAATATATGGGCGGATAGTTGTGATTGATGGTTCTCAACTTTAGTTTTTGTTTATCACAACCTTTTTATGAGAGGAGGCTGGCTGATGATAAGGATAAATCCGAAAGCTGATAATTAATGTCCACAAGCTTTATAATATCCATAAACTTAGTTTGGAATTGCAAAAGTGATAGTTTGATAGGGGCACAGCTTCTAAGACCACATAATCTGACAATCAGCATAGGCTCTTAATAAGGTGGACGTACATACATGTCTCGCTCCTTCCGAATTTGTATAACCTCCACCCCCAGGATGGGACTATTTAGTAACTTTGTCATTCCGTTTGTAACACCTTGAAATATTCATTGGAGAAAGTATATATATTACAGTGGCTTCAAAATAAAAGTAGTGGATGTTCCCGACTAAAATGAAAGATTGGTTTGTTTTATGTGTTCTCCCAAAATATTTCGCTTTTATCATTTAAATATGGTTTTATATGGCTCGCGTCGGATTTTAATTTCTAGCGGTTTTTAGCTCAATACCATTTTCATCGTGAATTTTATCCAAGAAAAACCTGATTTATAGAGGTTATTTTGAACGCGTCCAGCTCACAAACGGACAATGATAAAAGCAAAATATTTTGGGAGAACACTTAAAACAAACCAATCCTTCATTTTAGTCGGGAACATCAACAACTTTTTTTCCTTCCTCACAAAAGAAGCCACTCTAAAATATATATTCTGGGTCGTGGTAAAATTCTAAGACGATCAAGCCATGTCCGTCCTAAACGAAAGAAGCTAGAACATCCAAATTTTCAATAAATGCGTCTTATAGTCGTAGATCGGTTGGGATTGCAAATGGGCGAAATCGGTCCAAAGGGGAAAATTGTCCCTCACAAGCACTGAAAATACCCATAATAACCCCTAATATTTTAGAGGTTTTTCAGTATGTCTGTTTGTACTTAGGTGATATTGTGTATGCACATTCTCTCTTAAAAAAAACTTGCACCATAAAGTGATTCTTAGTCGCAGGGGATGAAATGGGGCAAAAAAGAGGTAACAAGTTAAAAGGTGTTAAGTTCGACCAGGCCGAATTTTATATACCCTTCAGCACGGAATGCATTCCACAGTATTACCAGCAGATTAGGAAAATACCATATTAGGAAAATATATATAAATATAAAACTTTAAGTGGAATTAAAAAGAGAACAATTAAAAGAGAAAATACACGCAAAAATTCCAAGTCAATATAATGCTGAAATTTATAAAAAATTGTTTATAAAGTCTAAACAGACAGACGGACGGACATGACTACATCGTCTAAGAATTTTACCACGACCCAGAATATACTTTATGTAGTATCCGAAGAATATTTCAAGGTGTTATAAACGGAATGATAAATTGAATATACCCCCATCGTCATTTCATTTTCTCAAAATTTTTGACGACTGTTCCCAAATAACTAATTCTATGTGAAATTTAAATTCGCTTGATTCGTAGCCATCGTAACTAACTTTAGTTTATCATATAACCGTGGTAGGACTTATAAGTCCATAATGAGAATACAAATATTAAAGACAACTTGGACGAAAATTGGTATTTAGTATTTATTATACCTTCCATTATGGTATCATGTCTTTGCGCATTTGTTAGTAACACACTAAAGGAAACGACATAGACTCATCGTTTATTACACAGAAGCACTTTACTTAGAATCACTTTCTGAATCGATTTAGCAATGTCCGTCTGTTCATACATCATGGTATAGTTCACATACAAAAATCGATCCCGATTGTAATTGGATAGAAATTGGAACAGAGTTACATGCCGACCCAGAATTATCGGCTGCGGCGTCGCTACCCAAAATGGGTCTGCGGCCATCACCCCTATTTATTTGACAATTTTGGGAAAAGAGAAGGAACAATTTGTATTGTTTTTAATTCCCTTTCTTTATTTGTTTGACACGTAATTCAATATTCGTTAATAACCAATGTTCCCATAATATCATATTGTTATCCCATACATTTTTTTGGGAGTGGGAATCCATTCCCAAAATTAAGAATAAATTCAAAGACTCACAGTAGTAGATTGTTAAGTCGACATCTATATTTTCTTTTGTAATTTTAAGTGGGGTTTTAGGATTTTTTGTTTTGACGGAGTTTGACTTCATTTATTTGTGTTTATTTTATAAATTAATATGCACAAGACCGGGTCGCACCCCATAAGAAAATAAAGATGCGCCTGGAATACCTAGAAATAAAGATAATTTGAAGCGAATTAAAAAAATATATTTTTGCCACGCACTTAGACCTCGCTTTTTTATTTTTGTTTCCTGTGTTACAATTTATAGTCCGATCCGATTTAATTCCATGAAATTTAGTTTTTAACAGTAAATATTTTTACAAAAAAGTTACAGTGTTTCCAAATAGATGTTATGATCATTTCTTACGCTAATGTATGTCGGATGAGGTTAGACGGTCCAAGAATTGTAATAATTGGGCGCCAAATAAAAAGCCGCTCCTCAAAATATTACGAAAATTCCAATTTTTCCATTAATGATTCGTGTTTATTTCAATCGGATTTGTCTATTTTTATACACTCCACGATTTGTGAATTTGTTTGTAACACCCACAGGGAAACGAGGTAGACCCATTGTTTATTATACAGATCGGCTTGGAATCACTTTCTGTCGTCTGTCCATCTATTGTTGTAATCAAATTACAGGTCGCAATTAGGGTCCGATCTTAACAAAAATTAGCACAAGTAAGTTTTGTGGATCAAGGAGGAACGCCATTTAATTTGCGGCAAATTGGTTCAGTTTTAGATATAGCCCCCATACAAATGTCGGTCCCGATTTGACTTTCGCGTTAGAAACCACATATTGTACCAGCTTTTCTTTAAATTTGCACAACATCTTATAAACCAACTATAAACCCATATGCTGGAAGTGGGTAAGATCGGTTCAGATTTAGATATAACCTCCACACAAATGTCCGTCCCAATTTGACTTTTCCGCTCTAGAAACCACATACTGTACCCGATTTTCTTCAAATTTGGCAGAACATCTTAAAATCCAACTGGATGCACCTGTGGCGAAAGAGGGTTAGATCGCTTCAGATTTAGCTATAGACCCCATACAAATGTCTCTTCCGTTCTGGAAACCACATATTGTACCCGATTTTCTTTAAATTTGGCAAAACATTTTATAATCGAACTAGAAAAACCTATTTTGAAAGTGGGTAAGATCGGTTCAGATTTAGATATAAATTTATTTATTATTTATACAAATGTTGCTCCCAAATGTTTAACAGATTTTGTCCCAACTTTACATATTATATTTCACCTATAAACATACATGGTAAAAAGCGGTTCCATGTTCCTTTCCGATTTTTAACCGAATTGAATTATAGTTGGTAAGAAAGTGGAGTGTAGCATATAGTCGGCTCCGTCCGACTTTAGCCTTTCCTTAATTTTCGTTTACATTTAAGTTTTAAATTAAAATTCAAAGAAAAACCATACTTATTTACTTACTTTAAAAACGTTTTGAGAGTCTAGTTGAATTTATTTTCATCAGAAAACATTCCGAAGTTCACGTTCGTTGTCAATTTGTATATCTTTTAATCCATTTTAAGAGTCAAAAAACCTTTTTGGTTTGATTTTGACTATCAATCCAACCTCACTCAAGCTTCTCAATATCCATCAAATTATGAAGAAACTTGTCGAAATATTTAACTGGAGCCATGATAACAAGTGAACAATAAATAAGATTCTCTACAACAACAATTGCCTATTATTTACTTCTCATTTTTAGCACATAAATAGCATTTTTTAAAAATTAAAATGGTTGGTAAATGGTTTTCACGAATATTCTCTAAAGATATAAAATAAAATAAAACTAGTATATTTATTATGTATGTGTATGTTATATATAATGTTTAAAAACATTTTGTTACGGGCGCAGAAAATATTCCGAGCATCCGCATAAAAGGTTTCAACTTAACCCTGGTTGGTCCAGAAGGGATTTTACAATTACTCCACTTTAAAGGGATATCATTGGTAAAGTGATAATTGGTGAAAAAGGGATAACATTGATACCAATCAAAAGAGAATAGGAATGAATTTTGGTAGGTACATAGGGATAAAACCATACAGATGAAGGTGATATCATGAAATAAGGTGAGTGCATTATCCTGACAACGTAGAAGTGAGAAAGACGTGCAACATAAAGGGATTTTCGACATTTGTACTTTTAGCGATGAAATGGTCCGTAAGGGGAAAATGGTAGTAGCCTAACGGCTTGGGTGTTTTCATTACTCCGACTGCGTAGAAATGCAAAAAGGCTTTTTTCAAAATTCGTGCATTATGACCAGAATGGGAAAAAGGTCGTTCGTTGCAGCTATGAAATATTACGTTCCCACAACAAAGCATGATGTTGCTGCAACGATTTGAACATTTATGTGGTTTTCGTACTTTTTGATCATTCGTTCCTGCGGCAACTCAAAACTGATGCAACGAAATGAGCCTTTTGTGTTTTTTTTTAAATAATGAATAACATTAATTAATGAAAAAGTTATTCACTTTAATCAATTTCCTGCAATTAATTAATTTGATTTGTACTCTGATATTATGTAGCTCATGATCTATATTTTATAAAATGCAAATTTAATTACAAATGGCATGTTGTCATTTAATACTTAACTGCCAACTACCTTTATCATGATTTCTAGTACATGGCGGCCATTATCATCCCTTGCAGGATATACATACAAGATTAGGCCTGTCCGAACTTAACACAAATCGTACTTGTTTTCTTTTATTGATAAATGCATTCGTTGGGGTACACTTTAAGCGATGTTCTCATAAGTTTTCTCCCAACTGTAGAGGATGCTATTTAGCTGACGACGCGGTTAACTACCTTCTGTCAATTCTTAACAACTGAGTTCAGGTGTTGGAAATTTTCATTTAATTAAATCTCTAACAAAGACCACACATTTTCAATGAGAGTAATTTGAAGATACATTCAACTCGAACACACACACACACACTTCTCAAAGTATTCCATTCGAGGTTCATTTCCATCATCTGTCTGCTCCAGCAATTGATTATTTCAAAAGTGACTCCCTCCTATTGAAGTCTTTTGCACGACTACGTCTGTAACGAAAGGAGTAAGTGCAATAACATGGAAGACAGACAGAGAAAGTAATTTAACACTTTCTTCATCTTAATTGTGCAGCATCAGAAACAAAAACTCATTAAAATATTCATGAACGTTCCACTGAAAATGACACATCCTTCGAGAGCATTCAAACTGCCAACAACAGCCCCAGCACTATTCTTCGTCTCCTGTCTTCACAGCCACTTTGTTGGGTGAACTTCGAGGGGAATTAGGTAAGATTTCAAATTGAAAAGTTTCCGTCTTTCTTGTGCTCCTGACGAAAGGAAGCCACAACAAAGTCTTATTAGAGGACACGGCAAGAGCTGCCGAGAGGATTTTGTACCGGGTGAAGGTAAATAACTTATTGCCTTCTAAGTGGTTTTGAATGGCAAAACTAAGTAATTGAGGATGTGAGGGTGTCTGTGTGAAACTACGCAAAACTTGGCAAAACTATTATGACGATTTAAAATGCACTTTCGAAGAAGTTTAATTTCTATCACCATTCCTGCAACTGCTGCAATTCGGCGTACCGATAAGCATCAAAGGATGTGCCACCAAGAAACTTTTGCATTCCATAAGTTCGGATGTCTTATAACAGAGTTATATCGAGCCCTTAGCGCGGAATTATCGTAAGCGACATTTTCTGAAAATATTTTTTATTGTTTAATTTAAAATTTTATGGGCTGATACATAAATAAAAATTGTCAAAATTGTTAACGTTTATACAAAAAATGGGACTAAGATTTTATCGTAAGTCGCTGTTCACATTTTCAAAGAAAGCAATTTTATCGTAAGCGACAGTTTATGAATTTTGGGTAAAAACTGTCAGATAATGTATGAGGTATTTATAAATGTTTTAGATAGGTCTACCAATATATTGATGCAATAATAAGTGTATTTTTATACCCTCGGCCATAGAATGAAGTGTTCGTCTGTTGGTTGAAAGTACGATAGGTTACGAACGAATTATGCTAAGAGGTTCGTAGTTCCCAGATATTTGATTAATATATTTTTTTATCGATGCAGAAGAAACAAATTTACGCACAAGAACTGAAAGTAGCCTTTTTGTGCCTTCTATACAATAATTTAATATACTTCTTGGAATATTCGTATATTGTGCCAAATACTATATATATGGATTTGATATCATTTTCCTATTATTGTGGGTAACTGTTAACATTTCTTTAATTGAAATAGTGGCAAAATTGATAAAGAAACAAAATATTTAGCTTAAAATAGTGATGAAAATGGGCACATTGCCCACAATTCTATAGAGTTAAAGAGTAAACAAGTAAAAACGGCGTTAAGTTCCGAAGTAAGGGCCGAACTTTATATACCGTCCACCATGGATTACATTCCGCAGAGCCTTTCGATTTTCGTAGAAGTGCAGTAATATTACAGGAAAATATAATATTTATACACTCCACGAAAGTATTACGTCTTTGTGCATTTGTTTGTAACACCCAAAAGGAAGAGAGATAGACCCATTGTTAATTATACCGATCGACTTAGAATCACTTTTTGAATCGATTTAGCAATGTCCGTCCGTCTGTCTGTCTGTCTGTCCATCTATTCTTGTAATCACGATACAGGTCGCAATTGCAGACAGAACCAAATGAAACTTTGCACAACGAAGTTTTTCGGGATAAGGACGAACGCTATTTAATTTGAAGAAAATCGGTTCAGATTTAGATATAGCCCCCATACGAATTTCACTCCCGATTTGACACTTTTCACTCTAGATACCACATATTATAACAGATTTTCTTCAAAATTGGAAAAACATCTTATATTCCAACTAGAAACACCTGTGGTAAAAATGGGTCAGATCGGTTCAGATTTATATATAGCTCCCGATTTGACTTTTTCCGCTCTAGAAACCACATTATGTATCACATTGTCTTCAGATTTGGCAAAACATCTTATATTTCAACTAGAAACACCTGTGGTAAAAATGGGGCAGATCGGTTCAGATTTATATATAGCTCCCATACAAATTTCGCTCCCGATTTGACTTTTTTCGCTCTAGAAACCACATATTTTAACAGATCCTTTTCAAATTAGGCGAAATATATTATATTTGTCCTAGAAATACCTATAGTGAAAATGGGTCAGATCGGTTCAGATTTAGATATAGAACTTGTACGAATTTCACTCCCGATTCGACACTTTTCACTCTAGATACCACATTTTAAAAAAGATTTTCTTCAAAATTGGAAAAACATCTTATATTTCAACTAGAAACACCTGTGGTAAAAATGTGTTAGATCGGTTCTGCATAGGTGTTTCTAGTTGGATTATAAGATTTTGTACCAAATTTAAATAAAATCGGGAAAAAATGTGGTTTCTAAAGCGGAAAAAGTAAAATCGGGAGCGACATTTGTATGTAGGCTATATCTCAATCTGAACCGATCTTACCCAAAGTGTAAGTGTTTCTAGTTAGATTATAAGATGTTGTGCCAAATTTAAAGAAAATCGGGTAGAAGATGTGGATTCTAGAGCGGAAATAGTCAAATCGGGATCGACATTTGTATGGGGGCTATATCTAAATCTGAACCGATATTACCCACTTTCACCATAGGTGTTTCTATTATAAAATGTTGTGCCAATTTTAAAGAAAATCAGGTACAATATGTGGTTTCTAAAGCGGAAAAAGTGAAATAGGGAGCGACATTTGTATGGGGGCTATATCAAAATCTGAACCGATCTTAACCAAATTCTGCATAGGTGGTTCTAGTTGGATTATGAGATGTTGTACCAAATTTAAATAAAATCGGGTAAAAAATGTGGTTTATAAAGTGGAAAAAGTCAAATCGGGAGCGACATTTCTATGTAGCTATAACTCAATCTGAACCGATATTACCCACTTTCACCATAGGTGTTTCTAGTGCGATTATAAAATGTTGTGCCAATTTTAAAGAAAATCAGGTACAATATGTGGTTTCTAAAGCGGAAAAAGTGAAGTAGGGAGCGAGATTTGTATAGGGAGCGACAGAGTATATCTTTTGGGATAGAAAAAAGTGTAACGCATTGAAGGAGTGACTTAAGACCCTAAGTATGTTTGGATCAAATCCGTTTCACGACTTTTTAAATTGGTTGAGTCATGTCCGTCCGTCTGGCTGGTGCACACAATAATTCTCGAAAGTAGTTATGAAATCAATTCAAACTTTGCACACGGTAAGATTTTTCCCAAACTTAGTTTAAGTTCGGTGATGGGCGAAATTTCCACGCCCCTTCTGGTACCTTCCACACAAATGGCCCTATTCCTATTTTAAATTAAAAACAATTTAACTATCAAACAATTATTCGGAAGCAGCTATATTTTGGTATATGATAAAGTTTTTATAATCACTTTAAGCGTACATAATATGGAGGAGCTTGCCACCCCCTTCTAGTAACTCCCACACAAATTGTAAAATAAAAGCTGTTATAACTTATATACGGATGATCGGAATACTCTGAAATTCGGCAATGTTTTTATAGACATTGCATTCATTTAAAATATGGGCGATATTGCCACACCCTTTTCGGTACTTCCCACACAAATTGGCTTAAGCTTTGACCAAAATAAAACTAATATATCTTCCATTTGGCTTGTCGAAACCAGTTGCAATATGATATTTTAAAATGTTATTATAATCACTCTAAACCTATAAAATATTTATGCTTTTGTCATGCCCCTTCTAGTACCTACCACACAATTGTCACTATCCTAGCTAAATTTTAATTCTTTATATCTTCCATATCGGAGAGTAGAATCTTCTATGACTTGATATTTGATAATGTTTTTACAGGTGTTTTATTAATGTGGAAACTGGGACCATGTGCCACGAACCTCCAGTTCCTTTCACATAAAGTATCCGACCCGAAGAATTTAAGTCCTTATAACTTTCATGCATATGGTATCTTAGAGTGAGGGTATATATTAGAGTGTGGATAAAAGAAATCAAAAATCGTATTGCAAAAACGTAATCTACATTAAATTCTAAGAAAATTCTCCGAAGAAACCATGGGTCTAAAATCAAACCCTAACCCGCGCCTCTCGACTTCAAAATTTTTACTTGGGGAATATTTTTTTTAATGAAAAAAAATTTTGAGTGTAGAAAGAATATAAAGTGCAAAAGAACTACTTTACTAAACAATTTTATTCAGAAAATTCGATTTCTTCTTGGAAAAAGCTATTTTTTCTAACATTCATTTTTTGGCAAAGGCGGGCATATAAATTTTCAAGTTTTTGCTATACGATTTAAAAAAATAAAATCAAAATACTATGGAGGGATATAAATCAATATTTAAAAAATCAAGGTCAACATTTGCATGAAATAATCTTCAAACATTAAATTATATGGACCGTACTATCGATTCAAATAAAGACTTCATGCATTTTTCTGAATTTTATGTGTTTTTTTAACTTTCCTATAGCTTTTTAAAAATCACCCTTTATATATCGGTTTAGCCGACTGATGCTTACTTATTTGTTTTAAAAAATGTTTGATGATTTCGAAATATGATGGCAGAAATATTTAAACCGGAGGGGCGAACGAAGGAATGAAGCTAAGCCCAACGAAAATGATTCTGTAACTTTTGGACTGAAGAAGACATAATGACAGAATTCATTTCAGAGGTAAAGTTGACTACTTCTGCTATATAAAATATTTAAATTATTGCCAGAGGAACAATTGTGAATCGATTGCATAGTGATAGTTCTTCTGAATGCCTACAAAAAATTTCGTATGTGTATCCCACACACACATCTCGAATAGTTAAGAGATAATTGCGTTACAAAAAAAGGGTTTTTGCGAGATTGGTTAGCTATCTCAATATTATCCCGTTTCTCAATTGGCAAACAGCATGATTAGATCAGACATTTATGCCAACAAATACTACCATGTTATGGTAAAAATTGATTCAAAGGTCCCTGCTTAGCGCAATATAAAACTTGACATCAGCTTTCCAGTCATTGCAGGCAGCCACCTTCAGCTGGAACATGTATTCACCTTGAGGCAAAGGTAGATATTTAAAAGAACTTTCCTCTAGCACCAAATTGTCCACAATAATGTCATGCTGCAAGTAAATGCCATGTTAAACGAAACAAATTGAAAAATATATGAAATACGCACGTCATAGGGACAGGTGTGATTAAAATTTGAATCCTTCAAAACCATGTCAAAAAACACATTGACAAATGGATATCTTTTACGACTTGCCTGGTACTTGCAAAAGTCGACTGTGGTATTGTAGAGGAATGGTCGGAATCCGTTGGCCTTCTTGTTAAGCGACAAGTTTAAGAGATATATCAATCCCGATTTCGTTTTTCTTTCTGACATTTGGTAGGCTTTGACTTACCGTGGCATTAGTCACTGGGATCTGCAATAACTTCACATGAACATTCAATGAGATAACGCCACGTCTTCGGCCAAAAAGTGGTAATCGGCCTTCGGAAAAAAAGGCCGATTAGCCGAAGCCGATTATTTTTGTTAGATTATCAAAAAAGTGCTGTATATGTCGTCTAAAACGTTTTTGTCGTTCAGAGAGTGACAATAAACTCATGTTCTGTAAATTTGTTTTTTTTTTTTTTTGAAAAAAAAAATGCGGAGATGTAAAACGAATCCATACAATCGAAGTTAATGTGATAGCCCTGTGAAGAAACGCAACACTATTAGTTTTATTTGTTTTGATACAACTTTGGTGAATGGCTGTGGTTTTACGCTAATTTTTTGTAATAAAAAATAAATTTAACGAATTATGTAAGTAAAGTATTGCATTTGATCAAGAGAATTTACATTATTTGCTTAATTTCTGATTTCTTAATAAATTATTATTTTTCAACCAAAAAGGACATGCTTTTGTTGTTAGGTTATTATGAATTGGAAAACTGGATTTATCTCAAATGGCAAAGTAAAGTCAGAAAATAAAGGCATGACGACCATTTTAGTATAGACTCCCAAGTTTTGAAACCTATTTTCCTCATATGGGAATTTGGGTATTTTGTAGGAAAGAATGCCAAATACTTGGTTCGACAATTTCGATATGATATCTCAATTCATTTTGTTTCCCCAATTTATTACACTGTCCAACAGCATTTTTGGAACAGAATAGCGAACCTATGTACATTCTAGGTACATCCGTTTGCTTGGTACCAGTTTTATTGTTTTTTCCATTTCGACCCTCAAAGTACGAATTTGGAGAAATACTCATATTTTGAGTGTGTGGGGGTATATTAATTTTGTCATTCCGTTTGTAACACCTTGAAATATTCATCGGAGACTTCATAGAGTATATATGTTCTAGGTCGTGGTAAAATTCTAAGACCATCTAGCCATGTCCGTCTGTCTGCTGAAAGCACGCTAGCTACCGAAGGAAATGGTGTTTACACATTTCCCTAACTGTGTCTTAAGGTTGCAGATTGCTTGGTATTGAAAGTGGGAGAAATCGGCCCAGTAATATTTAGACCATTTAAGCATTTTTTAAATTTTTGTTTTATATGGACTTGAAATGTGTTGCATACATTCCTATTGTAGCTTGAAAGCAACAAAAAGTATATAAATGTTTTAGCGGGCGAAATAGGACATCCCTCTTATTGCGTAGACACGAAGGATTTTCCGAAATCATACTTTCAAGGGTTACAATTGAAAAAGAGGGATAAAAATGGTACCATTCAAACTGTTGATGTTGAAATCATGAAATTCGGTGTGTACATTCTGACTATATAGACGCGAAACATAAAGGAATTTTTCGAAATTTTTACATTCAAGCGGAAAATGAGGCGAATAGCGATAAAAACGGTTGCAGCTAAAACAGTGAATTTCGGTGTGCACATTGCTCTGACTGCGCAGACACGAAAAATAAAGCAATCTTTCGATATTCGTATCTTCAGGATCTAACTGGGATTAGATTTGGCACCAATCAAGTGGCTGTAGCAATAATCGCGAAATTTGTCTGACTGCGTGGACCCGCGAAATAAGAGAACATTTTCCAAATCCGTACTTTAATGGTCAAAATAAAACTGGGATCAAGCAAACGGCTGTAGCTAACATCGAGAAATTAGATGTGTACTTTCTACTGTGAACGCGAAATATATTGGATTTCTGGAAGATATTGCAAATGGGGAAAATCTGCCGGTAATACTATGGAATTCACTCCGTGTTGGAGGGGATATAAGATTCGGCCCGGCTGAACTTAACACATTTTTATACCCTCCCCCTTCAGGATGGGGGTTTGTAACTTGTAACCTTGAAATATCGACCTGAGACACTATAAAGTATATATAATCTAGATCGTCATAAAAGTTCTAGTCACGTCCGTCCGTCTGTTTAAAGCACGCTAGCATCTAAACGAAACGATATAGGACGTCCAAATTATCCATAAATGCGTCTTATAGTCGTAGATCGGGTGGGATTGCAACTGGGCGAAATCGGTACAAAGGGAAAATTTTTTCCATCACAAGGACTGAAAATACCCATAATAATCCCTTTATATTTTACAGTATCTAGGCATGTTTTTTCAATATGTCAGCTTGTACTTAATTTATATTGGGTATGCACATTCCCCCTATAACAAAAAAGTGCTTCATAAAGTGCTTCTTATTCGTAGGGTATGAAATGGGGGAAAAGAGGGATAAAAATAGTACCAACCAAACGGCTGCACATAAAATAATGAAATTCAGCTGCACATAAAATAATGAAATTCAGTGTATACATTCCTCTGGATGTGTAGAGACGTAAAATAAGGGGATTTTTTCGAAATTCATACTTTTTGGGGTTCAAATGGAAAAAGGGGATAAAAATTGTACCAACCAAATGACCGCAGCTAGAGTCATGAAATTCGGAGAATACATTCCTCTGTGTAGACACGAAAAATAAAAACGTTTTTCTAAATTCGTACATTCAAGGGATACAATGGGAACAGAGGGAAAAAGTGGTACCAACTAAACGGCTACAGCTAGAATGATGAAATTCTGTAGTTGCATAAACACATAAAATAAAGAAATTTTAGAATATCATGCTTTTAAAGGGGTAAAAGGGAAAAAGTGGATAAAAATGGTACCAACAATATAGCCGTAGCTAGAATCATGGAATTCGGTGTATACATTCCTCTGATGGCATAAACAAGTAAAATAAGAAGATTATTCCAAGTTCGTACTTTAATTTGTTGCTTTTACGACAAAAAACGGTGGAATCGTAAAGTTAGGTTATCTTGCACTGTGTACGTGTGAAGGTTATTCAATCTTGTACTTTTGGAATTAAAATAGGATGGAAATACAATCAACCAAATGGATGAATATGCTTCCACTATCCCCCAATATTTATGGTATTTAAGCATTTTGAAGATTGCTGCCATCTATTTACTTTTTTAATTAACTTAGTATTATTTCGATATATATAGTATAAACATATTGGTGGTTTGAAATAATAAACATTTTAGATTTATTTTTAATATTTTTATTTGTTATGGTTTGACCATATTAAGAAAATTGTCGGCCCGGCCGAACTTAACACCGTTTTTGCTGGTTAATTGTTAAAATTGTTTTCGAAACACTGTAATTCATATCTTTGACCATCTTTTATTCGTATGAAATCATTTTCCAATATATGGACATAGATTTAGACATAAGGACTGAAATGAGATTGGGGTTTCATACCAATCATTCTGATAATCATACCAAACATTCTAATAACATCATGGAATATTCAGAGTATGGACAGATTTCCAACTAATCGTTTCCCTGGGTGTAATTTACTTTTGGAGGCTGTGGCTTTTTTTGCAGCAACACTATACATACATTCATAGATTCGCGTTGTTTAAAGACATTTCTGTTAGTCTTTGACTTCAGGCTCGGTGCTTTTCAAGGATAAACAACTCTGAAAACCAAAAAAATCTGTGAATCTGACAATATTATTTAAACAATTGGTTTTTCATCATTTTTTATTTTTGGATTTCAGTGAGTGCGACGTGTTAACTGAGATTTCATTAAAACATTATCTCATTTCACGAGTAATATCTGTAGGTATTTATGCCTTTTTTACTACTTTAGTTAACAGTTCCACACTTTTACAGACACACACAACTCAAGCAGAAAAAGTGTTCCACCAAATCCTTTTTATAGGCTTTTAGTGGTTTCTATGCGATTGTATGTCGCGTCCTGTCCTCTCTCTCTCCATCCAGAGAATATCATAAAATCGCCAGCAAAAAATTAGTTTTTCCATTCTCATTTCTTTTTTATCTCAACAACTAATGGCATTCATAAATCTTCAGCAAAATTGCCATGTAAAGCGTTGTTGGGGAGCAGCAGTACGGATATGGGGGGTGTGTGTGTGTGTTCGTGTTTGTATGCGAGAGTGGCGTATAAGCGGCTATTATAGCACCGGCTGAACAAAGAGCAAATTGCTTACAAATAGGTGTAAATAAATTCTGGGATAATATCATTATTCCCAGTAAAGTACATGCCTACTCACTCATATGACTGGAAGAATGCATGTAAGTGAAGGTCGGTTCCTTCCTTTTTTTCGCTCAACATCAGGGATTAGGAAATAAATCGTCGGCATGTTGCTTGGACAACCGTAAAAATGGAAATATAAGATTTTTTTGGGGTTAAATGTCAGATGTGGGAATTTATTGGGTCGGCCATCAACCTCAGGTTGCGCCACTGGTATTCGAAAGATGTTGTAAGGGACGAGGAACATTTGTCCTAAATTATGGACTAATGGACACTTTATGAAGACCTTTATGTACTCGCCCTAACACATGCCCTCAAGATGCATTGTAATTGATATACTACATATGCAGCAGTTTAATATATTGCCAACGTACACATTCATACAAAGTTCGGAGTGTTTTTTATAAATATAATATCCTTTGGAGAGCAATTAGCAGAAAATTCGTAAAATTTGTTCATGTATAAAATAGTCAGAATTTTAGTTTGTTGTATGTCGACTTGTTGGGGTGTTAAACCCCAGTTCATTACTTTGGCTAGCTTCCCGCTGTATAGGGCGCATTGGCTGTTTTAGTTTTTTACACCCTTTCAAGAGAATTCCCCACTCAGATCCAGTTTACTGGAATTTTTCTTAAAAGTAACAACTATTTCAAAGTCATATTAAATTGTTCATTCACTAGAAATAGAGTAACAATTTTATTTAGACACATTACATTGCATTAAGTTAAAAAATCTTACAATTGTTCATACTTGAGTTAAATAAAATGCCTAGATTTTAGGGGGAACTGAAAAATGTGTTTATTAGGTCAATGAGTTTACTTAAATGTGTCAATGTTCTTCAAACATTTTAGATGTGTATTTATGAACACAAAATTCAATTTGTTTAGAATATACTTTAATAGTAACACACGACAGCCCACATAACACTTGAACCAGATGATAAAAGACCTACAAAGTTCCGTAGGATACTATATTTCAAAAAATATTTTAAAAACTTATTCACACTCTATGATACTGGCATAAATGCTAAAATACTTCAAATTGGTTTGCAATATTTTGCAAAATATGGGCGATATTGGAAAAGGGGCTACCACATCCCATACGAAGTTACAACCTATAATCGAATATATAAATATATATACAACCTATAATTTTAAATTAGAATCGGCTATAAAAAAGTACTGATTATTTATTTGTCATTTAATAATATCTCAATATCATTGATATGACTATCACGACTGGCTCGGCAGTACCTCATCCGAGCTAGTGAATGGTAATCGAGGACAAGAATCGATTCTCGATTCCCGATCAACTATTTTTGAATCCGATTCTTAGAATCGAAGAATCGGACCTGAGAATCGATTCTTAATCGGAATCGGTAGAAATGTTTAACCATAAATCTCGAGAGGTATAATTTTAACTAACTAGTACAGAAAATGCCCACAATAACAAAGTTAGGGTACTTAAGAACGATATACACGCTGTCCAAATGTTTTGATAGCCTCTCCCTACAAGCGAGAGTGGACTTTAATTTTTAATTTAAATTTGCATAAAAATATCTCCAATCCATGGTGGAGAGTATATAAGAATCGCCATGGCCGAACTTTACGCCTTTTTAATTGTTTTACACTAAGGTGCACTTCCTTAATCAACTATTCTGAATAATATATAATATATATAAATATAACGTTTATAGATTTTTTCCGATCTATTGAATGATACCATCGCAAAAATATATAATTTAATGTTCACCTTTACTTTTAGGAATTAAAAATAAATTTAACATTTAGAAATCTGCGGACACTTTTATTTTTTTAATATTTTTAGAAGAAAGTTGTCTATAAGTTTGTCAAATTTCAAACTATTGATTTTCTTCGTTTTTGAGATATTGTATTTTAAAGTTAGTTTCTCATTTTTTTCGCCTAGACTATGTTTTGACATTTGTCACTTATTTTGAGGTCTTTTAAGTACTGATGAATTCGATCAAGTTTTGTGTAATATTTCATCAAAACTAACACCTTCTAATTAACACTAACATGAAAACAACTATAAAAAGTTGTTCTAATGATAGTTTCATTAGTCAATGCGATTTTAGCGACGACCGATGTGGTATGAATATATCAGATTTTCTCGAAGATCTTGATATTAAAATGTAAATGATATCCAAAAGTTCAGGAAATTGTATTGTTGGTAGTGAGCAATGATAAAGAAAAAATCGACTGAACTAATTCACCGTGTTTTCAGTATATGTTAGATTTTTTATTGGTGTTACTAACAATTCGTGTTTATCTAACATATAATACTTTATTTCACGAAATATAAATAATTTTATAGTAGGAAACTATCTTGGTTTACGTGGCCGCTCTCACCATTTTGAATAAAACTTTCTACATGGATCAATTCTGTATAAATAATATTTCCATAAGCACTTAAAAATACTTTTCCATTGGCAGTTTTATTTATGCATATTTTGTATAATATGTTAAATCATTATCGTCTACTACTTTATCCGATATTTCCATTACAAGCGATCTATTTAGCATTGTGATGTATTTTTAAGCAATATTTTAATTTTTCCAAATGCTTGGACTGTTTGGACGTACGAAAACCCCAGTGTTTGGTACATATTAAGCCCCTAACCTTTATACCACTGTCAATTTTTTATATCAATTCCACACTTAGTGTCATTTCCTTTTGTTTAATTAATAAAATTGCAGCTTTTAAATTTCACAACTTGTTACCACCAAAAGTACGTACAAAGTTGGTACATACTTTTTGGGTGTTTTTCATTAAATTAAATTTCGATTCCCAAGCATCGATAATCGATTCCAGTATAAAGTTGGGCGCATGTAATCGATTCCAAAAGAATCGTTTTTGATCGCTCAGATTCCATTCACTAATCCACCCCAATTTCAGCCCAAAATCCACACCAAACAGTGACTCGCTGTGGATGCGTAGGGATGTAGACCCATTGTCAATTATACCTATCGACTTAGAATCACTTTTTGAATCGATTTAGCAATGTCCGTCTGTCTGTCTGTCCATCTATTCTTGTAATCACGATACAGTTCGCACTTGTAGACAGAACCAAATGAAACTCTGCACAACGAAGTTTTTCGGCACAATCGGTACCGATTTAGATACAGCCCCCATACGAATTTCACTTCCGAATTGACTCTTTTCACTTTAGATACCACATATTTTAACAGATATTCTTCAAAATTGGCGAAACATCTTACATTTCAACTAGAAACATCTGTGGTAAAAATAAAAAACATATTGTGTAAGTGGTTCACATTCCATGGAGAAGAATATTTGTATCAGGGCTATATCCAAACATGGAATGATACAATAGGTTCTTCCAGTTCAAGTATAACGTGCTATGCGCAATTTGCAGAAATTCGGTGAAAATAAGTGGTTTCTGGGGCGGAAAAATCTAGCCGGGAGCTACATATAAATCTGAACCGATCTTTTCACCATGCTGTGGATTTTAGAGCGGAAAAAGTCAATCTGATAAAATATGTGGTTTCTAGAGCGGAAAAAGTCAAATTGGGAACGCAATTTGAATGGGAGCTATATATAAGTCTGAAACGATCTAAAACATTTTACCGCAGGCCTTTCTAGTTGAAATATAACCGTGTGGAATGTTATGATGATCATTTTTGTGGAAGATGTTAACCCTCTAGCTCCTCTCATTATTGGTCAATTTGACACTCTTTCGAGAAAATCAAAAAAGGACATTTAGCATTGAAATGTTCTACGAAACAATTTGTCGAAAAATTTCAGTCGGGGTTTCCGAAGACACCAATGTTGTAAACAAATCCCTTCGTGCTTAAATAACAAAATTACACGCTACCTTTACATGGTCCATGGTTTTATACACTCCACGAGAGTATTATGTTTTTGTGCATTTGTTTGTAACACCCAAAAGGAAACGAGTTAGACCCATCGTTTATTATACAGATCGGCTTAGAATCACTTTCTGAGTCGATTTAATAATGTCCGTCTGTCTGTCTGGCCATCTATTGTTGTAATCAAATTACAGGTCGCAATTATAGTCCGAAAAAAACACCTATGCTGAAAGTGGGTAAGATCAGTTCAGATTTAGATGTATCACCCATACAAATGTCGCTCCCGATTTGACTTTTTCCGCTTTAGAAACCACATATTGTACTCGATTTTCTTCAAATTTGGCTTAACACCTTATAATCTAACTAGAAACCCCTGTGGCGAAAGTAGGTAAGATCGGTTCAGATTTAGATATAAATATTTTATATACATACAAATGATGCTCCCAAATGTTTAACAGATTTTGGCCCAACTTTACATATTATATTTCACCTATAAACATACATGGTGAAAACGGGTCATATTACACATACATATGTCCTTTCCGATTTAACAGTTTTTGTTAAACACTTACATTTACAGGATACAATAATCCTTCCCGATTTCACTTTTTACCGAATTGAATTTTAATAGGATAGAAAGTGGAGCCAATCCGCGCCTGACTTCAATTTTTTCTTAATATTCTCTTTTATCTTTTACCAATGCTAACGTTGAATTTTAGTGAATGTACTTGCAATAATTTTTAACATATTAAAGGATCAAGATCATCAAAAGGCGTTAAGTTCGGCCGGTCCGAATATTACATACCCTGCACCACGGAGTGCATTCCGTAGCATTACCGATAGATTATAGGCTGTCGACTTTATAAAGAATTGAAGTAACATATTTAGCTAATTGTGATATTTTTAATGCGCATTACTATATTTGTTTATTATTTCGAACTATAATGTCTGTTTAAAATAAATTTCATTGCTTCATTATTATATTATTAGTCTACTAACATAACATAAGGGAGCAATCCTCAAAAATGTACTTTAAATATTAGGTTATTGTCAGTCGTCATTAGAGACGAAAATAATCCTCAGGGCCCCGTTTGCAAATTTCTTGATTCAGATAAGAAAAATACAAATTTCAGATATTCGTTATGTTTCGTGTCCATATTGCAATCAGCACATCTAATTTCATGATTCTAGCTACATCCGTTTGCTTGGTAACGCTTTTATCATTTTTTAAATGTTGACACTAAAAGTACTATTCTGGAGAAATACTCATATTGTGCGTGTCTACGAAGACAGACCACTGAATTTCATGATTCTAGCTACAGCTGTTTGCGTGGTACCAATTTTATCCCGATTTGATCCTAAAGGTATGCATAACGAAATATATCTTTATTTTTTGTTTCTACGCAGTCACAGCAGTTTATACACTATTCTAACTGCAACCGTTTGATTGGTACCATTTTTATCCCTTTCGTCCCATTTTCCGCCTAAAAGTACAAATTTCGAAAAAATCCTTTATTTTTCGCGTCTACACAGTCAGATAAAAGCATACACCGAATTTCCAGATTTTAGCATCCTCGGTTTAGTTGGTACCATTTATATCCCTCCCTTCCAATACAAATTTAGAAAAATCTCTCTATTTTACGTGTATACGTAATTATAAGGACGTACACACCGAATTTCATGTTTCTAACTGTTGTCGTATCATTAGTATCATTGGTACCACTTGTATCCCTTTTGTCCCATTTCACCCGCTAAATCTTTTTGTACGTTACTGGAGGAAGGTAGGTAACAAATGTCAAGTGTATAAAAATCGGAAATTTTCAAAAATAATTGCTTAAATAGTCTAAATATTAGCAGTATTTTCAATTCTTGTTAGGGAAAAAATTTTCCTCTCGGGCCGATTTCATCCACTTTCAAGCCCAACCGATCTGCAACCATAAGACACATTTACGGAAAATTTCAACATTTCGTTCGGAAGCTAGCGGACATTGCTATATTGGCTTAAAATTTTACCACAACCCAAAATATATATACTTTATGGGGTCTCCGATGAATATTTTAAGGTGTTACAAACGGAATGACAAAGTGTATATACCACCATCCTTAGGTGTAGGGTATAAAAATGGATCACACAGACCAATCATCTAAAGGGTGTTTTTTATTGAGGTATAGAACTTCGAATTGAAATAAAACACAAGAAAATCGTTTTTATGTCCATCAATTTGGCTTTATTGGAAGGATAATTTTATGCCATTAATGTTTAAATATGATTTCGGGCATGTGGCCGCCGCGACTGGCTCGAATATAGCCAATTCTACAGGTCCAATTTTCAACCACTTTTTCGAGCATATGGGGCCGTATGTTGGCAATAACGCCACGAATGTTGGCTTCCAAGTCCCCTAACGTTTCTGGTTTGTTGGCGTAGACGAGCGACTTCACATATCCCCAAAGAAAATAATCCAATGGTGTCAAATCACACGATCTTGGTTAACCGAATTAATTGCTCTGATGGACGATTATGTCGACCATAAAATGGACGGAGCTTGCGGTGAACTTCGCGAACTGAACCATTACTTTCGAAATAAATTTGCACGATTTGCAAGCGTTGTTCTTTTATCAACCTGTTCATGATGAAATGGCAAACCAAACTAAATATTAATCACTTGACAGCTGACAAAATGGCCGCCAGTTAAAAAAGTGATGCCAACTTAAAGTTCTATACCCCAATAAAAAACACCCTTTATATATATAAAAGAGTTGCGTTACTGACTTATCATTGACCAGCCCCAAGACCAAACGGCTGAAACCAGGGTCATGAAATTTTGAGGGTAGTTTCTAAATATGACGTAGACGTCGACCAAGAAAGGGTTTTACGAAATTCGTACTTTTAGGGGGTAAAATGGCCCAAAAAGGGATAAACATCGAAGTAAAATTGGATTTTTCGAAATTTGTACTTTTAAGGGGCGAGCGGGACAAAAAGGGATAAAAATTGTACCAACTAAAGTATTACAGCTAGAAACATGAAATTTGGTATGTAAATTCCTCTGACCATATAGGCAAAATTTGACATTAGCATTTCCTCAAGAACCTTAAGAAGAAGAACCAATGAAAAAAATTTACTTGGATGCATTGTTCAACATAAGCCGTACGTATCAAAATATGACTTACAGTGCCAAATTTCATTTGCTCAGGAGCATTAAGAAAAATCCAAGATTTTTGGAAAAATATCGCCTGTATTGGCGAATCGAACATTTGTCGGTTCGGATCTAATAGGAAACAATACGAATTGTGCCCTCCAAACATGCAGCACAACCCAAAGTACAAGTCTGAGACGGTAAAGCTTGTTGGCGAAAATCTGATGGTGTGTACTGCGTTTTCTGGACACTGTGTTGGTCCCATACACAAAATCGATGCACTGATGGATCAGAATATTTTCAAAAATCTAATTGTTGATACTATGATAACTATTCAGATAAAAACATGCCACTTAAGTGGCGTTTTATTCACGACAACCAACCAAAACACACTTAACGCCAGTGAAGAGCTGTTTGGAGCTGAACAGAATAGATTTTTAAAAATGTCCCGGATCTCAATCCTATCGATAATCTATGGAATGGACTTTAACAACATATTATAGCAATAAACCCCAAAAATCTGCCTGATTTCTTGAATGAAACTCAAAATTTCTGATATGCTATTCCAATGGAGCGTTTTATGTCTCTAGTGTAGAGTATGTTCAGAAGATGTACAGCTATTACTCAAACTAGTGGTTATCCAACCAAATATTAAGTTTATAATAAAATGTATTGGTTAGTTCAGTTTTTTCCGGTTTGATTAAACTTTTTTTGTTAATTTGTGCTAAATTACTGTTTAATCACTTTTCGTATTATTTGTACTTTAGATGGAATAAAACAAAAATGCGACATAAGAACCGAACAAAAACAACGTTAAATGGTCATCTTATCGTACGTAATATTTTAGAAAAAATACAGGGCAAAAAACATAAAAAGAAGTTGAAATATTTGCTTTGTAAAGTTGCATGTGGTGAATGTGCTAAATTCGTGTCCACCACTGTAAATTTTTTGTTCAAAACTTGGTAGAAAATTATGCATACGAAGTAGTTCAGCTAAAATAGTGCATATCGACAAGCACATTCCTTTGACTGTGTGTGAGTGCTAGCTAATAGGAGGTTTCCAAATTACTATTTTCGATTTATCTATATCCACCAAAAGAAAATTAAATAAATTCTATCCAAAAACAGAGACGGATAAAATTAACAAATAACTTGCTTTTTCGCGTGCGAAGCAGCGGGTACTGCTAGTTTAACATACTACGCAACATAATTATTTTATGATATTTGAAAATGAAAATGAATAAACTTGAAAAGACTTTTGACATGGTCGAAATCATGATCGTGGCAGTATGCAGCCAAGTAATAAATGTCACCATGCCATTTGTAAATAAATTTGCATTCTATTAAATATTGATGCAAATGGTCTTGAGCCAGGACAATATCCCAGTTCAAATCAAATATTGATTACAGACCAAAAAAATGCAAACGAAAAAACTAAAACAAATGAGCGTTGGCACGGCAGAAGTATTGCTGGGTAACTATACCTGCATATACACATACTTACATATGTATGCAACTCAATGAGATGCTTGTAAGATGGCATGTGTGCTTTATTACTTGGTGCGATTTTTTAAACGCAAATTCGGCAAGTGAGTTGAGCTTCTCGTTCGTTTGTGAGAATCATCTCCTTATAGAGGCCGGGTTTGATGTTGAAAAGTCGCTGCGAAGCCACTTGAAAAGACTTTTGACATGGTCGAAATCATGATCGTGGTAGTCTGCAGCCAAGTAATAAATTTCACCATGCCATTTGTAAATATATTTGCATTCTATTAAATATTGATGCAAATGGTCTTGAGCCAGGACAATATCCCAGTTCAAATCAAATATTGATTACAGACAAAAAAAAAAATACAAACGAAAAAACTTAAACTTAATATATATAACTTAATTCTTTTCAAAAAGAAATCTATAATTTATTTATTGGCATTTGAGAAGCTATTTAGAATGGATTTTTTCAGGGGCGATGAAAGTTTGGAAACACTTCCATTTTATTGGTGGGAATACGTGCTGAACTATATTTTTGGAAGTGCTTTAGATAGATGTCAAATATATTTGCATTTGAGAAACTGGTTAGAATGAATTAGCATGATTTGGGAGTAATGATAATAACATTCATTTTGAACTACATCCAAGTTTTTTTTGCTGGGCTGTTTAAATGAATAAGATTGAAATTTTTGTGTCGATCACATCAGTGATAGCACCAACAATAAAATCAGATATATTAGTTAATCAGCATCATATAGCTCTGCCTTTCGGGAGAGCTCTTTAGCTTGATTAATTATCGCCTTCCACGCAGTCTTTCCTTCTCCTTTGTGTCCGACCCCGCCATGTGAAGCCTATAATGCCGTTGTTTAGACTAACCTTTTGCGGACTGATGTTGTTCACATGTCCTACCGAACCTAGGCGTTGTAACAGTTACACTCGTTTTTGTTGGTGTTTTTTTGTTTGAAAAATCTCTCCCATTTAACCCAGAAACATAGTCTCTGCCATACCATATTCGTGTCCTGAAATGAAAAATGCTTAAAATTGTTTAATATCGGGTTTCAATTGCCGCCACAACATTCTCTGTGCATGACAAATCTCCTTCCACTCCGAATCAGGCCAAAACTCTGGTGTTCTATGTGGCATAGCATTCGTTCGATACGTTCGTTCGGCTTTTCCATTTTTGCTCTGATGCGGAAGTTTAGATTGCATTCCTTGTCGTTGGATTTGCAAATTTTCTACTCTGTTCATATGGAAGTGATTTCCGTTCTTTGTCATGAAAACATAACTGAGTGTGTTGTAGGGTGGAGTGGGATGGGTTTCAGTAGTATGGGAAGGCTTTGTAGCGATACTTTTATCTTTTTGTTCTCATTTCATCGGTCGTTCGTTTATGATTGAGATTTCATTTTTTTTTTCATTTTTTCGCAGCCTTATCGATCGCTGCTATATGAACACAACAAACAAAGATTGTTTTGTGTGGCGGATGAAATTGCGGAAATATGATGTCCCGATTGGTTGTCTGTGCAGGAGAGTTGGTTGGTGATGTGTTGGCTCGTTGGTGGGAGATGTGTTCAGATTGTAGGTGTTGTTCCGCATTGGAAATTTGTCAATTTGTTTTTCGTTGATTTTGTGTTGAAGCATAAATTGGCATGTTCTTGAGCAGCAACAACAGCAAAACTTTTCGTTCGAACGTTTGCCGCACTTTCGAAGTGGTGTGGGATGGAGTCTGTACTCAGATTCAATTGATTGTTATTTGCTACCGTTTGGAGTGGTGGAGTTGAATGTTTTCAATTTATGTTTTCGGTCTTCCTGTTGTTCTTAATTAATATGCAAACATTTTGCAAAGCATAGGTTTGTATAGCGCGCGCACATTGTGAGGACATTTATGGTGAAGCTTAGAGATTTGCAGTTGATTGAAAAATATAACAGAACCTCACAACAAGTTGCAGGTACAAAGTGATGTGATTCGTTCGTTTCTAAAAAAATATTACACAAAAAGAATAAATTTAAGAGCAGAGCGTAACTAAAAATGGAAAATCGGTACGGATATGTCAAACCTGAAATTTTTACTTGATATTTTTTAAACTTCAATTTAAAATTTGTATACCCTCCACCACCAGGATGGGGGTATACTAACTTTGTCATTCCCTTTGTAACACTTTGAAATATCGACCTGAGACCTTATAAAGTATATATATTCTTGACCATCACAAAATTCTAAGACGATCTAGCCATTTCCGTCCGTCCGTCTGTTGAAAGCACGCTAGCATCTAAACTAAAGGAGCTAGGCAAAGCAAATTTCCCATAAATGTGTCTTATAGTCGTAGATAGGTTGGGATTGAAACTGGGCGAAATCGGCCTAAAGGGAAAATTTGATCACTCACAATGGCTAATACCCATAATAACCCCTAATATTTTAGAGTATTTAAACATAATTTTTCAATATGTCTGCTTGTACTTACTTGATATTGGGTATGCGCATCCCCCTATAACAAAAATGTGCACCATAAAGTATTTTTATTCGTAGGGGTCAACTGGGGCAAAAAGGGATAAAAATGGTACTTGTTAAACGACATCAGCTAGAAACACTAAAATCAGCTAGAAAACACAATATAAAAGTATTTTTTTTTTCAAATTCGTACTTTTAAGGGTAAAATTGGAATAGAGGGATAAAAATGGTACCAACAAACGGCTATACGTAGAATAATGAAGTTTGGTGTATACATTCCTCTGATTGCGTAGACACGTAAAATAAAGGGATTTTTCGAAATTCGTACTTTTTGGGGTTAAAGTGGTAAAAGGGGATAAAAATAGTACCAACCAAGAGAACACAGACTCTGACTGCGTAGACACGAAAAATAAAAGATTCTTTATAAATTCGTACTTTCAAAGAATACTATGGGTACAGAGAGAGGGTAAAAATAGTACCAACTAAACGACTACAGTTAAAATGATAGAATTCGGTGTGTTCATCCCTTTAATTGCGTAGACACGTTTTTGAAAGTCCTACTCTTAGGGGGGTAAAATGGGAAAAAGGGTATAAAAATGGGTGATTTTTTAGCATTTATCTTTTTGGCAACACTGGTTTAAACAGCTGACGCACGTTTCGTGTTTTGTTTCCTTGTCAAACATCTTCAGTTTGGTCTATAATTTAACCATGAATCGTCTTACAAACGAACAACGCTTGCAAATTATTGAATTTTATTATCAAAATGCTTGCTCAGTTAAGAAAGTTCATCGCGCGCTTCTATTTTATGGTCAGTTTAATCGACCCACTGAAGCGGCTATTCGGGCTATTGTGACTAAATTTCGCACCAAATTTACATTGCTGGACATTAAACCATCAACACGCTTACGTAGAGTGCGAACTGAAAAAAATATCGCAGCTGTATCGGCCAGTGTTAATGATGACCATCAATTATCGATTCGTTGCCGTTCGCAGCAATTGGGCCTCTGTTACTCAAAAACGTGGAAATGCCAAAATTGGACTAAGCGGATGGACCATTTGAGACGGTCAAGGTCAACATTTGCATGAAATAATCTTCAAACATTAAATTATGTCGACCGTACTATCGATTCAAATAAAGATTTAATGCATTTTTCTGAATTTTATGTGTTTTTCTTTTTGAAAAACTTTCCTATAGCTTTTAAAAAATCACCCTTTACAAGCAACTGTAGCACCCACTATCTACCAATATTTATGGTGTTTAAGCTTTTTTGAATATATAAATATGAGAATATTTCTTTTTTGAAGTAACTTGAAGTATTTTTTCGATATGTAAACGTATCGGTAGCCTTGCATTATAAGCGTGGTTTGAAATAATAAAAATATTATATTTATCTTTTCAATATTTGTATTTGTTTTGGTTTGACTATTGGACTTTGCTCTGTGGAAAATTATGCATATCAACACTTTTCATAAAATTATGAAATATCGTTCGCATTTAACAAGCCAGCAAGAAGAAAGGCGTTACGTTCATAGTACCATATGTAGTATGTTTGATTTTCTGCACAAGAATGAATTTATATTTTATTGAAACATTGTGGCAGAAAATAACAAAGTATGTATAAATTAAACTACAGTATAATTCATATTGCAACATCTTCCTTTTTTTAAAGTTTAAATGAAGATAAGTTAAGTTAAACTAAGTACGTATAAGTTAAACTAAAGTACAATTCATATTGCAACAAGTACAATTCAAGATACAAATAGTACGAATTTTTTTAACTATGGATCTTGTAAAATTATCCAGAATTTCTGATCCTAGTAGATCTCCGAAGACATAAAGCATTAAATGTACCATTTGTTGAGCTCTTCCCCAAATTTATATCTGACCTTCTAGGTCTAATGTGAAATGAATTTCTTCTGTAAATTCTTCCGTCTGGTAAACTTTTAACCATATACATATGATCGTGGGGTTTCATGATATCCAATTACAACTACAGGTATCCAGTTTCGCGATGTCCCATTTTTTTTTAAAATATAGCATCCCCAATCTTAAATATATTCCTTTCTCTTGTGCTTCGATTATAATACTTCACAGAATTCATTTTCTTTCTATGCATTTCATCTTCTATCCGCTGATTCATAAGGCATTTCCTATCTAGCTGCAATAAATTATCCGTTATCGGAATTCTCGTCCTCAAACGTCTGTGAAAAAGCAGTTGCGCCGGTGAATAATTCAAATCCTTAACAGGAGTATTGCGGTATTCCAATATAGCATTCAATACATCTTTCTTATTTTCCGATTTCCTCAAATTTTGTTTTACTATCCCGACAGCCCTTTCAGCCATCCCATTACTCCTCGGGTAATTTGGACTACTCGTAATAATTTTACAATTCCATTCCCTAGAAAACTTCAAACATTCGTAGGAGCCAAACGGCATATTATCGGCTATGTTAACCTTTGGTATACCGAATCTAGAAAATACTTGCATCCAACCATCAATTACATATATCCGAAGAATTCTTAGATTTCAAATAAATATAATAATCTACTACAACTAAAAAATTCTTTCCACAATATTCCAAAATATCACAACCAACCTTCACAAAAGGTAAATCTGGGATCTCATGAGAAATAATTGGCTCCTTCACATTCGCAGGTCTAATTTCCTGACACTTCCTACATTTAAGTATTGTATTCCCAATATCCTCATTCATATTCATCCGATAGATTAATCCTGAAGCTTTTTTTCGTGTCTTCGAAATGCCCATATGACTCTCGTGCAATTTCTCCAAAACTTTCCTTTGCAATTCCTTCGGCACCATTCTTCTATCATTGTAGAAAACAATGTGATGTAATTTCTCTTATTGTAGTAACCTCTCACAAAATCTGGAACTTTATTTTTACAAGGCCATCCATTAATGGTATAAAACGATATCATGCCTAGCACATCATCATCTGCGTTGCCTTCCTAATATATTCCAAACTATCATCTTTAATATTAATACTATGTACCATATCGGTAACTCCCATCTTTCGTATCAATAAAATTCCTCGACAGATAGTCAGCTTCCACAATACTCTTTCCCGGCTTATATACAACCTCTACATCATATGGAAACATTTTCAATTTGAATCTCTGCATCTGGTCGAACCAATTTTATTTATATCCTTCTTGAAAATAGTCTCCAATGGTTTGTGGTCTGAGATAATAATGACTTTTTCTTTATTTTTTACGACTGCGCCATGTAGTATGTTTGATTTTCTCCACAAGAATGAATTTATATTTTATTGGAACATTGTGACAGAAAATGAAAATTATTATAAATTAAAATAACAAAGTATGTATAAATTAAACAACAGTATAATTCACATTGCAACACCATATAAACAAACTTGTGATATTTTTGTGCACAATACTATATTCGATTTAATATTCCATTTAAAACTTTAAATTAGAATCGGCTATAAAAGTACTGATTATTTTTTCACATTTCTGGTTTTATGGGAAAGATTGAACTTTGTCATTTAATAATGGAACAGAATATCATTCATTCGACTACCACCAAAGGCCGATCTCTGCTCGAAAAATTTCCCAGTAAATTTCTTACAGTTACCCAGCAAAAAAATTGGAAGTACTTCTGTATGAAGCACAAATCCAAATGTGCATTTTCCCCGCATGTGAGGAAGTTATTTTAAACAACTTTCATAAAAGTCTATAATATGTAGCAATTTACGAATAGCATTTTCATAAGTGAACGGGAAGGAATTTTTAGTATGGAGCAGGGTTGTCAGATTATTTTGTACTTTTATCGCCAAATCATTTGTCAGAAATCGCCATTAAAAAAAATCGACAAATTCCATATTTAGTTCTTGTAAAAAAATGTATAGAATTCAGATATTATATTTGAATTGAATATTTTCAACATTCCAGGATAAAGAATTAAAACTTATTTGAGTGGAATTTATTATTCCTAATAAAGGTTATAAATGTTCTTATACCGTGACCTAGTTTAGGCAATTCATAATGCACTTTCAACGCAGGGATTACTGGTTAAATTATAATTAATTTAAATTAATGTTAAATTAAATTTAACATTAAAAAATATACTTTTTCTCCTTTATGAAGCTGTAAATAATATTGAGTTTTCATGGACCAATGTCTCCTAAATATTATTTCAGGTATTTCGAATGGAACGAAAAAGAAACAAATCTCAATAAAATCATATAAATGCATTTTGAAAAATCTGTTTTAGTAGAAAAGTCAGCGTTTTCGGTCTTCTACATTTAGTACAGGTTTTTTAAATATTATTATTTCTCAATTCTAACCATGTACATTTGTTTGTTTATAATCGACGGGAATACGACTATTTTTTTTTTTTTCATTTTACGAAAACCACAACAAAATACAATTATCTTTAAAATAAGCATTCATTTTTTGACTGTACCTACGCTTTTTCACGCAATGCCATTTTCAATGTTCCTACCTCGAACCTTTTATCTTGATTTTACTAATTCTCTTTTACTAATTGGTCATATCTTTAAAAATCTTTTTTCATCCTCTATAAATCAAATATTTTACAGAGTGCAGTTATCCTGCTAAGTTGCCAAGAAATCAGAAATGGTAGTTTAAAAAGTGTTCTGTTTGACATGAACGCATATCTATGACTTGCATACAAATTGCCAATATAATAAATTCGGAGGACGGATTTAAAATTTTCCAAAATTAGCCAAGAAAATCGCCAACTATTTTAAAAATCGCCATGTCGCCAAATCGAAAATAAAGTCGCCAAACATAGTTAAAATTCGCCACGTTTGGCGAGAAATCGCCTTATCCGACAACTCTGGTATGGGTTCGAATCGTGGCTTGGGAAAAAACATATTTTGTTTTTATAGCCTACACTACTACTACCGGAATAGAGTAATAAAAGATAGTTTTCCGCCAAATGTTTGTCACATCAAGAAATAATCGAGCTAGACCCACCTTTATGTATATCTATTGGATTAAAATCACCAGTTGAATCGTTATAACAATGTTTGTGTGTCCGTCAGTCCGTTTGCTGTCCATCTAAAGGTTGTTCGCACTCTACAGGTCGCATTTGTAGACCAATAGTAATGAAATTTTGCAAAAGTAACTTTTTTGGCCCAATGACGTGTTGAATAACACAAATAAATAATGAAATAATACAATTTTCAGGATCATGTTATAGTCAAACTAGGAACAGCTAACATGAAAGTGGGTTACATAGGTCCATGTTTCGATGTAGCCCCCATACAAATGTACCACCGATTTACATAGAAATATATATTAACTCCATGTATTTAACTCCTGCAAATGTCCGCCCGATTTATCCTATACCGATGTAATAGCTGCATTTGTCACCGGATCTTGATCAATTTTTGTAGATCTTGTTATATTTTCTCTCGGAATACCTGCCGGAAAATAACATCATAATTTACTTCAATTTAAACATTTTTGCTTAAAAAATAAAAATGTATTGCTTTGTGAATGTACTTTAAATATTTAAAATTTTAATTATTAAATATTTAATTTAATACCAAATAAAATTAATGTTTTTTAAGCAATAATGTTTAAATTGTTAAAATTATACAGAATTAAACATTGTTTATTTATTTATATAATCTAATAAAAAGAACTGTTTTTCCCGAGCCCCGATTTTCACCCGACACCTTCTGGGTGCAATGCGGGCACCTTACCTTTGTGACCCCATACTAAAAATTCGTTCTCATTCAATTGTGAAAATGATATTCATAAATGTTAGGGATTATTGACTTTTCTGAAATTTGCATTTGGATTTTGAGATGCGATTAAAATGTGCTTCCTACGGAAGTACTTCCACTTTTTTTGCTGGGATCAATTGGAAATAAATTGATGTGATAAGATTTGAATTCCAAATCAACTGCCACATTCTAAACATGAATTGAAATTTCTGAATATAAGTTAATGTAATTTGAATTTCATTTTGTAATTTGTGAATTTCAAATGATGTTTCCTGAATTACAATTGATATTTTCTGATTTACGCATGGAAATGGTGTAGTTGTTCGTGCAAGGCATATTTTTACATCATCTTCGTCAACTTTTGTTTGAGCATAGCATTGTTGAAAGGTGAGATTGCTATATTTGGAAGGGATCACTGATAGTCTTTCAGTGAGTGACTTATACCCAACCGAAATTAATATAGCAACACCATACTTATCCAATTGCTGTACAAGATTCGCCTGGCATACATTTTCTGGACTTTTGAAAATATCAGTATGTGATTTTTAGAAACAAAAATATTTTAGTTTGGGTATTAAAAATATTAAAACCCCATTACAATTTAGTAAAACAAATAAACCACCCCACATCTCAATTTAAAGTTGGTTTAGTTTGCCTGGTACCCAAAGTTTAAAACGCTAAGATTTCATTACGATCAGATCAATGATAAATCATTGAACTTAACGCAATATCATCACGGCTTAATTTAATTTCTTCGTGTACTTGTGTGATGGCAAATGACATTAAATGGCACACTGTGCCAAATGAATGTTAAGAAATTAGGTTAAAAGCCACTGTAATGGTCTCGATGAGCGCAGCAATTGTTGATTTTTAATTGGTCATCGTCATCGACACACACAGACTGCACAAATACCCCCACACGAGGTCAGATCGGCGGTACCTTGGGCCCCTAAACGAAATACTTATTCAGCTGCCTGTCAGGTAATTTAGTACAAACATTATCGTAAAGCAACAACAGGTCACTTAGAAATCATTGTTGACTGAAGTCACCCTGATATGGATCCCTGGACATAGAGATAATTTTGGGAACGAACGAGCAGATAGTTGACGAGTTTTGAGGAGGACGGTTTTTTATAAAGCAACTAGGGTTTGGGGTCCGGGAATTCCCGGGGAAAATTTTAATTTCCCGGGAATACGGGAAATATTGAAAAATATTTTATTGATTATTTTGAGCACTAATTTCGTTTTACTATATAAATTGTAAATTATATATATATTTCAAATTCATATATTTACATTAATGACAATAATAATGAGTATTTGTTTATTCCTACAAACAAATCTTTTTAAATTCGCTAAGTAGGCATTTTTTGCGAAACCCAGCTAGTGGAATACAAACTTTTTGTGAGGATATTTGCAGGATCTTTATTGTAAAACAAAAATATAATACCGACAATACTATGTCTGACATATTGTCACTAATTAACCCATCGTGCTATCTAGCTAAACTTTAAATTTCTACTTTTCGACGAAATAAAAGGTGAAAATCTTTCTAGATAACAATTTACTTTACATATGAAACTAGTAAGCAATTGTTAACAAGTAAGGAAAGGCTTAAGTCCGACGGTCCCGACCACATGATAACCTCCACTTTCTACCCCATTATGGGTACTATATCATGATCCTATTTGATTTACTTTCACAACGTGACATATAACGTGTTCTGGTAACCTAGATCAAAATCTTTAATAACTGGAGAGAAAAAATTGGTATACTAACAATGGGTCTATCTCGCTTCCTTTTGGATTTACAAACCAATTCACAAATACATAATACACCTAAGACATAACATCCTAGTAACGGATGAATTACTTCTGAAACAATAGATAAAATTGACTTAATTAGATTTCTTAGTTTTTCATTTCCCTCATACTGTTCCCCTCAAAAAGGACTACAATGTTCCGAAGGATACACTTTTTCAAAAATTATTTTAAATACATGTGGGTGCGAATATGTATTTAAAATAGAAGTAAAGGGTGATTTTTTAAAGCTATAAGAAAATTTTTCAAAAAAAAAACACATAAAATTCAGAAAAATGCATGAAATCTTTATTTGAATCGATAGTACGGTCCATATAATTTAATGTTTGAAGATTATTTCATGCAAATGTTGACCTTGACTGCGCCTCAAATGGTCCATCCGCTTCCAATTTCGGCATTTCCACGTTTTTGAGTAACAGAGGCCCAATTGCTGCGAACGGCGACGAATCGATAATTGATGGTCATCATTAACACTGGCCGATACAGCTGCGATATTTTCTTCAGGTCACACTCTACGTAAGCGTATTGATGGTTTAATGTCCAACAATGTAAATTTAGTGCGAAATTTAGTCACAATAGCCCGAATAGCCGCTTCAGTGTGTCGATTATACTTACCATAAAATGGAAGCGAGCGATGAACTTTCTTAACAGAGCACGCATTTTGTTCGTTTGTAAGACGATTCATGGTTAAATTATAGACCAAACTTAAGATGTTTAACAGTGAAACAAAACAGCTGTTTAAACCAGTGTTGCCAAAAAGATAATAGCTAAAAAATCACCCTTTAGAAGTGTTAAATTAGAGAAGAGAATGTCTACTATGAATACTTTAATTTGTATTTTTATATCTGTCTTAATTTAGCATCAACTTCAACCGCTATTATTGGGTGCGAATAAGTATTTGAAAAAGATTGTGAAAAATTGTATCCTTTGGATGAGGAAATGAAAACCAAAAACTCCAATTAGGTCTCATAGGCTAATATGACCTGGTTCAATTTGCCAAATCGAAAAGAATATTTGTAGCTGGGCTATATCCAAATATGGAATAAAGCGACTAACATTCACAATAAGTTCTTCCAGTTCAAATATAACAAATTCGGTGAAAATTCTTGGTTTCTGAGGCTATCCGGGAGCGCAATTTGTATGGGAGCTATATGTAAATCTGAACCGATCTGACCCATTTTCACCACGGGTGTTTATAAAGAGTGATTTTTTTGAGGTTAGGATTTTCATGCATTAGTATTTGACAGATCACGTGGGATTTCAGACATGGTGTCAAAGAGAAAGATGCTCAGTATGCTTTGACATTTCATCATGAATAGACTTACTAACGAGCAACGCTTGCAAATCATTGAATTTTATTATCAAAATGCGTGCTCTGTTAAGAAAGTTCAGAAAGAAAGAAATTGTGTTCAGCGACGAAGCTCATTTTTGGCTCAATGGGTACGTAAATAGGCAGAATTGTCGATTTTGGAGTGAATATCAGCCAGAAGCATTGCAAGAGCTACCAATGCATCCAGAAAAAGTCACAGTTTGGTGCGGTTTATGGGCTGGTGGCATCATTGGACCGTACTTCTTCAAAGATGATGCGAATCGTAACGTAACTGTGAATGGTGAGCGCTACCGTGAGATGATATCCAACTTTTTTTTGCCCAAAATGGAAGAACTGAACTTGGTTGACATGTGGTTTCAACAAGATGGCGCTACATGCCACACAGCTCGCGATTCTACGGCCATTTTGAGGGAAAACTTCGGAGAACAATTCATCTCAAGAAATGGACCGGTAAGTTGGCCACCAAGATCATGCGATTTGACGCCTTTAGACTATTTTTTGTGGGGCTACGTCAAGTCTAAAGTCTACAGAAATAAGCCAGCAACTATTCCAGCTTTGGAAGACAAAATTTCCGAAGAAATTCGGGCTATTCCGGCCGAAATGCTCGAAAAAGTTGCCCAAAATTGGACTTTCCGAATGGACCACCTAAGACGCAGCCGCGGTCAACATTTAAATGAAATTATCTTCAAAAAGTAAATGTCATGGACCAATCTAACGTTTCAAATAAAGAACCGATGAGATTTTGCAAATTTTATGCGTTTTTTTTTTAAAAAAAAGTTATCAAGCTCTTAAAAAATATACAACAAATATAAGATATTTCGCCTAATTTAAAGAGGATCTGTTAAATATGTGGTTTCTAGAGCAGAAAAAGTCAAATCGGTTGCGAAATTTGTATGGGAGCTATATATAAATCTGAACTACAGGTGTTTCTAGTTCAAATATAAGATGTTTTGCCAATTTTGAAGACAATCTGATAAAATATGTGGTATCTAGAGTGAAAAGAGTCAAATAGGCAGTGATATTCGTATGGGGGCTATATCTAAATCTGAACCGATTTACTTCAAATTAAATAGCGTTCGTCCTTTACCGAACAACTTCGTTGTGCAAAGTTTCATATGGTTCTTTCCACAATTCCGACCTGTATCGTGATTAAAAGAATAGATGGACAGACAGGCAGACAGACAGACGGACATTGCTAAATCGATTCAAAAGGTGATTCTAAGTCGATCGGTATAATTAATAATGGGTCTATCTCCCTTCCTTTTGGGTGTTACAAACAAATGCACAAAGACATAACACTCTCGTGGAGTGTATAAAAATAGGGATACAATTACAATTTTCACCTGAAATCTTTCAAGAGAAATCTAATAGGAATAGAAATATATCCTGCGGTATTTTTAAATGGCTCTTTGTAAGAAAGAATGACTGGACAATTTCAATGTTTCTATTTTTATGAATATATTTAATTAATATAAAATTTGTTATATTGTTTTTACTGTTCAGAATATATTCCCCCGATTCTTCTAAATTAATTACGGCATAACATTCGCAACCATACGAGTTCCTTGTTTCCTTAAACGCCTTCAATTCTGACGGTTAGTCTATAGTAAAATATTTGTAAAATCAAAAATAATCTGTAAAATATTTTGACAAAAACATTCCTTTAATTTTAATATGTCAGTATTTCTACCCATCAACGCCCAATTTATATATTTATTTTAAAATTACTATTATATTGTTTTGTGTTTTCGATCAGTTGTATGATATAAGGTCTGTTCGATTGGACTTACATCCATTGGTTTTTCTTAAATGAATCAACAAGAAAAATCTGGCATCCACACTAAGAGAGCATAGTAAGCTACTTTCTTGTTAAACGATTAAATTCCATATAAAAATTAAAATAGTAAGCCCAATAGAACAGGCCTAATGTTTAATAATCAGGAATTACATTCATATTAAATGTTATCAAAAAATACGTAAACCTTGAAATAGTGTTCACGGACGTGCGTTAATAGTTTAAAAAGCACACCTTTTTGCTAAATTTTGACATTTTAAACCATATTGGACATACCTAAAATAAATTACTTTTCCCGGTAATTCCCGGGAAAACGGGAATGAAAAAAGTCCGGGAAGCCCCAAACCCTAAAAGCACCATATTTGGAGTACTGTGGCAGCGCGAGTATTGACGTTTTGTGCGAGTTCATCAACTATTGACGCATGCAGTCCAGCAAAAATGGGACGTGCCACCTACCATACAAATTGAAACTTTTGTATTTAGTCTTGTGGGAGAAAAATTGAAAAGTTGTAATTTTTCGAGTTCGTTGAGTATAAATATGTGTATTTGTACAAAAGATCGGCGGTATTGAAAAAGTGTTTATTTCGAGTTTAATCGGTATTAAATTATATAGCTGTGAAGAAAATGGATGGTATTGTGGTATAAGTGAAATACTATTATTCAATATTTTCAGTGGCACTTATAGTCCTAAAATGTTGATGAGTTCATTCGGTAGTAAAGTACGTTGTTGTGCAAAACGTGAGCGGTGATGGAAAAGTGCTCATGACACCTCCCATACGTATTTGACATTATAATATAGGGTGGGCCATTTAAGGTTTAAAAAAACGGATATAAAAAAGTACTGATTATTTGTTTCAAATATATGGTTTTATTGGAAATGTTGAACTCTTTCATTTAACAATGGAACACAACCACTTGATTGGTTCCAAATTTCATTCCATCATGAAGGTAAAAATATTGAGAGATTTCTTTCTTTTTCGAGTCTATGCAGTCAGAGCAATGTACACAGCGAATTTCATTATTTTAACTGTAGTCGCTTGGTTGGTACTATTTGTATCCCCCTTCGATCCATTTTCCGCCTAAAAGTGCAAATTTAGAAAATGCTTCTTATTTCCCGTCCACACAGTCATATGAATGTATACACCGAATTTCATGATTTCAACTTCAGCGGTTTGGTTGGTAGCATTTGTATCCCTCTTTTTCAATTGGGATTAAAAGTACGAATTTCGAAAAATCATATTGTCCGTGTCAACGCGATTAGAGGGATGTACACACCGAATTTCATGATTCTTGCTGTTGTGGTATTATCGGTACCATTATGAGTCTAAGCAATTAGAGGGATGCACACACCGATTATTATGATTCTAGTCGTTTCATCGGTACCATTTTTATCACGTTTTGTCCCATGCGCCCGCTAATACTTTTAATTATCGAGCAACAAAATCGAAGTACTTCCGTAGAAAGCATCTCAAAATCCAAATGTGCATTTTCCCGTTTTTGAGGAAGTTCTTTTAAACAACATCCAACATCCAGTTAATATCCCGTAACATTTTACGAACAGCATTTTCACATTTGAATGGAACGAATTTTTAGTATGGGGTCACAGAGGTAAGTTGTCCGTTTTGCTGCCTGAAGGATCGAATCCTGGCCCGGGAAAACTTTTTTTTGTTTTTTTTTTTTTAATTTTCAAAATAATTTTTAAGTCTTTCAAAATAAAAGGCATCCCTCCTATGTTAAATTCATTGGTGAAGATCCCAATCTTCACTGCTTCCGAATCACAAGATGAACATGTTTTCACTTCTTTGGGTGCTCTCTTTTGCTGGGTAGTGACAGGTTTTGGAGGGTCATCCACTAGCCCCCATAACCACTGGAAACCAAAATTGTGCAAATCATCTACAAAACACCTCTGCTCTTAGCTTGTGCAATTTCGTCGAGATACTTTTTGGAGGACATACGTTACAGAATCAATTACATACAAAATCAATTTGGCACCACTGCACTATGGGACAGATGACCAGTTTTTGAGGCAAAAAAGAATTGAAAGCAGCTACACCTTTGAAATTTCGTACATGTATGTTATGGTGGTTACCAAAGTCGTCTATAAAAATGTTGAGCTGCCACACCCACTTACAGTGGGATGGTAGTAGATTTTTTGAGGCAAAATATCTTAGGAAACAGATAGACCATTCAAATTTGGTATATACAATTATGCTGCTTATAGAAAATGTTTAGAACACAAAAATAAGTTGATCCATCTACTGTCACACCCATTTACAGTGGGATTGTAGTTGGGTTTTTGAGCTAAAATACCTCAGGAAGCAGATAGACATTTAATGTGTTGTACAAGTACTTATGCTGTTCACAAAAATTGTTTAGAAACAAATTTTGAACTTTCGTTGTTAGTTAGTTTAAGATAGGCCTTTAAATTCCGTACATGTACTTATGGTGCTTACTGAAGTTGTCTAGCAAAATTTTAAGTTGATCAATCTACTGCCACACCCATCTTTGAAATGTATTGCAGTTATATTGATGAGTGCTAAACGAGGTATAGACGCAAAGAGTGGTGTAGAGTATTACATAGTCGGCCACGGCCAACTTTAGCCTTTCCTTACTTATTAATTAATAATTATAAATACTTATGTGAAACTTCGCAGAGATCAATGACATTTCGACCATTTTATAACCAAAATTTTTGCAATATCTGTATTTTTAACTTTAAAATCATTCTAAATCAGAAATTTTCATAATTTATGGCAGTTTGCATATTAAAGTGCACCTTTTAACCTATCTTCTCATATATATGGTTCAGCGGATACGTCCGGATAAACAAAGTTCTATTCCAAGAAATACAGAAACGGCTCGTAAACATACACGAGAAACACAACACACTTTATTGCTTTTTGCAATAACATTGTTAAAATTTTTTAATTTTTGGTTAATTTACATATCTGTGTTAGTATTTTCTAATTTACAAAAAAAAGTTATTAGCTTGTGCCCTTTTGTTTTACAACAGATGTGTTTTCGTATTACATTTGATTGAAATATCAAAAATGAAACAAAAGAAAAAGTAATAACTTTGGCAGAATGGTTTGAAAAAACGAGTTGCCACCTGGTTCCAAATTTTTACATTTTGCCATTTTAAAGTGTTGGCAACAATCTGTCATTATTACATTTGGAAAATACGTTACTTTTTTGTGGATTTTTTGCCTGTGAAATTGGTGTTCGGATGATTTAAATTTTTTTGATTCCCTATTAGGCATGTGAACCGTTAAAAGTAATCTCAACGCGAGATTCAGATTTTCTCTAGAAAGTCGCTGGGACATTCTGATTTTTTAATGTCGCCGCGACATTCGAAAATTAGATAGCTTAAGTGAGCCTCGGCTTAAAAGTGATGCTTCTTTCCTCCCGTGTGCCTAGTGGCAAGCATCCCTGACCATTTCTACGCGCTGGCTAACTAGTGCACACGTAGACAGACAGCCAGTGGACTGCACTGTCGTATGTATTTTACAATTTGCCAGTCGATGCAAAAAGTAAATGCAATTTACAAAATGGCTGTTATGGCTCCCAAATGAATCCTTCTCATGCAACATTTGTCTGAGTTGCAATGTCCGTATGTTCTTACGTACGTGCGTGTGTGTGTGCGAGTGTGCTGTGGTGTGAAAGGGGATACATGGCAACAGTCAGTAACATGTCAATAAATGACAATGCATGCATTTCCTGCTGTGGACATGTGCATGGCTGCTGTGCGCCCCGTATGCCTGTGTCTCTCTACATGTGTAATGGACACAAGAAGCAAGACTAACAGTTTCGGCATTTCGGTCAATTTATTACTTTAATATGCCTTTTGGGGTACTCCCCAGGAAACTGATGCAACATTGCGCGCGCTCTTTCTCTCTCTCTCTCTCCGCTATCCTATATCCGGCCATTTCCCCAGCCGCTCGTACTAGTCCTCCAGTGGCACACACAACAGATGCAGGATATTTGCTCATCGATGCTGCACTCATAGTACAGTATGTAATGTAATTACATATTATAGAATTTATTTCCGCAGGGCTCCAAATGTTCTGTTGTTGCACAAAAATGAAATCAATTTTAATTTAATAAAACAAAAAATAAATTACAACCACATTTCGCTGTGTTGTGCTGTGCTCGACATGCAGCTGTTACCAGTTCCATTAACAAATGGCAACTTGTTGCGCATTGACATCCAGCGGAGATGCTGAATCAAAGGACTACATACATATTTGGAATCCAATGTTAGTGTCTGCAGGATTTCTAATTAGAAATAAGTAATTAAATATCACAAATACATTGATAAAAATATGTTAGAGAATAATGTCATTGTGTTCGTGGAATAGGATATTATAAGTTGGTTTCACGCCACATTTCCAACACCCAGAAATAATTGAGTTAGACCCCCCATTTAAGTATATCGATCGGCTGAGTCGATTTCACGATTTCCGTCCGTCCGTCTGCTGTCCATCTAAAGCTTGTTCACACTCTACAGGTCGCTATTGTTGTCTGAAATTTGGCAGAAGTTTTTTTTTTGGCCAAGGGCGATCGGTATTGCATTTGGAGGAAATCGGTTCAGAATTAGATATAGCCTCCATACAAATATCCCTATAATTTACACAATTACTGTTCTAGAACTCACATTTTACATCGGAAGTTTTTCAAATTTTGCAGATTATAGACTACATCTTACATCGGATCTTGATCAAATTTCGCAGATCATGATATATTTCAACTAGGAATAACTAACGGGAATGAGAAATAAATAGGACCATGTTTTGGCACACGCCCCAAGTGTTGTTATTTTCAAATGTCCGTCCGATTCATGCTATTACCGCTGTGTAATCTGTATTTGTCATTGCACTTTGATCATTTCCAGAGTATGTTATATTTACTTTATTCGGAATATCTGCCGGAAAATTTGATCATTTAATATATTATTTATCATGTTATTTAAATTTACTGTATAATTTACTATACAGGGTGCGCAAAAGTCGCGAATGGATTTGACAAATTAATAACTTTTCTAATTTAATTTTCCCCTTTTTTCTTTTTAGGACTTGTAAAATAAATCTGGGAGATTAATCATGGAAAGTTACAACGCTATCCAACAAAATCCAAAATCATAGAATTTTATTTTGAATTTTAAAGAATTTGAATTTTTATTTGTACTTTTAATTTCCAAGAATTCAGCGTTCAATTGGTCGGCCCCGTTCTCCGGATTTAACAGCACCTGATTATTTCCTTTGGTATATTTAAAAGAGAGGGTGTATATCAATAAACCCAGAACCCTTGAACAACTGAAGGAGAATATTCGAGCCAGATACTCTGATTCGTGTCATGGAAAATGCTCTTGAAAGAGCTCAACTTTGCGCGGCTGATGGTGCCGTAATCGTTCATTTTTATTTTTTGATTTTGTAAGAAAAATAAATTTAAATTAAAAATTAAATATCTTATGATTGCTTCAAACGACTTTTGCCGCACCCTGTATAAAATTGCTCCCATGAAACACCTTTGTTTAGTAATCAAAGAGAGGTATATTCGCAGGGAGTGGTGTAGGGTATTATATAGTCGACCCCGCCAGACTTTGACTTTTCCTTACTTGTTTTTGTTCTGTGGTGGTTTTTCACAGCTGCAGTGTCTACAAGGTAGCACATGTTAAGGTGAGTTTCAAAATTATATAAATTACTTTAAGTACACTGAAAGATTTATCTTCATAATACATTGTCCTACGCGGACGGGTGGTCCTGGGGAATGGAATTTGTCTGCTTCACAAAAAATCATATTTTTTAAGTACTTAATTTTTTCAGTTTTGGAAAAAGTAAAAAAGTGGACGTGAAAAAATGGTTGGAATTAATTAAAGTAGTTTCATCAGTTTCTATAATTTTGCAACTAAGGGCTTCAGCCGCTGCGAAGTTATTATTGTATTGTTGTTTATTTACAAAAATTTTATTAAAAATTTAATTGTCAAAAGATATTCATGTGTAAACACCCCTAATGTTTCAAATAGGGTAGTGATTTCTTTAACTGTAATATTTACACAAACAACTTAAAACCGTTTTAAGTGTACTGAACAGAACAGGGGTACAGTAGGGCTGTTTTTTCTTTAAGCCGGGATAACAAGCTGCGATAACAAAAACATTAATAACAAGTAATGAAAGGCTAAAGTCGAACGGAGCCGACTATATGATACACTCCACTTTCTATCCTATTACAATTCAATTCTGTAAAAAAAGTGAAATGGGGGAGGATTTTTGTATTCTGTAAATGTATGTGTTTGACAAAAAAATTTAAATCGGAAAGGACATCTTTATGGGGGTATATTGAAACATGGCTTTCAACAGACGAACGGAATGATGATAATAAGATGGAAATACAAACAACTGTAGCAACCACTATCTACCAATATTAATGATATTTAAGCTGTTTTGAAGATTGCTACCTTATATTTACTTTTTGAATTTTATATATATATATTACAACTATATATATATATATATATATATATATATATATATATTACAACTATACAGAGTAGGAGGGTGTATATCATGTGGGACAGAAAAAGGTGTAACGCATTGAAGGGGTGGCTTAAGACCTCAAGTAAGTTTGGACCAAATCCGTTTCACGACTTTTTAAGTTGTTTGAACCATGTCCGTCCGCCTGTATGGCTGGCTGGTGTACACGATTACTCTCGAAATGAGCTAAGGGATCAATTCAAGCTTTACACATGGTAATATTTTTCCAAAGCTTAGTTTAAGTTAAGCGTGGCGAAATTGCCACGCCCCTTTAGGTATCTACCACACAAGTGACATATATTCCCATGTTAAATAAACACTAATGTAGCTTCTACAGGGATATTCGGAATTAGCTATATTTTGGCATTTGATAATATTTTTATAATCACTTTAAGTGTACTAAATTTGACGGAGTTTGCCACGCCCTTTCCAGTACCTCCCACACACATCACCCAAAAATACCTACAATTAAAGTTAAAGTTATAACTTCTATGCATATGATCAGAATACTGTGAAATTTGATATTTGGCAATGCTTCTATATAAGTTACATTCCCTTGAATTATGGGCGATATTGCCACACCCCTTCTGGTACCTTCCACACAAAGTGGGATACACTTTGCTTGCAATAAAACCGCCATAACATCTATACGAGTACACAAAATCATTTGCAATTTTATATTTGAAAAATTTTTTTATACCATCCACCTCCAGGATGGGGGTATACTAACTTTGTCATTCCGTTTGTAACACCTTGAAATATGGACATGAGACCCTATAAATTATATATATTCTTGATCGTCATAAAATTCTAAGACGATCTAGCCATGTCCGTCCGTCCGTCTGTCCGTCTGTTGAAAGCACGCTAGCATCTAAGCGAAAGGAGCTAGAACGTTCAAATTTTCCATAAATATTTTCCATAGTCTTATAGTCGTAGATTGGTTGGGATTGAAATGGGTCGAAATCGGCCCAAAGGGGAAAATTTTTCCCACACAAGGACTAAAAATACCCATAATAATCCCTAATATTTTAGCGTATTTAAGCATGTTTTTGAATATGTCTGTTTATATTTGCTTGATATTTGGTATGCGCATTCCCCCTACAGCAAAAAAGTGCACCATAAAGTGATTCTTATTTGAAGGGGTGAAATGGGGCAAAAAAGGGATAAAAATGGTGCATATTAAACGACAACAGCTAGAAACACGAAATTCGGTGTGTACATTCCTCTAATTGAGTAGATACATAATATAAAAGTATTTTTTCCAAATTCGTACTTTTAAGGGGTAAAATGGGAATAGAGGGAAAAAAATGCTACCAACCAAACGGCTGTACCTAGAATAATGAAATTCGGTGTATACATTCCTCTGATTGCATAGACAAGTAAAACACACGGATTTTTCAAAATTCGTACTTTTTGGGTTTAAAATGAAAAAAGGGGATAAAAATAGTACCAATCAAATCACCGCAGCTAGAGTCATGAAATTCGGAGTATACATTCCTCTGACTGTGTAGACTCGGAAAATAAACTGATTTTTCGAAATTCGTACTTTTTGGGGTCAAAATAGAAAAAGGGGATAAAAATAGTACCAACAAAATGGCCGCAGCTAGAGTCATGAAATTCGGAGTGTACATTCCTTTGACTATGTAGACATGAAAAATAAAAGGTTTTTTCCAAATTCGTACTTTCAAGGGATACAATGGGTACGGAGGGATAAAAATGGTACCAACCAAACGGCTGTACCTAGAATAATGAAATTCCTCTGATTGCATAGACAAGTAAAACACACGGATTTTTTAAAATTCGTACTTTTTGGGGTTAAAATGAAAAATGGGATAAAAATAGTACCAATCAAATCACCGCAGCTAGAGTCATGAAATTCGGAGTATACATTCCTCTGACTGTGTAGACACGGAAAATAAACAGATTTTTCGAAATTCGTACTTTTTGGGGTTAAAATGGAAAAAGGGGATACAAATAGTTTCAACCAAATGGCCGCAGCTAGATTCATGCAATTCGGAGTATACATTCCTCTGACTGCGTAGACACGGAAAATAAACGAATTTTTCGAAATTCGTACTTTCAAGGGATACAATGGTACAAAGGGATAAAAATAGTGCCAACTAAACGACTACAGCTAGAATGATGAAATTCGAATTGCGTACAAACGTCAAGGGGGTAAAAATGGTATCAACCAAATGGGCGCAGCTGAAATCATGGAATTCGCTGTATACATTCCTCTGACTGCATAGACACGCAAAATAAAAAGTCTTTTTCCAAATTATTTCACGGCAAAAATTGGTTGAATCATGAAGTTAGGTTATTTTGCACTATGTACGTCTGATAATGGATTTTCAAAATTTGTACTTTTGAAATTAAAATAGAATGGAAATACAACCGACTGTAGCACCCACTATCTACCAATATTTATGGTATTTAAGCTTTTTGAAAATATAAATATAAGAATACTTTTTTGGTTTTTAATAAATAATGGTTTGAAATAATTAAAATATTACATTTATTTATAAAATTATTTTTTCAATATTTGTATTTATTTTGGTTTGGCTATATTAAAAAATTTATATTTTCCTGTAATATTACTGCACTTCTACGAAAACCGACAACCTCTGTGGAATGCAATCCATGGTGGAGGGTATATAAAGTTCGGCCCGGCCGAACTTAACGCCGTTTTTACTTGTTATAATTACTTTAAACCTAAAACAAGTAAGGAAAGGCTAAAGTCGGGCGGGGCCGACTATATAATACCCTACACCACTCCCTGCGTATGTACCTCACTTTGATTACTAAACCCAGGTATTTCATGGGAACAATTTTATATAGTTCATACAAATTATATAAATTATATGAATATAATGTATATGCTATAAATTAATCTTTAGTCAAATTTAACGAATATGGTAAATAATATGGTAATTGATCCAATTGTCCGACAGACAAATACAAATTATACAGTAGTATACCAAAGTCATACCAAAGTATGGACATATGGGCATCACCCAAACAATTCTCATTGCAATTCAATTCGGTAAAAATTGAAATCGGGAAGGATTTTTGCATCCTGTAAATGTACGTGTTTTACAAAAAATGTTAAATCGGAAAGGACATTTGTATGGGGGTATATTGAAACCAGGAACGATGTGACGCGCTTTCACCATGTCTGTTTATTGGTGAAATATAATATGTAAAATTTGGCCAAAATCGGTTAAACATTCGGGAGCAACATTTGTATGAGGGCTATATCTAAATCTGAACCTATCTTACCCACTTTCACCATAGATGTTTCTAGTTCGATTATAAGATGTTGTGCCAATTTTAAAGAAAAACGGGTACAATGTGTGGATTTTAGATCGGAAAAAGTGAAATCGAGAGCGACATTTGTATGGGGCTATATCTAAATCTGAACCGATCTTACCCAATTTTTGCATACGTGTTTCTAGTTGCATTATAAGATAAGATGTTCTGCTAAATGTAAAGAAGATCGGGTACAATATGTCTTTTCTAGAGCGGAAAATGTCAAATCGGGAGCGACATTTGTATGGGGGCTATATCTAAATCTGAACCGATCTTACCCAATTTTTGCATACGTGTTTCTAGTTGGATTATAAGATGTTCTGCAAATTTGAAAGAAAACCGGGTACAATATGTCGTTTCTAGAACGGAAAATGTCAAATCGGGAGCGACATTTGTATGGGGGCTATATCTAAATCTGAACCGATCTTACCCAATTTTTGCATACGTGTTTCTAGTTGGATTATAAGATGTTGTGCCAATTTTAAAGAAAATCGGGTACAATATGTGGTTTCTAAAGCGGAAAATGTCAAATCGGGAGCGACATTTGTATGGGGCCTATATCTAAATCTGAACCGATCTTACCCAATTTTTGCATACGTGTTTCTAGTTGGATTATAAGATGTTCTGCAAATTTTAAAGAAAACCGGGTACAATATGTCGTTTCTAGAACGGAAAATGTCAAATCGGGAGCGACATTTGTATGGGGGCTATATCTAAATCTGAACCGATCTTACCCAATTTTTGCATACGTGTTTCTAGTTGGATTATAAGATGTTGTGCCAATTTTAAAGAAAATCGGGTACAATATGTGGTTTCTAAAGCGGAAAATGTCAAATCGGGAGCGACATTTGTATGGGTGCTATATCTAAATCTGAACCGATCTTACCCAATTTTTGCATACGTGTTTCTAGTTGGATTATAAGATGTTCTGCAAATTTTAAAGAAAACCGGGTACAATATGTCGTTTCTAGAACGGAAAATGTCAAATCGGGAGCGACATTTGTATGGGGGCTATATCTAAATCTGAACCGATCTTACCCAATTTTTGCATACGTGTTTCTAGTTGGATTATAAGATGTTGTGCCAATTTTAAAGAAAATCGGGTACAATATGTGGTTTCTAAAGCGGAAAATGTCAAATCGGGAGCGACATTTGTATGGGTGCTATATCTAAATCTGAACCGATCTTACCCAATTTTTGCATACGTGTTTCTAGTTGGATTATAAGATGTTCTGCAAATTTTAAAGAAAACCGGGTACAATATGTCGTTTCTAGAACGGAAAATGTCAAATCGGGAACGACATTTGCATACGTGTTTCTAGTTGGATTATAAGATGTTCTGCAAATTTTAAAGAAAACCGGGTACAATATGTCGTTTCTAGAACGGAAAATGTCAAATCGGGAGCGACATTTGTATGGGGGCTATATCTAAATCTGAACCGATCTTACCCAATTTTTGCATACGTGTTTCTAGTTGGATTATAAGATGTTGTGCCAATTTTAAAGAAAATCGGGTACAATATGTGGTTTCTAAAGCGGAAAATGTCAAATCGGGAGCGACATTTGTATGGGGGCTATATCTAAATCTGAACCGATCTTACCCAATTTGTGCATACGTGTTTCTAGTTCGATTATAAGATGTTCTGAAAAATTTAAAGAAAATCGGGTACAATATGTCGTTTCTAGAGCGCAAAATGTCAAATCGGGAGCGACATTTGTATGGGGGCTATATCTCAATCTGAACCGATTTCCTCCAAATTCAATACCAATGGTCCTTGGCCAGAAAAAATAACTTCTGCCAAGTTTCATGACAATCGAACAACAATTGCGACCTGTAGAGTGCGAACAAGCTTAGATGGACAGCAGACGGACGGACGGACGGACGGACAGACGGACAGACGGACAGACGGACAGACAGACATCGTTAAATCGACTCAGCTGGCGATTCTAAGCCGATCCGTATACTTAAAGGTGGGTCTAGCTCAATTATTTCTTGGTGTTACAAACATTTGGGGCGAAACTAACTTATAATACCCTAGACCACGAAGTGGTGTAGGGTATAAAAATACCTTCCACACTAATTATCCTGTCCTACGTAATGTACAAAAATAATTGTTTTTAATTTCCGTATATGTATATATTCCCTGAGAGTGAGGGTAGGGTGATTTTTTAAGAGCTTGATAACTTTTTTTTAAAAAAAAACGCATAAAATTTGCAAAATCTCATCGGTTCTTTATTTGAAACGTTAGATTGGTCCATGACATTTACTTTTTGAAGATAATTTCATTTAAATGTTGACCGCGGCTGCGTCTTAGGTGGTCCATTCGGAAAGTCCAATTTTGGGCAACTTTTTCGAGCATTTCGGCCGGAATAGCCCGAATTTCTTCGGAAATGTTGTCTTCCAAAGCTGGAATAGTTGCTGGCTTATTTCTGTAGACTTTAGACTTGACGTAGCCCCACAAAAAATAGTCTAAAGGCGTCAAATCGCATGATCTTGGTGGCCAACTTACCGGTCCATTTCTTGAGATGAATTGTTCTCCGAAGTTTTCCCTCAAAATGGCCATAGAATCGCGAGCTGTGTGGCATGTAGCGCCATCTTGTTGAAACCACATGTCAACCAAGTTCAGTTCTTCCATTTTTGGCAACAAAAAGTTTGTTAGCATCGAACGATAGCGATCGCCATTCACCGTAACGTTGCGTCCAACAGCATCTTTGAAAAAATACGGTCCAATGATTCCACCAGCGTACAAACCACACCAAACAGTGCATTTTTCGGGATGCATGGGCAGTTCTTGAACGGCTTCTGGTTGCTCTTCACTCCAAATGCGGCAATTTTGTTTATTTACGTAGCCATTCAACCAGAAATGAGCCTCATCGCTGAACAAAATTTGTCGATAAAAAACCGCGAAACACATTTCGAACCGAACACTGATTTTGGTAATAAAATTCAATGATTTGCAAGCGTTGCTCGTTAGTAAGTCTATTCATGATGAAATGTCAAAGCATACTGAGCATCTTTCTCTTTGACACCATGTCTGAAATCCCACGTGATCTGTCAAATACTAATGCATGAAAATCCTAACCTCAAAAAAATCACTCTTTATAAGTCGGTTTAGCCGACTGAAGCTTACTTACTTGTTTTTTTAATGCTTTTATTTGTTTTGGTTTGGCTATATTAAATTAACGTGTAATGTTACTGCACTTCTACGAAAATCGATAGCCTCTGTGGAATGCTACCCATGGTGGAGGGTATATAAAGTTGGTCCCGATCTAAGTTAATGCCGTTTTTACTTGTTTACTCTGTTCCTAGACTTTGTATGTATTCATTCAATTAAAAACAATAAATTGATTTTCATCGCAGTTAATTTCATTCTCTTGACGATATGTTGAAATATAAAGGGTTACATCGAATTAAGTTAAATTTCCAAGCCAACTGTGTGTCATAAAATAATTTGATGTCTACCAAAAACTCGAATGTGAAATAGCTAAAGACACATGAACATGCCTAATATTAAAGAAACAGAATTATGTGACTAGATAAACTTTTGTAGCATACCGACGTTATGATGATGGTGATTGTAAATCTATCAGTGGGTCTAGCTCGATTATTTCTTGGTGTTACAAACATTTCGTATAAAATTCTGGAAAAGAGAGAAAAATCAGCGCACCGAAACATTCGGCCGAATATACAGAATAACTCCTGTGAATGGCTAGTAGCTATTGCTGTTGAACTCGTCGAAATTAAGTTTTATATATTTCCCTGATGGCTACAGCGCCACCTGGCTGTCAGTAGCGCGCAAATTATGCTGGGCAAAATACCGCAGACAACAACCCAATGGTAACATTGGAAACCATAATGGGTGCTTCAAATAAATTGTGTTTCAATAAACACAATAAGCGATTAAATAGACGCTCGTTGTCAGGTAGCTCTGTTAGGAAAGTGAAATTTATAACCGAATTATTTTGTGGGTAGTCATAAATCAAACCATGCAGTCAGTGTAGGTTCGGAAAATAATAACAGTCATCTACCGATAATAACGTGGTCATCCAAATTTATGTCCATGGTGAATTGGCTTCCGATGATGGTAGGGTGCTGAAGTTTCGCATACACACTACGAAGGATAGTCTCTATCATACTCATTTTTTATTCAACTTGTTTGCTCAATGAAGACAACAATTCCTTATATGCAATTCCAATTTTTTTGTATCCAAAATTTTTAATAATTTTTATTTTATAGCTTTATTTAGTTTCCAAAAAATTATAAAAGTTGCACATTCATTTTGTTAGTAATTTAAAAAAAGTTTGTTTTTCAATAATGAAACTCAATAAACATTTATTTCCATTTTGTTAATTAAATTCACGTATTTGAGTTTCAAAAAAACGTTTATTGTAACTAATTAATGTTTGGTGGGGTTATCCAAATTAATTTCAAATTTTGTATATTTATGAAAATGATTAATATGACTAACAAAATTATTATGGGTCCAATACCTTGCGATGTTGAGATAACTATTAATAAATGATGACAAATAACCAATCTTTTTGCTATAAATTGTATTGTTAGAAATAAATTATTTGTTGTCATAGCCAATTATTGATTTTGCATAATAAGTAGCAATTGTGAGAGTTAATTACAAAATAATTTTATTGTGTTCGTTTCATTTATATCCAATGTTGTTGTTGTGTATATTTTCTTTTGGTTATGACCGTGTTAATTAATGTACTATACATTAAACTAGATATCTATGAAGAATATGGAAATATTATGGTTTCAATAAAAATAGGTGTCATTCTCTGGGTTTTCACACATATGACATACATTACGCTGGGTGGCGGTCCATACAAATAAAAATCACTCCACGGAAATAAAGTTTTGAATTGTTTAATGATGATTTGCAAAATACCTTACGATTGAAGCCTAAATGACCATTGGAAGAAAATCGACGCCGCAGTGCTCATTTTGTAAAAAAGAGTTTGGAAATTTTGGCTTTTGAAAACACATTTTCTGTACTTTATTATTTTCCCACAAACGAAGTCAGTGACGTTATTTATAAGTCTATCAACATAAGAAAAAAATTAATTACACACCAAATTTCATGATTTCAACTAAGTAGTACGAATTTTGAAAAATCGCTTTATTTTACGTATCTACCCAATTAGATTGCATATAATAAAGAAATTTAAAACAAGTAAGGAAAGGCTAAAGTCGGGCGGAGCCGACAATATAATACCCTACACCACTCCCTGCGTATGTACCTCGCTTTGATTGCTAAACCCAGGTATTTCATGGGAGCAATTTTATGTAGTTCATATAATTTATAAAGTTACTATAAATTCATCTTTAGTTAAATTTAACGAATATGGTAAATAATATGGTAATCGATCCAATTATCCGAAAGACAAATACAAATTATATAGTAGTAATAGGGCCGACATTTCAAAAAGGAGCCTATAACAACATTATGGGCCTGGTCTAAAACATAGGCCTATATATTTCTCATTCACGGTAGGTATTCCTAGTTGAAAAATATCATGATCTGCAAAATTTGATTAAGATCCGATGTAAGATGTAGTTTCTAGAGCTGTAATAGATCAGAATGGGCCCCATTTGGGTTATACCAAAGTATGGACATATGGGCATCGCCCAAACAATTCTCATTGCAATTCAATTCGGTAAAAAAGTGAAATCGGGAAGGATTTTTGCATCCTGTAAATGTATGTGCTTGACAAAAAATGTTAAATCGGAAAGGATATTTGTATGGGGGTATATTGACCCGATTTCACCATGTATGTTTATAGGTGATATATAATATGTAAAGTTTGGCCAAAAGTTTGGAACCGATCTTACCCACATTCACCATAGGTTTTTTAGTTGGATTATAAGATGTTGTGCAAATTTTAAAGAAAAACGGGTACAATATGTGGATTTTAGACCGGAAAAAGTCAAATCGGAAGCGACATTTGTATTGGGGGCTATATCTAAATCGGAACCTATCTTACCCCATTTCTGCATTGATGTTTCTAGTTGGATTATAAGATGTTGTGCCAAATTTAAAGAAAATCGGGTACAAGATGTGGTTTCTAGAGCGGAAAATGTCAAATCGGGAGCGACATTTGTATGGGGGCTATATCTAAATCTGAACCGATCATACCCACATTCACCATAGGTTTTTTAGTTGGATTATAAAATGTTGTGCAAAATTTAAAGGAAATCGGGTACAAGATGTGGTTTCTAGAGCGGAAAATGTCAAATCGGAAGCGACATTTGTATTGGGGGCTATATCTAAATCGGAACCTATCTTACCCCATTTCTGCATTGATGTTTCTAGTTGGATTATAAGATGTTGTGCCAAATTTAAAGAAAATCGGGTACAAGATGTGGTTTCTAGAGCGGAAAATGTCAAATCGGGAGCGACATTTGTATGGGGGCTATATCTAAATCTGAACCGATCATACCCACTTTCAGCATAGGTGTTTCTAGTTCGATTATAAAATGTTGTGCCAAATTTAAAGGAAATCGGGTACAAGATGTGGTTTCTAGAGCGGAAAATGTGAAATCGGGAGCGACATTTGTATTGGGGGCTAATCTAAATCTGAACCGATCTTACCCAATTTCTGCATAGATGTTTCTAGTTGAATTATTAGATGTTGTGCCAAATTTAAAGAAAATCGGGTACAAGATGTGGTTTCTAGAGCGGAAAATGTCAAATCGGGAGCGACATTTGTATTGGGGGCTAATCTAAATCTGAACCTATCTTACCCAATTTCTGCATAGGTGTTTCTAGTTGGATTGTAAGATGTTGTGCCAAATTTAAAGAAAATCTAGAGCGGAAAATGTCAAATCGGGAGCGACATTTGTATGGGGGCTATATCTAAATCTGAACCGATCTTACCCAATTTCTGCATAGATGTTTCTAGTTGAATTATTAGATGTTGTGCCAAATTTAAAGAAAATCGGGTACAAGATGTGGTTTCTAGAGCGGAAAATGTCAAATCGGGAGCGACATTTGTATGGGAGCTATATCTAAATCTGAACCGATCTTACCCACTTTCTGCATAGGTGTTTCTACTTGGATTATAAGATGTTGTGCCAAATTTAAAGAAAATCGGGTACAAGATGTTGTTTCTAGAGCGGAAAATGTCAAATCGGGAGCGACATTTGTATGGGGGCTATATCTAAATCGGAAGCGATTTCCTAATTCAATACCGATGGTCCCTGGCCAGAAAAAATAACTTCTGCCAAGAGTGCGAACAAGCTTAGATGGACAGCAGACGGACGGACGAACGGACAGACAGACATCGTTAAATCGATTCAGCTAGTGATTCTAAGCCGATCCGTATACATAAAGGTGGGTCTAGCTCGATTATTTCTTTTTCATTTGGCGGAAAACTAACTTATAATACCCTAGACCACGAAGTGGTGTAGGGTAGAAAAATGCTTATATAATCTAAATATTAGGGGGTATTGTCAGTCCTTGTTAGGGAAAACAATTTCCCTCTGAGCCGATTTTGCCCAACCGATCTGCAACCATAAGACACATTTAAAAAAAATTTGAACCTCCTAGTTCGTTTCGTTCGGCGGCTAGCGTGTTTTCAACAGACAGACGGATAGACGGACATGGCTAGATCGTCTTAGAATTTTACCACGAACAAATTGATATAAAATGTGTCTGATCACACAGATTCCTCAAATTTTAAATAAACAGCAACATTGTTCGAAAAGTCAAAAAGTTTCTTATTTTTAAATCTGATGAGAAAATATATTCATATGTTATAGATTTACAAGTGAGCAAATGTACCCAAAATCAGTTTGTGATATTTCAATAGTAGATTTTTTGTTAACTCGATAATATTTACATGAAAATTGATATCATTTCCCATAGTTTCTACTTCATTCATTTTTGTAGCACAGTGCTATTCTACCTTACAGGGCACTATGGTCCCAAATCCATTTTTTTTGGCAGAAATTCAAAAAAATTAAAATTGGAAAGTGGTAAATGTGTATATATTTTCTTTATGGCAACACTCCAAGCAATCAAGAAAATATACTGGAGAAAATTAGGTGGCAACACCACAAGTCTGAATGGTACTTAAACGGTTCAGAAAAAGTGGGATTAATTTTGATACAAAGCAGTTTAACAAATTAATTAAATATATTATGAAAATTGACGGCAAGAGTTAGTAGTTGAAAAATTATATTTAACATTTTATTATAATTATTGTGGTCTTGTAAGTTTTCATAGGTAATGTAATTTTATGATTTGTAGAGAACATAATTTATAAATGTCGTGGACCAAAAGTTATATGTTTGACTCAAAGTGTAAATGTGAAAGTGTTCGTCTGAGGTTGTAGTTTATGGTGGAATTAATATCTCGTCAGCATTTTTCGGCAAACTCCAAAAATTGTCATTTTATTTTAGAACAGTTTTTGATTAGCCATATACATATATATGATTATATCTCTGAATTAGTTTTGTGTACGAGACCAATCAATATTTTATTTAAAAGGTATTGAAAGTACCTTTAAAATGGTATACAACATCATTCACCTTTTTGTACACATGGGTACATTTTACTTTATTTCTTGAAATAATTATTTAAATTGCAGTTTAAAGTATACTATTTGTATGCTATATTTTGCTTTTGTAATAATGTTTAGAAAAACACATTTCGTCAAAATAAACTACTCTTCATTCTTTTAAGCTTTCATAAAATTTTGTTTTTGGTCACCCTGTACCAATACAGGGTGATAATTATGTTGTTTATATATTGAGTTTATATGGGAGGTGGTAGTGGGCGTGGTCCGATCGGCCCAATTTTATTTTTTGCGTATGATATGTCTAGCAAATGTGCAAAATTACAAGACTGTATGTTTATTTTTCGACTTTATGCCATAAGCAATGGATTTGGGACCAGTGTCCAGGGTGAAACAGGAGATACAGGTGAAGACGGCCAAGATTGATTTTATCAATCATTAACTTACCTCTAAAAATCATGTTTTTCTCGTGTTATTTTGTTTATGTTGAACTTTTGTCCAAAATTTGTTTCTGAATTAATATACCCTTGGAAGCACTTTAAATAAGAAATGTTATTCTTGTCATAGAATAACTTATTGGTAGAATTATTGGCCATTTATATTGATTTTTTGTGGGGTTTCAAGGAGACAGCTAAAAACTCATATTTCTTAGAAACATTTTGTAATAGTTGTAGTGAAAAATAAATAGGAGGATTCAATTCCTTTCGAAAGGTATTGACTGCAGTTATTTATTTTTTATAAAATACTTCCACCAATTTTCCAAGTTTTCAGTAGTTACTGTGAAAATCCACAAAAAATACTATAAACGTCCAACAATTCGACCAATAAGTTACTCTAAAACAAGAATCAAAATTTATATTTAAAGTGCTTTCAAGGGTCTATTATTTCAGAAAAAAAATGAGAAAAAAATAACACTAATGCCAGAAAAACATGATTTTTAGGGTTATTTTCAGGAGCGTTTAGCTCACAGACGGCTTGATCTAGGAAAGAAATATTTTGCAAATCATCATTAAACAATCCAAACTTTATTTTCGACCCAGCGTAATATACAGAATGTAAGTTAAGTAAAAGCACTACTATTTGTTACAAAGCTAATTTAAAAGATACAACTTTTGACATAAAATCAGTTTAATCATTATTAGTGACATCATTAAACTATTGTGTATGTCCAAGCATGAACCTATTAATTTTAATTTGATGATTTAAGTGGTCTATAACTTAACAGTACCTATATAGTTTTAACTTGCTCTATCTATTGTATTTCCATTCTTAGATTTTTGATGTTGCTTTATAAAATGGTAGAGGTAGAATATATGAAATGGCTGTATAAAAACCATTATTTTTCATTAAAGAACATCTACACTTGACTACATAGGAATTGTCCTAAGATATAATGAAGAATATTATTTTTGCATGTAAATAAACTGTTCATGATACGTTGAAATTATTTCATTGAATGTATTGATTGTTGACCTTATACTCTTAATTGTTTTTTATAGTTCGGCTCAATGTCTTTGATAATTAACAAGTAAGGAAAGGCTAAAGTCGGGCGGGGCCGACTATATAATACCCTACACCACTCCCTCGTATGTATCTTGCTTTCATTACTAAACCCACGTATTTCATGGAAGCAATTTTATGTAGTTCATAAAAATTATACAGTTACTATAAATTCATCTTTAGTCATATTTAACGTATATTGTACAGACAAGTACAAATTATACAGTAGTAATAGGATGAATCGGACCGACAATTCAAAAGGGCCCGATAACAACATTTTGGGACTGGTCCAAAACATGGGCCTATATATTTCTCATTCACGGTAGGTATTCCTAGTTGAAAAATATCATGATCTGCAAAATTTGATGAAGATACGATGTAAGATGTAGTTTCTAGAGCTGTAATAGATCAGATTTGGTTATACCAAAGTATGGACATATGGGCATCTCCCAAACAAGTAAGGAAAGGCTAAAAACGGACGGACTTTCTATCACATTACAATTCAATTCGATAAAAAATGTTCAATCGGAAAGGACATTTGTATGGGGCTATATTGAAACCTGGAACGATGTGACCCGCTTTCACCATGTCTGTTTATTGGTGAAATATAATATGTAAAATTTGGCCAAAATCGGTTAAACATTCCGGAGCAACATTTGTATGAGGGCTATATCTAAATCTGAACCGATCTTACCCACTTTCACCATAGGTTTTTTAGTTGGATTATAAGATGTTGTGCCAATTTTAAAGAAAATCGGGTACAATATGTCGTTTCTAGAGCGGAAAATGGCAAATCGGGAGCGACATTTGTATGGGGGCTATATCTAAATCTGAACCGATTTCTTCCAAATTCAATACCGATGGTCCTTGGCCAGAAAAAATAACTTCAGCCAAGTTTCATGACAATCGGACAACAATTGCGACCTGTAGAGTGCGAACAAGCTTAGATGGACAGCAGACGGACGGACGGTCGGACAGACATCGTTAAATCGACTCAGCTGGTGATTCTAAGCCGATCGGTATACTTAAAGGTGGGTCTAGCTCGATTATTTCTTGGTGTTACAAACATTTGGCGCGAAACTAACTTATAATACCCTGGACCACGAAGTGGTGTAGGGTATAAAAAGGCGTGATGTTCCTTTTAAATTTATTTATTTTTGCCCAATATTTCGACTAACGTCGTTAGTCATCTTCAGGGGATCTAACAAAAACACATATTATTCTCAACTTTTTAAAAACAATAACAAATCTTTAATATTTAAACATTTAAATTTAAAAAATACAAAATATACGGCTTTCCATTACCATCTAGTTCTTATTTCGTCCGTGTTTTTGATGAGTATCGATACGTCAGTAATGTAAAGCATCTCTAGTGTAGAACATCTGAAGTAATTTTTCTCTTCCACTAATACATTTACATCGTCAAAATTTGGTTTATGTCCAGTCAGTGTACAGTGGGCTGCAAGTGCTGTATTTTCTTCTAGAGGTTTGTCGATGGCTTTATGGTCAGATTTGTGTGATGAAAGTCTAGTTTTTGATTTTGTCTTCTTTGTATAATATTATTATACATACTCAAGACCATGACTTATAAATTATATTCGAATAAATACTCCATTGCTTGAGTTAAAAATCTTTAGATTCCCACTGAAAATTATTCTGCACTTTAGTGATCCGGTATTATAAATTCACTGGTTTGGCAATAAAAACCTTGAGTAGAGTAAGCTTTTCCTTATATGCGTTAGAAATATTTGGCATGAAACTGTCTTATAACTAACTAACTTTCAAAGCCAGACAGAAATTTCGATAATCATGCCACAGACAGGAAATGTTACAAAACATAGACACAAATGTAACATACCCTCCATCAGCTAATATAGAACCTCATCACATCAGAGAAAACCATCGTACTTCATAGCTATCAACAACAAAACTATTTAGATTCATCATCCGCAGACTTAGAAGTGTGTTGACTCTTTAAGTTTATAAATAATGCCCCATTCGATTCACACACTCCACCGGCATAGTAGAAGGCACTCGTACCACTCATTCTGTCAAATCATTGTTTACAATTCACGTATGAAGTGCGAATTGATTTCAGTTCTCAGTTCTCATTCCTCAATTCTGATCTGATTTATTGATATTTCTCCTGGAGAAGATTATGTGTGCTTTGGCCAGGGTTTAGCGTACTAACCTCCAACTACGTCATCCAAAGCTAAGAACTTGCAAAAGGTTTAAGGTTTATCATCTGCTCATCGCAGACCCGGCATGGAGAACAGCATGCAGTTCAAATCAGTTTGCAGAAGAAGAACCAAGGCAGCCGAGAAACCATCATAACCGTTAAGTGGTGAGTTTAGCACACAAGTTCCATACGGAAGACTTTTGTCGTCGCAGTGCCGTTTCTCACTTCTTTACCCGGTTTTCTTTTGCTCACTTTGTTGACCACAGACCGCAGCAGCTCTCTGGCTGGCTCAGCACATGTCTGTTCCATGTGCACTCCAAGCACTCGTTCCTCGATTCATATGAATGTACATGAACGACGATTGTATTAAATGGCTGTGAGACCTAACTGACTGAGATATCATAAGCGAGAAAGCCGAATACACTCGAAAAAATGCCTCAGCTTAGATCAATCTCGAAACAAAATTATGATATAACCATTTTAACAACAGCTATAGCATCAGTCATCCACATTATTCAATATCAATCGCAATTGTACAATAGTAGTATGTCTCTGTGCAATTGTTGGTGGCAAGGTAGGTAGGTTTATTTGCCGTAATTTGTAATGTTGTCAACCAAAAATAAACAAGTAAAAATGTAAACTTCACATAACTCTGTAATATTCTTCTTTAAAAATATGTATTTTCATTTTTTCAATTCAATTTTCACAAAAAATGAAAATCCTGCTGACAAGTGTATCCATGTATTTGCCTGGATTTGTCAAATATATTTGACAATTCATATAGTTTTAATTTAACGGCAACTGATGAACGATTATTTTAAATTTTTCATATCATGTTTCTTTTATTCTCTTTACAAAGCTTCCTTTAGTAATATTCTCGATTTTTTTGAAACAAAACTAGTTGTTATACATTTCTTTGAGTTTCAGTGTGACAACTATTCCATAGCAAAAAACTCGTATACGAGTTTTTAGGTGTAGAAAATTTACTGCAGATTTACAAAGTGATATTGTAAATGAGATATCCAGAACAAAATTTTAAAATAAATTGGAATATTTTTACATGTCTTACGTTACGTTTGGTAGCTTTTTTATTTTTGTCCAATATATGTGACATCGATTTTAATCTATCTATATCTTCTGATAAGCTTTAAAGAAAAAACAAGTAATAACGGCGCTAAGTTCAGCCGGGCCAAACTTTCGATACCCTCCACCATGGTGTACATTCCACAGAGGGTGTTGATTTTCGTAGAAGTGCAGTAGTATTACAGGAATATATAATTTTTTTAATATTGCCAAATCAAAATCAAATATTGAAAAACTAATTTTATAAATAAATATAATAATTTTATTATTTCAAACCACGTTTATAAGGCAGGGCTACCAATACGTTTACATATCGAAACAATACTTTAAGTCAATTCAAAAAGTAAATATTTTTATATTTATATTTTCAAAAAGCTTAAATGCCATAAATATTGGTAGATATTGGGTGCTACAGTTGGTTGTATTTCCATTCTATTTTAATTCCAAAAGTACAAATTTTGAAAATCAATTATCTCACGTAAATAGTTCAAAATAACCTAACTTCATGATTCAACCAATTTTTTGTCGTAAAAGTAAAAAGTGCGTGTCTATGCAGTCAGAGGAATGTATACACCGAATTTCATGATTCTATCTGCTGCCATTTGGTAGGGACCATTTTTTTCTCCCTTTTCCTATTTTACCCCCTTAAGAGTCCGACTTTCGACAATCTCTTTATTTTACGTGTCTATGCAATTAGTATGTACACACCGAATTTCATCATTCTATCTGTAATCGTTTAGTCGGTACTATTTGTATCCCTCTGTACCCATTGTATCCCTTGAAAGTACAAATTTGGAAAAAAATCTTTTATTTTTCATGTCTACGCAGTCAGAGGAATGTATATTCCGAATGTCATGACTCTAGCTATGGTCATTTGGTTGGTACTATTTTTATCCCTTTTTTCATTTTAAACCCAAAAATTACGATTTTCGAAAAATCCGTTTATTTTACGTGTCTACGCAATCAGAGGAATGTATACACCGAATTTCATTATTCTAGTGCAGCCGTTTGGTTGGTTCTATTTTTATCCCTTTATTCCCATTTTAGCCCTTAAAAGTACGAATTTGGAAAAGATATTTTTATATTATATAACTAGTCAATTAGAGAAATGTACACACCGAATTTCATGTTTCAAGTTGTTGTCGCTTAATATGTACCATTTTTATCCCTTTTTGCCTCATTTCACCCCCTACGAATAAAAATCATTTAATGGGGGAATGTGCATACCCAATATCAAGTATGTACAAGCAGATATATTGAAAAAATATGCTTAAATACTCTAAAATATTATGGGTATTTTAGTCCTTATGGGGAAAAAATTTTCCCTTTGCGCCGATTTCGCCCAATTTCAGTCCCAACCGATGTACGACTATAAGATGCATTTGTGGAAACTTTGGACGTCCAGCTTCTTTCGTTTAGATGCTAGCGTGCTTTCAACAGACGGACGGACATTGCTAGATCGTCTTAGAATTTTATGACGATCAAGAAAATATATACTTTATAGGGTCTCAGGTCGATATTTCAGGGTATTACAAACGGAATGACAAAGTTAGTATACCCCCATCCTGGAGGTGGAGGGTATAATAAATATTTTTCCCACCTTCAGAGGACCCATGTAAACTTTCAGACATTTTGCTCACCATAAAATTTTTTGGACACGGGAAGGGTTAAAGTGCTGTACCTTGTTTGAAAGTTTTTCAGTAGTACTCTAATATTGTTGATTTTTATACCCATACAAATGCTGCTCCCGATTTGACTTTTTTCTCTAACTGAAGCGAATTTGATAAAATTTTGCACAACACTTTATATCTAGGTTAAAAAATCTGTTGTAAAATGGGTCAAATCGGTTCAGATTTAGATATAGCCACCATACAAATTTTGCTCCCTATTTGAAATTTTCCGGTCTAGAAACCGTAAATTTTAACAGATTTTCTTCAAATTTGGCGTAACTTTTTATATTTCAACTAGAAACACTTCTGGAGAAAATGGGTCAAATCGGCTAAAATTTATATACAAATATCGCTCCCGATTTGAGGTTAACCGCTGTTTAAACTACATACCTTAAACGATTTCTTCATATTTGGCAGGACATCTTATACTTACACTAGAGAGATCTATGGTAAAAGTGGATGAGATCGGTTCAGATTTATATATATATCCCATACAAATGTCGTTCACGATTTTCACCGAATTGAATTCTAGTGGAGTAGCAAGTATAGTCGGCCCCGACCGACTTTAGCCTTTCCTTACTTGTTAACTTTGCATGATGGGGCAGATGACCAGTTTTAGAGGCAAACTAGAATTGGATGCAGCTACACCTTTGAAATATTGTACATGTAGTTATGGTGCTTACCAAAGTCGTCTATAACCATTTTGAGTTGCCACGCCCATTTACAGTGGGGCAAAATACCATAGGAAACAAGTAGACCTTTCAAATTTGTACTTATAAACTATTAAACTGACCATAAAATGGAAGCGCGCGCTTAACTTTCTTAACAGAGCACGCATTTTGATAATAAAATTCAAAAATTTACAAGCGTTTTTCAATAGTAAGACGATTCATGGTTAAATTATAGACCAAACTGAAGATGTTTGACAGTGAAACAAAACACGAAACGTGCGTCAGCTGTTTAAACCAGTGTTGCCAAAAAGATAATAGCTAAAAAATCACCCTTTACTTATGCTGCTTACAAAAGTTGTTTGGAAAAAAGTTAGTTACTGCCATGCCCACTTACAGTGGGGTGGCAGATGGTTTTTTGAAGGAAAATACATTAGGCAACATATAGGCATTTAAGTCCGTGCCTGTACTTATGGTGCTTACCGAAGTTGTCTAGCAAAATTTTGCGCTGATCAATCTACTGCCACTCTCCCCAGGTAGATCTTTGAACTGTATTACAGTTATGTTGATGGCAATTTTAAAATGTCGGCAACACGCAAAAAATTGACTTTTGTCTCAAAAATTGGTATTTGTCCCATCGAGGCACATGTAGGAGTATCAAAACATATATTCATAAAATTTTACGTATTACATATTATTAAATTTGGTTAAATATGATTTTATAGCAGACTGGATCATTTATATGGACTGTATAAACTATACCCACTGATATTAAAACACCAGTGTTTTTTAAAACGGTCACGTCCAACTTTGGCCTTTTCTTAATTGTTAGTTGATGCTATACATTTATTATGAACACTTCAGTGAAATTTCGCGGAAATCAATAGTATTTCGAACATTCTCTATCCAAAATTTTACAATATCTGTATTTTTAACTTTAATACAATTTAAAATCAGAAATAATTTATAATATAATAATTTTCATAATTTATGGCAGTTTGCTGCCGGCATATTAAAGTGCACTTTTTAACCTTTCTTCTGACATATATGGCATCAAGGGAATATGGAGACGACCCGTAAACAAACACGAATAACACAACACACTTTGTCGCAGTACATTACCTTTTGCGACAACATTATTACAATTTTTTTTAATTTTTGATTAATTTATATACTCGGTTAATATTTTCTAATTTAAAAAAATAGTAAACCTTAAAATAAAAGGCTGGGACTTGTTGTATACATACAATTTGAAAAATCTAGTTTATATTGTATGAAAGATAGTATATCTGTGTGCAACACATAAAACGAAGAGATATAGACCCGGTCGATCTAGAATCACTTTTTAGATTCAGTCAATTCCGTCTGTCTGTCGTTCTATTCATGTAATCAAAATACAGGTCGCAATTGTAGTAGGTCTCAGTGAAACAAGTGTTCTTTGGACGGGAAATCGTACTGATCGTACCCAACATACAAATGTTATCACATTTTTACTTTTTGCCAATCTAGAGCACATATGTTACAAAGAGTGAACCATATCCATACAAATGTCCTTCCTTATTTACTTTTAACCGCTCTAGAAGCCTCGGATAAAAAATTACTTTGGTAAAATTTGTAAAAGTGTGTCACAATTACAATTACTTTATGGATTGGGGGGGGGGTCAATATAGCTTCTTTAATTATTTTCCTTGCAGCAAGTTAGTGTGGTATGAGCGTTTGCCCAAATTCAACATTTTGCATAAATATTCGAAAAACCTTCATTTTGTTCCACAGTGTTACAGACCGAAAAAAAAAACAAACGAAAACAATTAAAGTATATTTAATCGACTGAACATGATTAGAAATAATAACAAAAATTGATGCAAAACTATGCTCCAGACAACCATTTCGAATCTGCCAAAATTCTTATCAATTGTGTTTGTAGCGATTACTCCAATCCCAAATCAAAGTAGTCAAAATTAACTATGAGAATTACTTTGTTTGTATATTTTTCGAACTAAGTAGGAAGCAATGTACCAGGTAATGCTTTACAGATTCGAAACGGCCGTCTGGTGCGTCTAATACAAAGATTTGCATAATTTTTTTATTGTTGTTTCTATTTGTTAGAAACAAAATACACTCGAACCAAGCCCAGCCATACATTGGTAAAGAGCTAAATACAAAAGAGAGATAAATACCAAACAAACAGAAAATGGTCAAATTTAAACTTTACTCCTATGTTTGTCTTTTATATAAATTTTGGCACATTACACTCAACAAAATGAAAAAAATTTCATGTACTCCGGTTCAAAAATTTTTTTTTGGTTAATTTGTTTCGTCCGGCATAACTCGGGAACCACTAGCCCGATTTAATTGAATTAAATTTTAAAAAATTTAAAATTACAATTCCCTTAATCTGTTCATATATTGTTTTCCTATACAAGCAACAGTTTCCAAGTTAAAAATGAATATATAAAGGAAAAAACTTATTTTTTGCCTAAAGATTTAATTTTTTTTTTTTTTTAAATCCATAAAAAATCCAAAATGAAAAAAAATTTAAAATCTTATTACTTTTACGTAAAGTCACATAACCTATGAGCAAAATGAGACAAAGATCATGAAAATCGATGCACGCGTTTCGCTTTTATTCGCAATTGAGTAAAGGTATGAATTTCAAAAATTTGCTCGACATATGCACAACTTTGTCTATGGTAAGGTTTTTTCTTTTTTTTTATTCTCAGAATTAACAAAACGGAATAAACAAAGGGTTATTTAATTTTTATGATTGCGTAAGCAAAGTAATAAACGCTAATAAATGTGCGTGAACAATTAAAAGGAAAAAAGGAAAGGGGACTTTTTTAATTATTTGGGTTTTCCGTTGGCTACCTGTATTATTTTTTTTACAGAAATGCAACCCACATTTAAGGGTGGTCATTATTCGGAAAATTTAAGACTCACACATGGTGAAACAGCTATCAACAAAGATGGCGAACCGTTCGCCTATTTAAAAACCATTTTTCCTCACCTTTCATCGGCAAAGATTAAGGAAGGCGTTTTCGACGGTCCGCAAATTAAAAAGTTGTTGCAAGACCAACAGTTTGAGCACATTTTATCACCAAATGAAGCTGCAGCTTGGAACTCATTTCGGCAAATTGTTTCCGGATTTCTTGGAAACAACAAAAGCTCAAATTACAGAGAGATCGTCGAACAACTACTCCAAAATTATAAAAAAATTAGAGCAAATATGTCGCTTAAGATACATTTTCTACACTCGCACTTGGACTTCTTTCCGGACAACCTGGGCGATGTGAGTGACGAGCATGGTGAGCGTTTTCATCAGCAAATGAAAGAAATTGAGCACCGATACCAAGGATTTTGGAACGAAGCTATGATGGGGACAATATCTGGTTCCTGATAAGAGAAACAGACCAACAACAATATAAAAGAAAGACAAAAGCACATAATTATTTTTAATTTGAAGGTTTTTATTTTTGTGTTTAGATATTTTTTTTAAACTTTTTTATAATTAAATAATGTTGATATCCTTAGGATAATTTCTTGTACATATATCGAATTGTTTTTTAATTTAAAGTCATATATTTTTGTCACCCAACAAATTTTAATTTTTTTTTTGTAATAAAAAAGAAAAAACCTTACCATAGACAAAGTTGTGCATATGTCGAGCAAATTTTTGAAATTCATACCTTTACTCAATTGCGAATAAAAGCGAAACGCGTGCATCGATTTTCATGATCTTTGTCTCATTTTGCTCATAGGTTATGTGACTTTACGTAAAAGTAATAAGATTTGACATTTTTTTTCATTTTGGATTTTTTATGGATTTTTAAAAAAAAAAAAATTTAAATCTTTAGGCAAAAAATAAGTTTTTTTCTTTATATATTCATTTTTAACTTGGAAACTGTTGCTTGTATAGGAAAACAATATATGAACAGATTAAGGGAATTGTAATCTTAAATTTTTTAAAATTTAATTCAATTAAATCGGGCTAGTGGTTCCCGAGTTATGCCGGACGAAACAAATTAACCAAAAAAAAATTTTTGAAATTTTTGAAATTCATACCTTTACTCAATTGCGAATAAAAGCGAAACGCGTGCATCGATTTTCATGATCTTTGTCTCATTTTGCTCATAGGTTATGTGACTTTACGTAAAAGTAATAAGATTTGACATTTTTTTTCATTTTGGATTTTTTATGGATTTTTAAAAAAAAAAAATTTAAATCTTTAGGCAAAAAATAAGTTTTTTTCTTTATATATTCATTTTTAACTTGGAAACTGTTGCTTGTATAGGAAAACAATATATGAACAGATTAAGGGAATTGTAATTTTAAATTTTTTAAAATTTAATTCAATTAAATCGGGCTAGTGGTTCCCGAGTTATGCCGGACGAAACAAATTAACCAAAAAAAAATTTTTAAAATTTAAAAAAAAAATAATAAAAAAAAAACCAAACGAAAAAAAAAATTTTTATTGCGTTTTTCGAGCTCATGTCAAGGTTATCTACACAGAAAAAATTATCGCATCCGGAGTACATGAAATTTTTTTCAATTTGTTGAGTAGTGTTATTTGGGTTTTCCGTTGGCTACCTGTATGATTTTTTTACAGAAATGCAACCCACATTTAAGGGTGGTCATTATTCGGAAAATTTAAGACTCACACATGGTGAAACAGGTATGTAGCCACCGTAAAAAAATATATACCCATTTATAAGTATCTGTAAAGTAAAATACTAAACAATACACAGTATAAATAGGTCTTCATTGATCGATATTACTCATTCAACAAGTGTCGACGAACGCGATAGTTAAAATGAGCAAACGTTCGCGAGGATTTGAATGCAATACCAATCCAAGTAATTTTTGTTACATGTGCGGAGAATACGTTTCTGAAAAAAACAAGCGTTGTTTTTCACCTAAATTGAGAGATTCATTTGAAGAGAGCTTCAATTTAAAGGTCTCAAACATAGATGAGCGGTGGACACCAAGTGCTGTATGTCCAAGGTGCTACGTACAGCTAGCTGACTCAAGGTAAGTGTAGATTACGAAATTCAAGAACATATATAACTTATTATTGAAATTCTTTCAGACGACAGCCGAGAATCATCATGCCAATGCTTTGGAGAGCTCCGCTTTGCCATGTAACAGATTGCTACTTCTGTCTTAGCAAAAAAACAGGCGTGGGAAAAAATATACGATGGACTTACGCTGCTGTTTCAACAGTGAATTTTCCAGTGCCATTTTCCGAAGAACCAGTGGACCCGCAACCGTCCGTTTCAAGATGGGCATCTAATAATGAGGCGATACATCCAACATCAGGTCCGGAGACAGTAGAAACCACATCAGAATGCGAGTCAACATATACATTGCATGGAGGTCAACGCTTATGTTCCCAAGCAGAACTGAACGATTGGGTTAGAGAATTGAAACTCTCCAAGGAAGATGCAGAGTTGTATGCATCGCGCATGCAACAGTTCGGTTCCTTGGCTCCTGGTGTGGTGACAACAATCTACAGGAAGCGTCATGAACCATACGCAAGGTACTACACAAAAAAAGACAACATCTGTTTTTGTAAGGACATTCCCGGATTATTTGATGAACTCGGCTACTCTTACGATCCAGGAGAGTGGCGTCTTTTCATCGACAGCAACAAGCAGAGCCTTAAAGCAATTTTACTGCACAACGGCAACAAGAAACCTTCGATTCCAATTGCTCATGCCGTTGACACCAAGGAAACATACGAAGTCATGGACAATCTACTAAAGTGCCTTAACTATGAGAGGCACGATTGGAAAGTTTGTGCCGACCTTAAGGATATCGGTATCCTTTGTGGATTACAAGGTGGATTCACAAAGTACTGTTGTTTTCTCTGCCTTTGGGACAGCCGCGATCGTCAACATCATTACACCAGGAGGAGTTGGACAGAAAGAGTTAACTTCATCCCCGGCAGCGACAACGTGAAATATACACCACTCATAAAAAAGGAAAATGTTTTTCTCCCACCTCTTCACATAAAGCTCGGACTCATAAAAAACTTCGTGAAAGCTATCAACAAAGATGGCGAAGCGTTCGCCTATTTAAAAACCATTTTTCCTCACCTTTCATCGGCAAAGATTAAGGAAGGCGTTTTCGACGGTCCGCAAATTAAAAAGTTGTTGCAAGACCAACAGTTTGAGCACATTTTATCACCAAATGAAGCTGCAGCTTGGAACTCATTTCGGCAAATTGTTTCCGGATTTCTTGGAAACAACAAAAGCTCAAATTACAGAGAGATCGTCGAACAACTACTCCAAAATTATAAAAAAAATTAGAGCAAATATGTCGCTTAAGATACATTTTCTACACTCGCACTTGGACTTCTTTCCGGACAACCTGGGCGATTTGAGTGACGAGCATGGTGAGCGTTTTCATCAGCAAATGAAAGAAATTGAGCACCGATACCAAGGATTTTGGAACGAAGCTATGATGGGGGACTAAATCTGGTTCCTGATAAGAGAAACACATATATTTTTGTCACCCAACAAATTTTAATTTTTTTTGTAATAAAAAAGAAAAAACCTTACCATAGACAAAGTTGTGCATATGTCGAGGAAATTTTTGAAATTCATACCTTTACTCAATTGCGAATAAAAGCGAAACGCGTGCATCGATTTTCATGATCTTTGTCTCATTTTGCTCATAGGTTATGTGACTTTACGTAAAAGTAATAAGATTTGACATTTTTTTTCATTTTGGATTTTTTATGGATTTAAAAAAAAAAATTTAAATCTTTAGGCAAAAAATAAGTTTTTTCCTTTATATATTCATTTTTAACTTGGAAACTGTTGCTTGTATAGGAAAACAATATATGAACAGATTAAGGGAATTGTAATTTTAAATTTTTTAAAATTTAATTCAATTAAATCGGGCTAGTGGTTCCCGAGTTATGCCGGACGAAACAAATTAACCAAAAAAAAATTTTTAAAATTTAAAAAAAAAATAAAACAAAAACCAAACGAAAAAAATTTTTTATTGCGTTTTTCGAGCTCATGTCAAGGTTATCTACACAGAAAAAATTATCGCATCCCGAGTACATTTTGACTGTTGACTAGTGTTATTAATAATGTATTAAATTTCATTCAATGGGAGTACAGACTACTTTCTTTGGGAGTAAAGAGATTTTATGTGAAATATCCGTAAGAACATTAGGATGCATATAACAATAATAACAAAAACAACCACAACAGCAGCAAAGAACAACTGCAACGGCGAAAAAAGTCGTCAACGCATATGAGACGAGTGGATACGTATCTTCTTTCTGCGCCACAACAAGTTTCAGTTGCAACTGAGAACGTGACGTGCAAAGAACTTTAAGAACATCCACACGGACAAACACAACTTTTATTTTAGCCAAAGCAAAAGGCATGACTTTTGTGAAATCGATCAGTGATCAGTGTTTAAAAAAAGAAATAATAAAAAAGATTTGAAAACATCCAAGTGAAAATTCGCAATCAGCTCAAACTACGAGAAAAATATTTGTTCGGAAAAAAATCTAATTAATTTGATAACATTTGCGCCGAAGCGAACCCGTTTTGGGAAAGTCATCGTTTGAACGGAGTGTTCTGCCAAGCGCATCGTGGGTCATTTGTAGGTAAAGGAAACATAAAATTATTCATAAAAGAAGAATTTCGCCGCAGCCATAACTACAAAAGTACAGAAATACATTTGCCACAGACGAAAAAGTACGAAACAAAACAACAAAAATAACAAATTTCACGACTTGGTCAACGGCGAGTGAGAAACGACTCAACGCAGTGGGGAGTCTGGAGTTGTAGGTCGATCATATTTTAAGAAAAGTGTCTAAGGTTTTTTGCAATTCACAAATCTAATTGATTGCATCACGAAAACGGCCGCTTGGTAATCACACTGCAATAAAACATGCCGAAGAGTGCATTTATCGTATTGAATATGGAACGATTTTAATTTATTAATTACCTATAATTACAAGATAAATGAGATGCATATTAATGCACACCATTGGGGACGAAAGGAAATTAGCTTACTTGTCGCAGTTAATGAGATTTATATGATCGGTGATAAATCATAAAATGATATGACACCGAAGATCTAATCTTGTTATCACTTTCGGGGGCTGATCAATAAGATGTCGCCTTGAACATGAATTTTTGCAAAATGTATTTTAGTCTTCAACATCGTCTATCATCATTCGATACATCAGAATTTTTCCTATTTTCTTATGACATCCTTTGGCAGGAAATCTCAAGTCACCCAAGATATGCATTAGTTTTTCAGTCAACTAGTAATTTTTCACGAATCTCTTTCCGTCGAGTCATTTTTCTAAATTGTGAACAACTCGTCTGTTTATTAAGCTTTGCTTTCTTATGAACGATATAGATGATGCAGCTGAATGTTTGTAACACCAAGAAATAATCGAGCTAGACCCACCTTTAAGTATACCGATCGACTTAGAATCACCAGCTGAGTTGATTTAACGATGTCTGTCTGTCCGTCCGTCCGTCCGTCCGTCTGCTGTCCATCTAAGCTTGTTCGCACTCTACAGGTCGCAATTGATGTCTGCTTGTCATGAAACTTGGCAGAAGTTATTTTTCTGGCCAAGGACCATCGGTATTGAATTTGGAGGAAATCGGTTCAGATTTAGATATAGCCCTCATACAAATGTGGCTCCAGATTTCACATTTTCCGCTCTAAAATCCACATATTGTACCCGTTTTTCTTCAAAATTGGCACAACATCTTATAATCCAACTAAAAACCTATGCTTATAGTGTGTAAGATCGGTTCAGATTTAGATATAGCCCTCATACAAATGTTGCTCCCGAATGTTCAACCGATTTTGTTCAAACTTTACATATCATATTTCACCAATAAACATACATTGTGAAAGCGGGTCACATCGTTCCAGGTTTCAATATACCCCCATACAAATGTAATTTCCGATTTAACATTTTTTGTCAAACACATACATTTACAGGATGCAAAAATCCTTCCCGATTTCACTTTTTTACCAAATTGAATTGTAATGAGATAGAAAGTCCGTCCGTCTTTAGCATTTCCTTGCTTGTTTGGGAGATGCCCATATGTCCATACTTTGGTATAACACAAATGGGGTCCCATTCTGATCTATTACAGCTCTAGAAACTACATCTTACATCGGATCTTCATCAAATTTTGCAGATCATGATATTTTTCAACTAGGAACACCTACCGTGAATGATAAATATATAGGCCCATGTTTTGGACCAGGCCCAAAATGTTGTTATAGGCCCCCTTTTGAAATGTCGGTCCGATTCATCCTACTGTATAATCTGTATTTATCTATCGGATAATTGGATCAATTACCATATTATTAACCGTATTCGTTAAATATGACTAAAGATTAATTTATAGTAACTGTATAATTTATATGAACTACATAAAATTGCTCCCATGAAATACCTGGGTTTAGTAATCAAAGCGAGGTACATACGTAGGGAGTGGTGTAGGGTATTATATAGTCGGCCCCGCCCGACTTTAGCCTTTCCTTACTTGTTTGTTATATTAAGGTCAGGTTGGTCTGGATATTTGACAAGTGTCTAAGTTTTTCCACATGATATTAGCACGGTCTAGGTAACGTGGTCGCTCAAATTAGATCCATTCTTCGCCAACTCGTCTGCACGTTCGTTCCCACAGAATATTGAGCAATCAGATGTTCTTGATATATTTGATGTATAGAAAGAAGCATTCAAATGTCTAGGCTTTCTAAGGCGGCAAAGAAATACTTAATTTGCTCTGATCTTCTCAATATATACACCACCTACATCAGACCAAAGATGGAATACAACTTCCACTCATGGATACTCCTTTCCTGGAGCTATTGTCCGTGTCCAGTGTGGAGCGATGGTGTTGTTAGGTGATGGTAGGATATGCAATTCCATTGTTTTCCTTGATCACCGTCGTAGTGTGGAATGTGTGTCGTTGTTCTAGCGAAACTTCCATGGTACGCGACTTTCCAGGAACTCTCACCCCTTGGCTGTCGATTGGTACTACACAATACAGAATTAATTCGTTCTTCGCCTGTACTATCCATATGTGGAATCGACTTTTTCTCTGCAAGAAGATTATGAAGATAATTGAATTCAAAGTGTAGTAATAAAGAAGATAATTATTAAATATGATTTCTCTATGACTTGTGTTAATTTGATAAGTTGTATGGTAAATAATTACTATTATTCTCGTTTATGTTCACAGTGTCTTTAAGTAATACTTCTAGAGTTGAATTGTTCTACAAAGCATTCTGTTTGAGTTCCAATTAGATTTAGCCACGGAAATGGATAATAATTATATCAATTGTTTACTGATGTTCACAATCAGATCATTATGCTGACGACAATCAGTGATAATACAGCAAATTGTATTAAAACCAGATCATAGGTTACGAATACGTCAACACAAGAAATTGTTCTTAGTTATAAATATTAACAAAGATACGTACAACGGCCAGTGTTGCAATTACTTGGACCAGCGAAATGTTTATTACAAACAAACACAAAAAACTCAATTTATAATAAAAAAATGACATAAAATGTGTGAGAAACAGTTCCACATATTTATTTATTTATTATGAATTACAATACAAAGTAAATTTATATTCTAATGGGATTGAGCCGGGGTGACTAAGACCATTGTAGCTAGTTATTGCTGCGACAGACCAGAGCCTCTGGCCCATAACCCCCACGCTGATAGCCGAGCACGCTACAGTTCAACATAGTCGAGAAAAAGATCTTACGTTTGTTTTCAATTTCTAAAATCTGAAAAAGGTGAAAATTTTTAATACGAAAAAACTATTTTTTTCTTTCATACAAATTACTACAGTTATAGCGAACTACGGCGAACTAAAATGTCTGGCCCTTTCGGTTTAACCGTGTTCGACTCAATGGGAAGGGAATAGATTAAAAAACCCGGTTTTTCTATGATGTCGGGTTTTCGGGATTTTCAAAAACCGATTGTCCGGTTTTCTTTTTTTGGAAAACCAGGTTCGACCGGTTTCGTCCGGGTTTTTCTTAAAACAGTAAGAAATAGGAAATTGTGAATCATGTCGAAAATCATAAACTGCAATTCCTCCAATTTATTATTTAACCTCAGCAAAACATACGAAATATGTCAATTACAAACATTTCATTTAAAAAATATATATTGGACGTTTTAAATTTTTTGGTACTTTCGAACTGCCATATATACTGTCGCAAGTCATTATGAATAGATTTACGAGTAAACAACGCTACCAAACAATACAAATTTACTTTGAAAAATCAGTCATCAATTCGAAAATTTATTATATTTATTTATGATTATTATTGCACACTTATCCAGTATAGTACGTTGACAATTTTGCACAAAGAATATGCGTTATTTCTTTCCCCGATTGGGCTCTACAGTAGTGTGTCATAAAAATCACGAAGGCGTCTATCAACGTCGGCCAACGCCATTAATGGTTATATTGGGTCCGCCATCTAACGTTTTTTTTCAACTATTCAATCGTTGGACTACTATTTGTGGGGTGCCCTCAGCAGCCATTTGAATGAAATTATTTTCCATTATTAACCGGAAGGATTGTACTTTCAAATAAAAAAAGAAATTTGAGAAAATATTCAGTAGTTTTTTATAGCATTTTCAAAAAAAAAAAAAATTATGCGGTAATCCTTTCAATGTCATACATCGCATTACATCAGCGACAACCACTGTGCCTTTCCCTAGTAAACATCGAGATTGGGCCACTGTGTCTAACAGAACCGAGGATATTTTAGAATACATTGCACTTGAAATTGCATATGGTTTAGTTACCGACTTCACCTTAACATTAGATTAGAATAAACCTTGGTCATCTATTGTCTATTGTACGGCTGCATGTGGGTACATTCGCATGCATCCGACGAGATATTCATGGACTGGAGGAGCGTCCAAAGAGACAAACACAAATACAGAGTGAAAGACAAGCCGAGACAATACAAAATTGAATATCTTCTTTTCGGTTCTTTACATAAGAAATGCTCACTGATGTGCATCAAAGAAGCGAAGCGGTTGGATGCCGTAAGTACCGAACAACGAGAACAGCAACAAAGGCGCTTCTTTAATTTCCCGGCAGCTTTACCCCTTCTCATATTGTATTATTATATAAACATTCATACCGATCTCTGTACTAAGAACATAACAACAGCACCTTCATGCACAGTCATAGATGCAGTAAAGGGTAGTTAAATAAGAGCTAGATATATCTATATCATACCCCATATAGCCAAATGTTGATTTTTGTAGCACCAAATTCGGTGGTATATAGGCGTAAGATGCTATATCGAAGAACTCATACCTAATATCTAAAACTGGTCCATCCATTTATGCAGGTGACAAATGCAAAACCAACTAAACAACCAAACCAAACATACTCTTGCGAAATTGGCATCGTACTTCTTGGAACTGTAGATGCCATAATATCAGCAAAGAAATAACAAATATCAGCATAAGAAATAACCCGGCGTTGCACGGGTTCATTCTTCCCTATTCCCCTACTTTGTATGCTTTGGAAGATAAAATGAGTGCAAACTAATAATTGTTAGAGGTATATTGTAGGAATTAGCCCACACTTGAATACTTTTCTTATTTTCCGATTTAAAAGAACATTTTTAGTTTTTTGGAATGTTTTACGTATTAGTTCTTATGTTCAGAAAAAATGTTTTTTCCAATTACAGATTTTCAGATTTTGAAAATTGAAAACTAGTCTCATGCATTTTATGAGATTTTGCAAATCTGTTAAATATCTTAGATTTACCATCAACATGGGATGGGATATGTTAAGTTTGACTTTTGTATTTTTAACATCTTGAAATATCAACCGTCATACAATTCTAAGGCAATCTAGACACATTCGTCTGTCCGTTCGACTGTCTGTCTGTTAAAAGCCCGCTAGCATCTAAACGAAATAACCTAGTGTTCAAACGTAACTTTTCCCTAAAAGAAAACCAAATAAACAATCCATATTCACAATCCCAATTGAAGGTTAAAATGTGTGATCTCTAGCGCTCAAAAAGTCCAAATCTGAACCGATCTGGCCCAATTTCACCACAGATGTTTGTAGTTGAATTTAAAGGTACTGTGTTAAGGATTACGCTAATCGCGTAAAATATGTGGTTTCTAGAGCGGAAAAAGTCAAATCGGGAGCGACATTTGTATGGGGGCTACATCTAAATCTGTACCGATTTGCTTCAAATTAAATAGGGTTCATCCTTGAACCGTACTTTGATTGCATAAATAGAGGGGCTGACGGACAGACAGACGGACATTGCTAAAGCGATTCAAAAAGTACTTATAATTCGATCGGTATACTTAACAATGAGTCTATCTCGCTTCCTTTTGGATGTTACAAACAAATGCACAAAGCCTAGTGGGTATATACATTCTTACATAATATAAATTTAGGAGTTATTAGGGGTATTTTCTGTCCTTGTGCCAATTTCGCCCAGTTGCAATCCTAACCGATCTACGATTATAAGACTCATTTATGGAAAAATTGGACCTCCTAGACGGACTAGTTGCCATGGCTAGATCGTCTTAGAATTTTATTACGATCAAGAATATATATACTTTATAGGGTCTCAGGTCGATATTTCAAGATGTTACAAACGGAATGACAAAGTTAGTATACCCCAATCCTGTGATATAATTATAGTTAATTCATGACAAAAAATATTTTCTCTAATAATGATTATGAACCCCAGACACCGTAATGATTACTTCAAGTCGTCCTGACATGGAATCAGTTATGTTTGTAAGCTTAAAGTTGGTATTTATCTAATATTGAAGGATCACCAGCCATTTGCATAAATTCGGTTTGCCTCGATCCACCAGAGATTTAGTTCTTCCCTTAACACAAGCCACCCAGAAAATATGTATGTATTCCGCATTAAACCAGTCCATCACAATGTTAGCTTTATGTATTATTGTATGTTATCTGGTTGAAAAATAATCGACGATTCATCAAGATAGTCAAGTCAATACTTACTTCTAAGGGTGTAGTGAAATTTAATTTCGCGAGGATTTCAGAGGATAATTCAATGGTGGATTATTTGTTACATTTACTAACAATGTCGAACATAAGATATATATAATACAATTATATAGTTGATATTTATTTTGTGGCATATTATACTCGTTGGGTGTATCTCGCTTCTTCTGGGTTTTCGCAATCGTTTTGTCTACACCAAAGAGGTGTACCCTTCAGACTCTTTGATGATGTGCCAGAATGTCATGTACATCCATGAGAACCCTTTATTTATGTAGATTTGTTTGTTGGAATACATTTTTATGCGAAATGATTGTTATGTGAAAATTTCGCTTTATGCGAAATTACCTATAAAGTTGTTAGAACCGTAATTGTGTGTGGCGTGGTTTGGTGTGGTGCAATGTGATGAGCACAGGCATCGTGCGGCATGGTAGGCACATTGGCGGTTTTCCTTGCCATTCGTTCGCTTTTGAATTTCCTTCAACGCAATTCGATGTACGACAAGAATTCTGACAATGCATTCTGCCATTTTCTTTGTACCTGAATTTTCTCATCAACTCAAACTATTCTATTGTTTCGGCTCACACGCATATGGCTTGGCATGTCAGAGCTTGACTGGATGCTCTGTCGTTGAGGAGGGAGGCGACGAATCGTTGGAAAGCAATTTCTTTTGGCACAGATTGTGGTTAAAAAGTGTTAAGTAGTGGATTATGGGTGTGTTAGAGGTGCTTCGATGTTGCAACCGGAAGTTCGAAATACCAAAATTGTTATGATGATGATGGTAATGGTGATGATGATGATGATGCTGATTCTGTGAAAGATGCAACGTGCTGATGTAAGATGACACTGTATATTTTTGATAAATCAGCAATAGTTAACAGTACTGTGATGTTTTCAATAGGAATAGTACAATAGGCGACATATGTTGCTAAAGAGAATCAGTTTTTTTATGCATTTGATTTTTTTCAATTGTTATAAATGTTTCAATGAAGACATACATATGTGGCTTCTTTGTGATGAAGAATACAATTTTGTCGTTGTTATAGACTAAAACGAAAGATAGGTAAGTGTAATATGTTCTCCCAAAATATTTCGTGAAAAATTTGGTAAAAATATGTAAATATTTTTTTAATGTCGATTTCGAGTTTAGAAAGTCAAAATACGAGAGAAAATTATACATAGGCCTTCGACAAAATGTTTGTTGTTGATAGTGCTATAGTTTCCAGTCATCAATACATCAATTAAATGTTGTTACATTTATGTATTCATTCATGCCATTCTCAAATAATCACATAGCTCAATAAAACATTTTGCTTTGCATAATGAACTGAAGATTACAGTGCCAATTTGAATTGCTGAAAGGAGTAATCTTTTCCATCAGCCACATGACTCACAAGCAATTTACAAATTTGAAGTGTGCTCAAAGATTTTTCTACGGCAATTCAAAACATTCTGCAGTCATTTTGTTAGACATGAAGGTTTCATATGGCCATAGGGTGTTATGATATTTGATGCAGTTTTGAGTTACAAACCTACTTATTGTAAAACGTTTTCTTGTGTTGAAAATTAGAACGCAGAGCATTATTGTCTGTGATTTTCGTGTTGTTTTTTCTAGAGATGAAAACAAAAGCGACCACCCACGAACATTAAGGTGATTTTTTCAATGTGGGCTATAAATACAGTTACACTATCGAGAAGTTGGATTTTATTTGAATTATGTGGACAGTAGTGGCCAAGACAAGTCTGAGGTGATTCCACCGAAAAATGGTAACTAAAGGAAAAATGCCAATGGATAATATTTACCATCCACCATGGATTGTATTCCACATTATAACTGGTAGATTAAAAGGCGCAGGCATTACGTAGAAAAGGACTGTCATATGAGAGACATTATAATAATAACATTGTGCAACAATCCAGGGAAGTGATACTTTTTTATAATTTATCCTCTAAAATGAGTCAAAATTTCCAGTATCGTCCTTTATTTGAAAAGTTATGGGAGTCATTCTGAGGAAAGGAGGCCAAATCAAAGAAAGCTGGACCTTCCGCTCATATTTTTACACTCAAAGAAAATTTTCAAAGCCTGCGTAGATCAAGGATAAATCTATTCAGTTCGACCTGCGAAGGCATGAAATAGTTGTCCATTTTAAAATAATATATAATGTCTTGTCATTTATTTTGGTTTAAGACCATAGGTTGTGGTGAAGTCTTCAGCAGAACCTAAAAATTAGCAAAAAGGCAAAGTGAGACCTTTATTGTTGCAGCTAAAAGTTGACTGCGCAGTTTCTCATCAGAACTTTCGCAACGAATGTATGTCTTTGACTTAAATCAGGGTTCATATTAGTACCAGCGGTCACATATTTCAAATGAGAAACGCTGATAAACAAAATACCTTTGCATTGTTGCGAGCCATATTTCATATTGCAACAACCTTTGCATTGTTGCGAGCGATGCGAGCACATGCACAACAATGAAATTGGCAAAGTGAGATTTTTAGTGTGTCGACTTAGTTCGGTGGAATATTTTGTTTATCAGCGTTTCTCATTTGAAATATGTGACCGCTGGTACTAATATGAACCCTGATTTAAGTCAAAGACATACATTCGTTGCGAAAGTTCTGATGAGATGGGGTAGCGCCCATCGAAACTGCGCAGTCAACTTTTAGCTGCAACAATAAAGGTCTCACTTTGCCTTTTTTGCTAATTGTTGGGTTCTGCTGAAGACTTCAGCACAACCTATGGTCTTAAACCAAAATAAATGACAAGTCATACAACATAACAGACCAACTATACATACATATACTACAATAATATATAATTAAATGAAATACCTCAAGTCTGAGCACCCTGTCTATGTATAATTTTTGATAAAATGTATTTATTTTGTGATAAAATAAAATTTTAAGGAAAACACGGATAAATTCTTAGCTAGCGATTTTGAATGCGTTCTTCAATATATAAATATTTCTAATAATTTTCCAAAAAGTAAAAAAATAATTTAATTTATTTTTTTCAAGATAATTTAAAAGTTGATTGCCAAACATAATAATTTCTGATTAATTCCTTTTTTGTACGCCACACCATTTTTAAGCTATAAACGCCAAAAAATATAAAAAATCGCCACATATTTATTTAAAAAATAATACATTATGATGACCCTCCAGAATTATATAAAAAAATTATATGTTCAAAAAAATATCTTTTTTACTTAAAATATATTTTTATATACAAAATAAAAATTATGTAAGATATAAAATTATATTACATAATAACTTTCAAAAAAAAAAAATTAAAAAAATATATAAAATATAATCATTTCTGATTAATTTTTAATTAAAAAGCTAGGAAACAAAAAATAAAAAATTTGGTGTCCGAGACATAAAAATTAATTTATTTGGATACATAATAAAAAAGTATTTTAAGCGGGTAAAATATTATAAATAAATATAATATTTTTATTTTATTTATTATTATATATATTATATTAAACCAAGCTTACAATGCAACACGCTTACATATCGAAATAATACTTCAAGTCAATTCAAAAAAGAAATATTATTATATTTATATTTTCAAAAAATTGAAATACCATAAATATTGGTAGATAGTGGGTGCTACAGTTTGTTGTATTTCCATTATATTTTGATTCCAAAAGTAAAAAATTTTGAAAACCCATTATCGCACGTACATAGTCCTAACTTCATGATTCAACCAGTTTTTTGCCGTAAAAGCAAAAAAGGACGAATTTGGAAAAAGCTTTTTATTTTGCGTCAGAGGAATGTATACACCGAATGTATACACCTTTTTCATATTTTACCCTTTTAAGAGTACGACATTATAAAATCTCTTTATTTTACGTTATTATATTAGAGGGATGTACATACCGAATTTCATCATTCTAGCTGTAGTCGTTTAGTTGGTACTATTTTTATCCCTCTGTCCATTGTATCCCTTGAAAGTATGAATTTGGAAAAAATCTTTTTTTTTTGTGTCTACGCAGTCAGAGAAATGTATACTCCAAATTTCATGACTCTTGAGTCGGTCATTTGGTTGGTACTATTCTTCCCCTTTTTCCAGTTTAACCCCAAAATTTACGAATTTCGAAATATCCGTATATTTTACATGTCTTCGCAAACAGAGAAATGTCTACAGCGAATATCATTATTCTAGGTGCTGCAGTTTGGTTGGTACCATTTGTATACCCTCCACCTCCAGGATGGGGGTATACTAACTTTGTCATTCCATTTGTAACACCTTGAAATATCGACCTGAGACCCTATAAAGTATATATATTCTTGATCGTCATACAATTCTAAGACGATCTAGCCATGTCCGTCCGTCCGTCTGTCCGAAAAACGAAAGGAGCTAGAACGTTCAAATTTTCCACAAATGCGTCTTATAGTCGTAGATCGGTTGGGAATGAAACGTGCGAAATCGGCCCAAAGAGAAAAATTTGTCCCTCACAAGGACTAAAAATACCCATAATAATCCCTAATATTTTAGAGCATTTAAGCACATTTTTCAATATGACTGCTTGTACTTACTTGATATCGGGAATGCGCATTCCCACGATAACAAAAACGTGCACCATAAAGTGATTCTTTTTTGTAGGGGGTGAAATGGGGCAAAAAAGGGATAAAAATGGTACATATTAAACGACAACAGCTAGAAACACGGTACATTCCTCTAATAGAGTAGATACATAATATAAAAGTATTTTTTCCAAATTCGTACTTTCAATGGATACAATGGGTACAGAGGGATAAAAATGGTACCAACCAAGCGGCTACCCCTAGAATAATGAAATTCGGAGCATACATTCCTCTGACTGCGTAGACACGGAAAATAAACGGATTTTTCGAAATTTGAACTTTCAAGGGATACAATGGTACAGAGGTATAAAAATAGTCTTAACTAAACGACTACAGCTAGAATGATGAAATTCTAATTGGGTAGAAACGTCAAATAAAGAGATTTTAGATAGTCGTACTCTTAAGGGGGTAAAAATGGTACCAACCATTTATTTGGTTATTTTGTACTATGTACGTCTGATAATGGATTTTTAAAATTTCTACTTTTGGAATTAAAACAGAATGGAAATACAACCAACTGGAGCACCACTATTTACCAATATTTATGGTATTCAAGCCTTTTGAAAATATAAATAGAAGAATATTTATTTTTTGAATTGACGTATTGGTAGCCATGCCTTATAAGCGTGGTTTGAAATAATTAAAATATTATATTTATTTATAAAATTATTTTTTTAATATTTGTATTTGTTTTGACTTGGCTATATAAAAACAAGTAAAAACGGCGTTAAGTTCGGCCGGGCCGAACTTTATATACCCTCCACCATGGATTGCATTCCACAGAGGTTGTCGGTTTTCGTAGAAGTGCAGGAAAATAATAATATTACAGGAAAATATAAATTTTTTAATATACCAAACTAAAACAAATACAAATATCGAAAAAATAATTATATAAATAAATGTAATATTTTAATTATATCAAAACATTATCTATTTCAAAACAAAAACTAAATATTCTTATATTTATATTTTCAAAAAGCTTAAATACCATAAATATTGGAAGATAGTGGGTGCTACAGTTAGTTGTACTTCCATTCTATTTTAATTTCAAAAGTAGAAATTTTGAAAATCCATTATCAGACGTACATGTGTAAAGTGCAAAATAACCTAGCTTCATGATTCAACCAATTTTTGCCGTAAAAGAAAAAGTAGGAATTTGGAAAAATACTTTTTATTTTGAGTGTCTATGCAGTCAGAGGAATGTATACACCGAATTCCATGATTCCAGCTGCGCCCATTTTGTTGGTACCATTTTTACCCCCTTGACATTTCTACGTAATTAGAATTTCATCATTCTAGCTGTAGTCGTTTAGTTGGTACTATTTTTACCCCCCTGTACAATTGTATCCCTTGCAAGTACGAATTTCGAAAAATCCGTTTATTTTCCGTGTCTACGCAGTCAGAGGAATGTATGCTCCGAATTTCATTATTCTAGGGGTAGCCGCTTGGTTGGTACCATTTTTATCCCTCTGTACACATTGTATCCATTGAAAGTACGAATTTGGAAAAAACCTTTTATTTTCTATGTGTACGTAGTCAAAGGAATGTATACTCCGAATTTCATGACTCTAGCTGCGGTCATTTGGGTGATACTATTTTTATCCCCTTTTTCCATTTTGACGCCAAAACGTACGAATTTCGAAAAATCAGTTTATTTTCCGTGTCTACACAGTCAGAGGAATGTATACTCCGAATTTCATGACTCTAGCTGCAGTCATTTGGTTGGTACTATTTGTATCCCCTTTTTCCATTTTAACCCCAAAAAGTACGAATTTCGAAAAATTCTTCTATTTTCCGTGTCTACGCAGTCAGAGGAATGTATACTCCGAATTTCCTGACTCTAGCTGCTGTCATTTGATTGGTACTATTTTTATCCCCTTTTTTCATTTTAACCCCAAAAAGTACGAATTTCGAATAATCTGTTTATTTTAAGCGTCTACGCAATCAGAGGAATGTATATACCGAGTTTCATTATTCCAGGTGTAGCCGTTTGGTTGGTACCAATTTTATCCCTCCGTACCCATTGTATCCCTTGAAAGTACGAATTTGGAAAAAAAACCTTTTATTTTTCATGTCTACGTAGTCAAAGGAATGTATACTCCGAATTTCACGACTCTAGCTGCGGTCATTTGGTTGGTACTATTTTTATCCCCTTTTTCTATTTTGACCCCAAAAAGTACGAATTTCGAAAAACCAGTTTATTTTCCGTGTCTACACAGTCAGAGGAATGTCTACTCCGAATTTCATGACTCTAGCTACGGTCATTTGATTGGTACTATTTTTTCCCCTTTTTTCAGTTTAACCCCAAAAAGTACGAATTTTAAAAATCCGTTTATTTTACTTGTCTATGCTATCAGAGGAATGTATACACCGAATTTCATTATTCTAGGTACAGCCATTTGGTTGGTACCATTTTTACCCCTCTATTCCCATTTTACCCATAAAAGTACGAATTTGGAAAAAATGTTTTTATATTATGTCTCTACTCAGTTAGAGGAATGTACACACCGAATTTCGTGTTTCTAGCTGTTGTCGTTTAATATGTACCATTTTTATCCCTTTTTTGCCCCATTTCACCCCCTACAAATAAGAATCACTTTATGGTGCACGTTTTTGCTGTAGGGGGAATGCGCATACCAAATATCAAGCAAATATAAACAGACATATTCAAAAAACATGCTTAAATACGCTAAAATATTAGGGATTATTATGGGTATTTTTAGTCCTTGTGAGGGAAAAATTTTTCCCTTTGGGCCGATTTCGCCCCATTTCAATCCCAACCGATCTACGACTATAAGACGCATTTATGGAAAATTTGAACGTTCTAGCTCCTTTCGTTTAGATGCTAGCGTGCTTTCAACAGACGAACAGACGGACGGACATGGCTAGATCGTCTTAGAATTTTATGACGATCAAGAATATATATACTTTATAGGGTCTTAGGTCGATATTTCAAGGTGTTACAAACGGAATGACAAAGTTAGTATACCCCCATCCTGGAGGTGGAGGGTATAAAAATAAATATTAAAGCTTATAATTACATTTATTGAATATATAATTGGGTGTGATTGACCTTTTCTATTCAAAATGAAAGTACAAATCGGAGCTTTGTCGAAAATTGGACTTTTAGTATTTTTTTAACTTATCCATAAAATTGTTAATACATCAGAATATGTTATAAATAGCAAAAACTTGTGTTGCATAGTGTAATTAAGTATCTCGTGTTCCGATTTATACTACTTGCTACTCGTTCACACAGCAGACATCACCCGCAGCAGTCATCCAAATGAAAAAGAGAGTGGGTGTCTGGAAAGTTCTATTAAATCGAACTTTTTGGAAAATGTCATCAGGGCTCGCTGTTGTGCCACTTCCACTTCGTTCTTTTGTTCGTCTACATTATCCCATTTATAAGGCCACAACAACCCAACACAAAGACAAAGTCAATGACGAGATGAACGAAGTCCCCTGGAACCCGTAGCGCTTGAAGCAACTAGTTTTGTTGGTGTTTTTGTTTGTTTTAAATCATTGATTTTTTATGTTCATTTTATTCTTCTTCTTCTTATTCTACTTGTGTTCTTCATCTTCAACAAGTGAAAATTAGTTGTGTCAATAGATCAACCACAGAGGAAGAGCATCGAACAATTTGCCAACGCTTGCCAGGCAGGCTGGCAAAGGAAACACACAGATTACAAACAGCCAGACTGACAGACCGGCAGATGTACAAACAGACATACGAGTACAAATATTTGTTTAGACTCCCTGGTGGCGAGTAGACTAAGAAAAGCAAGTTGAAGGTTTTTCGTTGAACTTGGAGTCATTTAAAAAATGTAGAAATTTTACTAAAAGATAAAGATGTGTTATTAATTTTTATATTATTTATTTGTCTTTTGTAAGAATGTAAGGGCAGCCGGTGAAAGTTTATCGCCACACACGTTCCCACTGTTCCTCGTGGAAGACGTAGACCAAAAAGAGACCAAATTTATGATACTTTTGTGGAACAATGAAAATTTACATATTAGAATTCGGTCATTCTTCTTCCTACCATCATAATTTCCAGCACTAGCCAGCCAAACTACCGCCACCTTCACCATCATTATCGTCGTAGTCGTCGGCGTTGGTGTTGCCATGATTACCATCATCATCATTAGAATGCATTGAGAGTTTTGTGATAACTGGGCTGGCTGGCGGTATGGTGTTCATTGTTTAATATTAAAACCATTTAAGTGTGATCTGTAATTTCTTACCTTTCAAAAGTATTAACATAATTTAGTTTTGGTATTCAGATATGGTTTTTGAAACGCTGGCATTTATCAGAGAACTACTTGTTGTGTTTTAAACAAGCCTTTGTTATGGTATGGTTAGCAGTTTGAATTCCATAGAATTTTTAGGAGTGATAGAATTTATCAAAATTAACTCCAATGAAAGTTAATTATATTGTAAGGGTTAGATCAGCCTTTATACGATTACAGTAAAAACTGAAAATACAAAATTTAATACAGAAAAGGAATAAAGCAAATGAACTTTAAAATATTTTTATATATCAGAGTTATCTCATATAGATTACGAGATATGAATTTGAATTTAACACAGCAATATTTTTCAACGCTGTCCCGTTTTTTGATTCTAACTAAGTTAGTGAAATTTTAGTCATCTTGCAGTGAACGTGAATGCTTTACCATCCACCGATTTCAGCGGCTGAACTAAACGCGTTTTTTACTTGTTCGAATTTGAATGTACATACATATATAAGAATTTTGAATTTTCTTCATTTTTCATAGACTTATATACTTTTGATAATTTATTCCATTTTTATACCCACTACCATAGGTTTGTCATTCCGTTTGTAACAACTTGAAATATCGACCTGAGCCCCTAGAAAGTAAATATATTCTTCGTAATAAAACTCTAAGACGATCTAGCTATGTCCGTCCGTGTGTCTGTCCAAAGCTTGCATCTAAACGAAAAGCGCCAGGATGTCCAAATTTTCCCAGAATACGTCAAGAGGGAAAAGTTTTTCCCTAACAACGACAGAAAATAACTATAATATTTCGAGAATTTAAACATGTTTTTTGAATATATCTGTTTATATTTAACTAGCAGTACCCGCTGCTCCGCACGCGAAAAAGCGAGATATTTGTTATTAGTTTTATCCGTCTCTGCTTTAGGATAGTATTTATTTGATTTTCTGTTCTAAAATAGTAAATTGGACACATAGCACTCATATACAGTCAAAGGAATGTGCTTGTCGATGTGCACTGTTTTAGCTGAACTCCATTTTTTTATCATTTTCTACCCAGTTTTTAACAAACAATTACAACCGCAGAGCCGTTTACTCAAAAAAATCCATTTTGATGGCGCTTCTACATGGTCAGAAGAATTTACATACTAAATTTCATGATTCTAGCTAAATCCTAAAGTTGGTACCATTTATATCCCTTTTTGTCCCGCTCTCCCCTTAAAAGTACAAATTTCGAAAAATCAATTTGGATTTGTGCTTCTACGTTGTCAGAGGAATTGACACACCAAATTTCACGACTATAGCTGCTGTACTTAAATTAGTACCATCATTATCCCTTTTTGTCCCGCGCAAACCTAAAAAGTACAAAATGCATTTATATTGCGCTTCTATGTGGTGAGAGGAATTTACATACCAAATTTCACGATTCTAGCTACAATACTTTAGTTGGTACCATTTTTAACCCTTTTTGTCCTGCTCACCCCTTATATGTACAAATTTCGAAAAATCAGTTTATATTGGAAGTCTAAGTTGTCAGAGAAATGTAAATACCGATTTTCACGATTCTAGCAGCAATTCTTAAATTGGTACCATTTTTATCCCTTAAAAGTAAAATTTTTCGTAGCTCGTCTGCATGGTCATTGCAAGGGACACACCGAATTACATGTTTCTAGCTACTGCCGTTTAGTCAGGACGAAGGTTCGATGTTGATCCCTTTTTGTCCCATTTTACCCCCTAAAAGTACGAATTTCGTAAAACCCTTTCTTAGTCGACGTCTACGTCATATTTGGGAACTACCCTGAAAATTTCATGGACCTGGCTTCAGCTGTTTGGTCTGGGGGCTGGTCACTGATAAGTCAGTCAGTAACGCAACTCTTTTAAATATATAGATTGATATTTGGTATACGCATTCCCCTTATAGCATAAACGTGAAACATAAAGCGATTCTTATTTGTGGGGGTGAAACGCGGCAAAAGGGATAAATTGTACCTATCAAATGACAACAGCTAGAAACAACAAATTCGGGTTGTACATTCTTCTAATTGAGTATACACGTAAAATATTTTTTTAATTCGTACTTTTAGGGTTGCAAAATGGAAATAGAGGGATAAAAATGGTACCAACCAAACGGTTGCAGTCAGATGTATGGTAAAATGGTAACATATGGATAAAAATTGTACCAACGAAACAGCTACAGCTGGAGTAATGAGTTCTGAGGTGTATTTACTTGATATTTGGTAAGTTGAATCCGTATATAGTGTGAACGCACACCATAGAGTGATCCATACTTTTAGTGGGTGAAATGGGGGAAAGGGATAAAAATTGTACTAGTGAAACGACAATAGCTAGTAGACTGAAATTCGGTGTGTACATTATTTTAATCGCATGTACACGTAAAAGAAAGTGATTTTCGATATTCGTACTTTTAAGGGGGTGAAATGTGGAAAAGGGATAAAATTGGTACCGAATAAATGGGTGGAAACAAAATTGGATATGTAAATCCTATGGCTGTATAGATGTGCAAAATCAAGGAAATTTTCGAAATTTTTGCTTTCAAGGGGAAACGGGGAGAAAGGGGATAATATTGGTCCAGCTGCGGGTAGAATAATGATAATCAGTGTATATTTCGCTCTGGTTCCGCAGACTCGAAGTATAATACGATCTTTCGATACTAGTACTTTGAGGGTCAAAGCGACGAAAGGAGATAAAATTGGTGCTGACCAAATGGCTGCAGCTAGAGCAATAAAATTCGACGTACACGCTCCTATGATTGTGAAGAAGCGCAACATTAAGATTTTTTGGAAATTTGTACTTAGGGAGAGCGATGACGAAATGATACAAATCAAGCGAATCACAAAATTCTCAGACTTTGTAGACACGCAAAATAAAAGTCTTTCTCGAAATTCGTACTTTTAGAGACAAAACGATGAAATGGAATGGTACCAAGCTAATATAATCATAAAATTCGGCGCGTAGATTCCATTGTGAACACGAAAGATAATGGATTTTCGAAATTATTATTCTTACGATAAAAATTGAATCAAATTCTATATGTATGCACTGGACTGTGTGGAACGTTGGAATTGAAAATGGCTTAGGTAACAACGAATGAAAATACCAGCAGTAATATTAAATGCGTACCGTATTTATGTACATTATTCTGAATATTGTTCTCTTCATGAAGAACTATTTATATATGAATACAAGTAATAACAAACATATTTGTCATTAAGTGGATGTGGTATCTAAAGAATTATTAATTAATTTTATTTCGAAATTATAAAAATGAAACATCTTAATTTATTTAACTAATATCGCTTTTACCAAAAAAATATCCTAATATTCCAAATATTTTAGAGCACATATTCGTTAAGTCGACAGCCTCTAATCTGCCGGTGGAATGCAATCCATTCTGGATGGTATATAGTTTCTGTCAGGCCGAGAGATATTTTACTTGTTTTATATAAATTATTAAATAAATTGAAAATAAGAAATAATTATCGTTACCTTAATATAAAATGAAAATTTCTGAAACTATTGTACATTCTCTGAACAAGGATACTGATTTGCATAAACGTTACAAGTATCGAGTTGAATAACAAAGTGTTCATTTTATTAAGAATTAAAAAGGCTGAGAATTTTAGCATGGTGGCCATTTTGCTCTTTAATTAATTTTTCTATTCCTTCAATATTGATGCTCTGTGTAATTGTAGATAGACCACCCAATTTTCGTGTCAGTATAATATCTCATTTTAGTATACGTAGTTTTGATTTTTGAAGCTTTTGGTAAACAATTTTGTTATAAATTTTTCTAATTTTCTAATTTTTCTAACATATCCGATTTTTGGTTGATATGAAACATTTCAAGACAAGAGTCTAACTGAAGATTACACTAAGCAGAGAATATTTTTCTCGTGTCTGAAGACAAACACCCCTCCAGCGCACCACCCTGCTGTTCAATATAACGGCGTACGGTTGTTCACCATACTAATTGCTCACATTACTGCTACTCTATATTACAAAATAAATAACTAAAATCTGAAAATTCAATTAAAATATTGATTTTTTCAATTCACACTGTAAGTTTGTGCCCTGATCTGTAGAACACCCTTTTATAAAACTTCGAAAACATTTCATACAACAATTGTTCGCTATTGAGAAGGCCTACGGCTTCACAGCAGCAGCAGAAGCAAAAAATGTTGGTGGAAAGTCAGAGCAAAAAAAGAACGGAAAGTACGACAGGAATAGTTCAAAGCAACATACAAACGATACAATAACACATAACATTTCAAATGTATCAGAAAGAAACATCACAACAACAGCAACGGCGATGGCGACAACAGCAAAAACAACACAAGCCTCCAACTGCTGATCCGTTATAATGTCGACAACTTTTTTGTTGCAGTTTTTTGTCGCTGTCGTTATCTTTTTCGTTTCCTACCTTCTTAGCAGCAGTTCCCTCATCAGATCGCTGCACAGTATTTCTATATGGAGCAAGACGAGGCCTCCATCACATAGTGGTATTAGTTTTAGTTCCATTATAATGTACAATTAATGTGTTATGCCCTCACTTTACATAGTAGTAGGGTATATATCATTTGGGACAGAAAAAAGTAGAACGCATTAAAGGAGTGACAAAAGACCCTAAGTATGGACTAGTGGACCAAATCCGCTTCAAGACTTTTTAAGTTGTTTGAACCATGTTCGTCCATCTGTCTGGCTGGCTGGCTGGTGTACACGATAACTCTCGAAAGGAGTTAAGGAATCAATTCAAACTTTGCACATGGTAATATTTTTCCCAAACTTAGTTTAAGTGCGAAGATGGGCGAAATTGCCACAGCCCTTCTGGTACATCCCACACAAAGATATTTGCTAATGTTTTTGTATTCGGTATACCTACACGGAATGTGGGCGATATTGCCACACCTCTTCTGGTACCTCCCACACAAATTGGCAGAAGCTAAGGTCAACATAAAAATGACATATCTTCCATACGGATAGTCGAAATCAGTGGCAATTTTATATTTGAAAATGTTTTTATAATCACATTGAACATATAAAATATGTATGATTTTACCACGCCCCTATAATATGTAAAATGAAATCCTTTATCCATTCCTGGCATAAATAGTTCGACCCGAAGTAATATAAAAGTTCCTAAAAAATACCAAACAAATGCTTGGAATTTTGATTCTGAGACTGAGGGTATATGGTTAAATTGTAAGGTCCGATGTTGAATGTGAACTACATTTCCAAGAGTGTTTGTCGAAAAACCAATGCACCCACAAAGAGTGACTGTTTGGTGCGGTTTATGGGCTGGCGGCTTCATCGGGCCGTATTTTTTCCAAAATGAGCCCGGCCAGGCAGTTACTGTGAATGGTCTTCGCTATCGAGAGATGATAACGAACTTTTTATGGCCCGAATTGGAAGATATGGATGTGGACCATATGTGGATTCAACAGGACGGTGACACTTGCCGCACAGCTAACGAAACCATGGCTCTTTTGTGCGACAAATTCAATGGCCGTGTTATCTCACGTGGTGGCGATGTCAGTTGGTCGCCAAGATCATGTGATTTGACACCGTTGGACTTCTTTCTTTCAGTTTATTTGAAAGAAAATGTGTTCGTCGATAATCGGATGGAGGTGTGCCGCGGCGGCCATTAGGCCGATATTTCATACCATACATAACTGAACCAGACCAATATTATCATAAAGCAAGTAAAAACGGCGCTAAGTTCGACCAGGCCGAACTTTATATACCCTCCACCATGGATTGCATTCCACAGAGGCTGTCGATTTTAGTAGAAGTGCAGTAATATTACAGGGAAATATATTCTTTTTAATATAACCAAACCAAAACAAATATATAAATAAATATAACATTTTCTATGAGCTTTTGAATGTAATACATTCGAATTTCAGCTATTGGATCAAATAATTTCTTCTTTCGAAGGAAATCTTTGTTTTTGGTAATGGAAAAGCGATCACTAATAAAACAACACAAAAACTAATAATTCAATATATCATTTCTATTATTTCAAACCACGCTTATAAGGCAAGGCTACCAATACGTTTACACTATATATCGAAGTAATACTTCAAGTCAATGCAAAAAAAAAAAATAAATAATAAACAGGCCAACAATACATACAAACAAGAACAATACACACGAGGTACAGTGAAGACGGGACATACCGTACAACAACAACCTTTGCATTTTTGCGAGCGATGCGAGCACATGCATAACATTGTATTGGCAAAATGAGATTTTTAGTGTGTCGACTTTGTTTGGTGGAATATTTTGTTTATCAGCGCTTCTCATTTGTCGTATGTGACCGCTGGTACTAATATGAACCCTGATTTAAGTCAAAGACATACATTCGTTGCGAAAGTTCTGACGAGATGGGGTAGCGCCCATCGAAACTGCGCAGTCAACTTTTAGCTGCAACAATAAAGGTCTCACTTTCCCTTTTTGCTAATTTTGGGTTCTGCTGAAGACTTCAGCACAACCTTTGACCTTGAACCAAAATAAATGACAGCACAAAAATAAATATTCTTATATTTATATTTTCAAAAAGCTTGAATGCCATACATTTTTTGTAGATAGTGTGTTACAGTTGGTTGTATTTTGAAAATCGTTCATCTCATGTACATAGTGCAAAATAACCTAACTTGCATGAATAAATAACCTAATTTACATGTCTACGCAATTAGAGGGATGTACTCACCAAATTTCCTCATTGTAGCTGTAGTCGTTTAGTTGGTACTATTTTGTACCCATTGTATCCCTTGAAAGTACGAATTTGGAAAAACGTTTTATTTTTCGTGTCTACGCAGTCAGAGGAATGTACACTGCAAATCTCATGACTCTAGCTGCGTTCATTTGGATGGTACTATTTGTATCCCCTTTTTTCATTTTAACTCCAAAAAGTACGAATTTTGATAAATCCGTGTATTTTACTTGTCTATGCAATCAGAGGAATGTATACACCGAATTTCATTATTCTAGGTGCAGCCGCTTGATTGGTAAAATTTTTATCCCTCTATTCCCATTTTACCCCTTTAAAGTACGAATTTGGAAAAATACTTTTATATTAATTATCTACGCAATTAGAGGAATGTATACACCGAATTTCGTGTTTCTACTGTTGTCGTTTAATATGTACCATTTTCATCACTTTTTGCCCCATTTCACCCCTACGAATAAAAATCACTTATTATCACTGCGCATACCCATGAAGTAAGTAGAAGCAGACATATTGAAAAGATATGCTTAAATACTCTAAAATATTAGGGGTTATTATGGGTATTTTTAGTCCTTTTGAGGGAAAAATTGTTGTCTTTGGGTCGATTTCGCCCAATGCCAACCGACATACGACGGATATGGCTATGACGATCAGGAATATATATACTTTACAGGGTCTTAGGTCGATATTTCAAGGTGTTACAAACGGAATGACAAAGTTAGTATACCCTCATCCTGGAGGTGGAGGGTATAAAAAAGAAATGACAAAAATTTCCTAAATAAGTTGTGTTTTATTCAGTTTTACTTCAGTCCTTAAATTTTAACCACCCTTGAAAAGTTAGTTAGTGAAAGTTACATAATTGATTTTATTAAATGATTTTATCCCTTTTTGTCCCGCTTTTTTTCTTTATAAGTAAAAATTTCACGTGTCTACTTATTCATAGAAATTTACTCACCGAATCTCACGATTCTGCAATACTTTGGTTGGTACCATATGTATCCCTTTTTGTCCGTTTTCCTTAAAAGTAAAAATTTTGAAATATCAATTTATTGTTCGTGTCTACTTGGTTAGGTGAATGTACTCATCCAATTTGACGATTCTAGCTTCAATACTTTTGTTGGTACAAATTTCATACCATTTTCCCAGTTTTCCTTTAAAAGTACAAATTTCGAAACATCAATTTTATGTTGCGCGACTAATACAGAGGTATGAGAATTGGATGATTCTTGTGCAGTACTTTTGCAGGTCCCTTTTTGTCCCTTTTTTTATAAGTAAAAATTTCACGTATCTACGTGGTCACAGAAATTCAATCACCGAATCTCTCGATTCTGCAATACTTTTGTTGGTACCATTTTATCCCTTTTTGTCCATTTTCCTTTAAAGTACAAATTTTGAATAATCAATTCATTTTCCGTGTCAACGTGGTTATAAGAATGTACTAATCGAATTTGACTACTCTAGCTGCAGTACTTTGGTTGGTACAAATTGTATCCCCATTTCCCCGTTTTTTCCTTTAAAGTAAAATAATTAAAAAAAATCATAAAATTCAGAAAAATGCATGAAATCTTTATTTGAATCGATAGTACATGGACCGTACTAATAATAATAATAACACTAGCCAACAGTCAAAATGTACTCGGGATGCGATAATTTTTTCTGTGTAGATAACCTTGACATGAGCTCGAAAAACGCAATAAATTTTTTTTTTCGTTTGGTTTTTGTTTTATTATTTTTTTTTTAATTTTAAAATTTTTTTTTGGTTAATTTGTTTCGTCCGGCATAACTCGGGAACCACTAGCCCGATTTAATTGAATTAAATTTTAAAAAATTTAAAATTACAATTCCCTTAATCTGTTCATATATTGTTTTCCTATACAAGCAACAGTTTCCAAGTTAAAAATGAATATATAAAGGAAAAAACTTATTTTTTGCCTAAAGATTTAATTTTTTTTTTTTAAAAAATCCATAAAAAATCCAAAATGAAAAAAAATGTCAAATCTTATTACTTTTACGTAAAGCCACATAACCTATGAGCAAAATGAGACCAAGATCATGAAAATGTATGAATTTCAAAAATTTGCTCTGAGAATCTTTTTTTTTGATTCTCAGAATTAACAAAACGGAATAAACAAAGGGTTATTTAATTTTTATGATTGCGTAAGCAAAGTAATAAACGCTAATAAATGTGCGTGAACAATTAAAAGGAAAAAAGGAAAGGGGACTTTTTTAATTATTTGGGTTTTCCGTTGGCTGCCTGTATGATTTTTTTACAGAAATGCAACCCACATTTAAGGGTGGTCATTATTCGGAAAATTTAAGACTCACACATGGTGAAACAGGTATGTAGCCACCGTAAAAAAATATACACCCATTTATAAGTACCTGTCAGTAAAATACTAAACAATACACAGTATAAATAGGTCTTCATTGATCGATTTTACTCATTCAACAAGTGTCGACGAACGCGATAGTTAAAATGAGCAAACGTTCGCGAGGATTTGAATGCAATACCAATCCAAGTAATTTTTGTTACATGTGCGCCATGCTCGTCACTCACATCGCCCAGGTTGTCCGGAAAGAAGTCCAAGTGCGAGTGTAGAAAATGTATCTTAAGCGACATATTTGCTCTAATTTTTTTATAATTTTGGAGTAGTTGTTCGACGATCTCTCTGTAATTTGAGCTTTTGTTGTTTCCAAGAAATCCGGAAACAATTTGCCGAAATGAGTTCCAAGCTGCAGCTTCATTTGGTGATAAAATGTGCTCAAACTGTTGGTCTTGCAACAACTTTTTAATTTGCGGACCGTCGAAAACGCCTTCCTTAATCTTTGCCGATGAAAGGTGAGGAAAAATGGTTTTTAAATAGGCGAACGCTTCGCCATCTTTGTTGATAGCTTTCACGAAGTTTTTTATGAGTCCGAGCTTTATGTGAAGAGGTGGGAGAAAAACATTTTCCTTTTTTATGAGTGGTGTATATTTCACGTTGTCGCTGCCGGGGATGAAGTTAACTCTTTCTGTCCAACTCCTCCTGGTGTAATGATGTTGACGATCGCGGCTGCCCCAAAGGCAGAGAAAACAACAGTACTTTGTGAATCCACCTTGTAATCCACAAAGGATACCGATAACCTTAAGGTCGGCACAAACTTTCCAATCGTGCCTCTCATAGTTAAGGCACTTTAGTAGATTGTCCATGACTTCGTATGTTTCCTTGGTGTCAACGGCATGAGCAATTGGAATCGAAGGTTTCTCGTTGCCGTTGTGCAGTAAAATTGCTTTAAGGCTCTGCTTGTTGCTGTCGATGAAAAGACGCCACTCTCCTGGATCGTAAGAGTACCCGAGTTCACCAAATAATCCGGGAATGTCCTTACAAAAACAGATGTTGTCTTTTTTTGTGTAGTACCTTGCGTATGGTTCATGACGCTTCCTGTAGATTGTTGTCACCACACCAGGAGCCAAGAAACCGAACTGTTGCATGCGCGATGCATGCAACTCTGCATCTTCCTTGGAGAGTTTCAATTCTCTAACCCAATCGTTCAGTTCTGCTTGGGAACATAAGCGTTGACCTCCATGCAATGTATATGTTGACTCGCATTCTGATGTGGTTTCTACTGTCTCCGGATCTGATGTTGGATGTATCGCCTCATTATTAGATGCCCATCTTGAAACGGACGGTTGCGGGTCCACTGGTTCTTCGCAAAATGGCACTGGAAAATTCACTGTTGAAACAGCAGCGTAAGTCCATCGTATATTTTTTCCCACGCCTGTTTTTTTGCTAAGACAGAAGTAGCAATCTGTTACATGGCAAAGCGGAGCTCTCCAAAGCATTGGCATGGTGATTCTCGGCTGTCGTCTGAAAGAATTTCAATAATAAGTTATATATGTTCTTGAATTTCGTAATCTACACTTACCTTGAGTCAGCTAGCTGTACGTAGCACCTTGGACATAGAGCACTTGGTGTCCACCGCTCATCTATGTTTGAGACCTTTAAATTGAAGCTCTCTTCAAATGAATCTCTCAATTTAGGTGAAAAACAACGCTTGTTTTTTTTTTCAGAAACGTATTCTCCGCACATGTAACAAAAATTACTTGGATTGGTATTGCATTCAAATCCTCGCGAACGTTTGCTCATTTTAACTATCGCGTTCGTCGACACTTGTTGAATGAGTAAAATCGATCAATGAAGACCTATTTATACTGTGTATTGTTTAGTATTTTACTGACAGGTACTTATAAATGGGTGTATATTTTTTTACGGTGGCTACATACCTGTTTCACCATGTGTGAGTCTTAAATTTTCCGAATAATGACCAACCTTAAATGTGGGTTGCATTTCTGTAAAAAAATCATACAGGTAGCCAACGGAAAACCCAAATAATTAAAAAAGTCCCCTTTCCTTTTTTCCTTTTCATTGTTCACGCACATTTATTAGCGTTTATTACTTTGCTTACGCAATCATAAAAATTAAATAACCCTTTGTTTATTCCGTTTTGTTAATTCTGAGAATCAAAAAAAAAAAAGAAAAAACCTTACCATAGACAAAGTTGTGCATATGTCGAGCAAATTTTTGAAATTCATACCTTTACTCAATTGCGAATAAAAGCGAAACGCGTGCATCGATTTTCATGATCTTGGTCTCATTTTGCTCATAGGTTATGTGGCTTTACGTAAAAGTAATAAGATTTGACATTTTTTTTCATTTTGGATTTTTTATGGATTTAAAAAAAAAAAAATTAAATCTTTAGGCAAAAAATAAGTTTTTTCCTTTATATATTCATTTTTAACTTGGAAACTGTTGCTTGTATAGGAAAACAATATATGAACAGATTAAGGGAATTGTAATTTTAAATTTTTTAAAATTTAATTCAATTAAATCGGGCTAGTGGTTCCCGAGTTATGCCGGACGAAACAAATTAACCAAAAAAAAATTTTTAAAATTTAAAAAAAAAATAATAAAACAAAAACCAAACGAAAAAAAAAATTTTTATTGCGTTTTTCGAGCTCATGTCAAGGTTATCTACACAGAAAAAATTATCGCATCTGGAGTACATGAAATTTTTTTTTATTTTGTTGAGTAGTGTAATTTAATGTTTGAAAATAATTTCATGCAAACGTTGACCTTGACTGCGCCTCAAATGGTCCATCCGCTTAGTCCAATTTTGGCATTTCCACGTTTTTGAGTAACAGAGGCCCAATTGCTTCGAAGGGCGACGAATCGATAATTGATGGTCATCATTAACACTGGCCGATACAGCTCTTCAGTTTACACTCTACGTAAGCGTGTTGGTGGTTTAATGTCCAACAATGTAAATTTGGTGCGAAATTTTGTCACAATAGCCCGAATAGCCGCTTCAGTGGGTCGATTAAACTGACCATAAAATGGAAGCGCGCGATGAACTTTCTTAACAGAGCACGCATTTTGATAATAGCTGTTAAACCAGTGTTACCAAAAAGATAATAGCTAAAAAATCACCCTTTAGTTGCAATATTTTGGTTGCTAACATTTTTTCCTTTTATTCTTTAAAAGAACAAATTTTGAAAACGCATTCAGAGGAATGTACACACAGGGAATTTCCATGTAAAAGTACAAATTTCTATTTAAGTTGCGCGAATGTGTGGTAGATGATTGTACACACCGAAATTCACGACTTTTATCCCTTTTTGGCAGTTTCCGCCTTAAAATTACAAATAAAAATAAAGGTTTTTGTGTGCACCGAATTTCATGTTTCTAGTTATTGTCGTTTTGTCCAGAACATGGTTTCATCTTAATATATTTAGGTCCCATTTTACCCTCTAAAAGTACGAAGTACCAGAATGACAAACTGAGTATTTGCCTGAGTAATTGTCTAGTTTCAAATTATATAAAACTTACCATGACTCGGAAATGGAGCATCGTGGTATTCCAGTTCCCAAAAACAAACTTAGCATTTCAGATATTTTAGGAGAGTTCGTTAACATCTGCATCTAGTTGCATTGGACCCACTGTGCTTTGAGCATAGAACAGTAAAGCCTAGAGCAATTTCAGCTTTTGTATCACATTCGAAAAAACAAAACAGTAACAGAAAGGAAATGCACACAATCAAATCGTGTATGTTTGTGTGTTACAGCAGAGTAGCGATACATTTGCTGCAGCAAAAAAAACGACAACAACTGCACGACACTACGTTTGAGATGGCAGCGAAAAAACGCAAGGAAGAAAAAAACGAAAGAAAGACAAAAAGAAATGTGTTAAAAACATTGAGACATTTATGGCAAAAGTACTGTTGGTCGGCTTGGACACCTCGCTGTACTCCGATGGACAGAGTCGATCGATGGTGGGGTTCCATGTTGCTCTGACGGCGAATGTCGCTGATAATGTAATATTTGTTGACTTATGTCATAAATATTGGCCGTTTGATTGATATATTCAGTTGTGCTGTCGCATGGGTTGGTTGGCTGGTTACTTGCTGGGTTGGTCGGTTGGCTTGTCTTGGCTGCATTTCGTCGGCATTTTTTGCTTATTATCCACACCAAGTTTGTGTCTTAAGTCTTTTGTTTATTTATGTACTTTGATTGTGGTCGCTGTTGTGGCTTTTTGTTCGTTTGTTTTTGTTTTAAGTCTTTCTACTTGTGGCTCACCATGCCATCAACTGGGGTTAAAGTGTTCTTCTCGCTATATAGCATTGGCTTTGGCCAACGGTATTAAATCGCTCTATGTTGTTCTTTGTAGAGCCTAAGAAATCCGAAAATTAATTATAAATAAATTTACCTAAAGTTGTCTGAACTCAGTGTTATTCGACATCTAATTGATTGGTGTTGTTAAGAAACAGTTACGTTTGAAGAAGTACGAAGTATTGCGAAGCAGCTTGGGTGGGAATTTAGATAGATTGGAATAGTTGTGGAATGCTGCCCATAACGCGCAGGTTGTTATTATTGACTAATCAATAATTTTAAACATGTCATATAAAACTAGAAAGAAACAGGTCTCACAAACATCCTTGCTGCTAAATGGCAGTGATACATTGAATAAATCAACAGTATCTGATATATTTTTACATACATTAAAAGTCAATAATGATATAGATGAACAACTATAGATTAGCGTATCTCAAAATCAGATAATGCTCATTGGTCATAGATGTTGATATTTGATATCAAGCTTGGGATTATGTATTTTGCCATTCAAATAAATATAAAATCTATTAATGGATATTTGTTTAGTTTTTCTATGAAATTATTAAGATTTCTGGTGGTTTTTTATACCATTCACCTAATGATGGGGTGTATTCATTTTGTCATTCCTTTTGTAACAACTTAAAATATCGTCGTAAAATTCCAAGACCATCTAGCCATGTCCATATGTATAAATTTGTTGCATACATACCATTTGTAACGTGAAAGAAAAAAAGCAAATAAAATATTTATCAGACGAAATGGGACAAAAAGGGATAAAAATGGTACCAATACAACTACGAAAACAGCTAGAAACGTGAAAGTTGGAATGTACGTCCCTCTAATTGCGTAGATACGTAAAATAGAGGAAGTTTTCAAAATTCGTACTTTTAAGGGATATAGTTGGAAAAAGGGATAAAATAGTGCCAACCGCTGCGCAAATGACCTATTTCACTGGCTAAAAGTCTTAAACCTAAAACAATTAATTCATATGAACAATGTAAATACAAACAAGTAAGGAAAGACTAAAGTCAAGCGGGGCCGACTATATGATACCTTTCTATACCATTACAATTCAATTCGGTAAAAAAGTGAAATCGGGAAGGATTTTTGAATGGGCCTATCATGGACCATTGTCACCCACTCTCATAAAATATGTTTCAAGATAAAATATACCACGTTCTGTCAAAATATTTAAAAGTATTCTGTAAATGTATTTGTTTGACAAAAAATGTTAAATCGGAAAGGACATATATATGGAGGTATATAAAAACCTGGAACGATATGGCCCGCTTTCACCAAGTATGTTTATAGCTGAAATTAATATATAAAGTTTGACCAAAGTAGGTTAATCAATTGGGAGCAACATTTGAATGTGGACTATATCTAAATCTGAACCGATATTACCCACTTTCAGCATAGGTGGTTTTAGTTGGCTTATAAGATGTTGTGCCAAATTTAAAGACAATCGGGTACAATATGTGGTTTGTAGAGCGGAAAATGTCAAATCGGGAGCGACATTTGTATGGGGCTATATCTAAATCTGAACTGATTTGCTTCAAATCAAACAGGGTTCGTCCTTGATCCACAAAACGTAATTGTGCCAATTTTGCCTGTAATTGACATCTGTATAATAAACGATGGGTCTAACTCGCTTCCTTTTAGGTGTTACAAACAAATGTGCAAAACTTAATACCCTAGTGGAGGGTACAAAAATTCCAGTCACCCTAAATAGAGCTTTGGATATAAACCCCATACAAATGTCACTCACGATTTGATTTTTTCCGCTCCAGAAACCACATATTTTACCATATTATAATCCAACTAGCAACACCTATGGTGAAAGCGGGTAAGATCGGTTCAGATTTACAACATATTTTACTCGATTTTCCTCAAATTTTAACCAGACATTATAATCCAGCTAGCAATATATATGGTGAAAGTGGGTAAGATCGGTTCAGATTTATATATATATCCCCCTTACAACTGTCGTTTCCGACTTAAAATGTTTTGTCAAACACACACACTTAAAGAATACTTTTAAATAAAATGCAGATCGTGTTATATTTTTTGATTAGGACCCATACACAAATCCTGCAATGGGGTAGAATGTGGAGGGTATCATATAGTCGGCCCCGTCCGACTTTAGCCCTTCCTTACTTGTTTATTTTAATGGGCGGCGACCCAGCCTAATGTGTAATATGTGCTTTCCAAGCATATTCAATATAATTGGTTTGTTATTTCTTTTTTTTTCAAAGTTAAAAAACTAATTTTATAAGTTCAGTGCTAAAAGTTTGTTTAAGGACTAAGCGGCGTTTTGCACAAATATTTTGTGTGTATAAAATGGGCTTAAAACATCACACTTTTCCTTGTTGTTGCTTTACATTTCAGTATATCTTCGCATATGATACTTTGTATTCCCAAACATTCAACAATTTAGTTTTTCCATTTGGTGATAATTGAGTCAAAGAATACGTCCGGATGTCCACCAAGTCAACTAGGAATATTTATTGCGCCTGCAGTGCCATTAGACTTCATTATTTCTAGAACTTTCAAATACGAAAACACTTGTCGTTTTCACATGCATTGCCGTGAATGAAACTGGTTGTCCCCAGATACACACGAACAGACATAAATAAATATGCATATGAATGTGTTCATAACACATGTATGTATGTGTGTGTGAATGTATGTTGCATGTCAGACATGGCCATTAAAGATATGCTGTGGTGTGCTGGTCTCAATGGCGATAATGACAATGTGCTTAAAAGAAAATCATTGATTATGCTGAACATGTTCTTAATGAAAGTGGTATTGGCAAGAATCGCAACAAGTTAACAGCAGACATTTTCTTTTTCATGCATCTGATCTCTAATGCCTGTCGACAAGGGGGAGGGGGGTGGTAACGTAAAATAATATAGCGACACACATATACGCTGGTACAGGCAGTGATGGAGAAGACGCATCCAAACGAGACTTCTAGTTTAAACACCGCGTTTTCTATTTTCATAGTTGACTTGTTAGTTACTCGCATATTCATACACTTCTCTCGTATCAATATGTATCGTCTAGATAAACTAGAAGATGTGTCCATACACACACATCCACACATATCATCAACCTCTGGGATGCATTTACATTTGTGCCACTTTATCTACACATTCACACGCATGCACGTATGTCAGTGGCTGTCTGTGTGTTTATTAAGTGCGTACGCGCGTAGCTTGGCGTAGATCAAGTTCTATTCTTTGTATTATTGTTTGCCTTTTGTGTGTTTTGTTCTTTCCTTTTTGAATTGTTATAAATCCAATTAATTTGATTTCTTTTTATTGCATTTGATTGATACTGTTTAGTTTTTTAATACGTTTATTATTTTATTATTACATTATTGTAATGACTTTGCTTGTGTTAGTTGGCTGGAAATGGCTGTTGCTGCTTCTGCTGCTGCTGTCATTGTTGTTATGATGTTGATGGGGTTCCAGTTGAGTGAATGTGGGTTTGTTGTGTGTTTGTGGATTTTGAGGTTAAAGCTTTTAGTGATTGACCTATATTTGCTATTTCTTATTCAATTTTATAGCACACGGTTTTCAATTGTAATAAAATATACGAAGTTTTGCAAATGGCTGTGCCATAAAATACTATTTTCCCACTAATGCCCAATTCAGAAGTTTTTGTTAGTGCAAAATGCTGTTAAAAGGGCAGGTGGGGCTCATGTGCCAATTCGGCGTAATGTAGCGGAACTTCAAAACTTCTGATATATAGGGTCCGCCAAATAAATTTTTTTTTTGAAAATGCTATAAAAAAACTACTGAATATTTTCTCAAATTTCCTTTTTTATTTGAAAGTACAATCCTTCCGGTTAATAATGGAAAATATTTTCATTCAAATGGCGGCCTCGGGCACCCCACAAATAATAGTCCAACGGTTGAATAGTTGAAAAAAACGTTAGATGGCGGACCCTATAGTTGAGATTTTTTCTTGACAATAAAAAATAATGAAAATAAATTTTTATTTGTATGAACTAATTAATGTTCTCTTCGATATTAGTGATTTTTTCTCTAGAAGTCGCTCAATGTGTTTACTTTCAATTGCAAAAATCGAATTCATGGAATCTTATACGATTCGATAAAAACGTAAAAACTAACTATGGATAGATCGCGAGAAAATCAGGAAACAAAAATCTCATGCATACAAATCATTTTAGCCATACCTCCCGCGAAAATGAAAATTTTACTAAAATATCCAATTTGTAATTTTTGTTTACCGTTATCTACCGAAATTACCACATTTTTTTGTCGAAAAAGATCGATGCTTCAAAAAACATGGACCAATTTTAACTCCACTAAGTTTGTTATATATGTTGGCGTGTAATTTTGCAATTCAAGCGTGAAGTACTTCATTGACAAAATTGGTGTCTTCGGTGACCCCCACTGCAATTTTCCGACATTTCTTTCGTAGAACATTTTAATCCTTAAATGTAGTTTTTGATTCGATTTTCTCGAAAAAAGGTTCAAATTGACCCATTAAGAAAGGAGCTAGAGGGTTAAGATCTTCAAGACAAATGATCCCCATAAAATTCCACAATAGAGTTCTGGCAATAAGCATTCATTCGGACATTACATTTCGCTCCCTTTGACCAAAATATTGAAAACTTTGACCCGCTGTAAAACGAAACTCAGTCCAGCTGGTCTATAAGTTTATTCTACAAAAATAATCTACTCATCATGCCCTTTCAGAATTATAGGGTCGCTACTCTGTTCCAAAAATGCTGTTGGACAGTGATTTTATGTTTCAAATATTTGATAGAATTCATATTTATCTACTCGTGGCATACTGATATTTATTACTTGGCTTCACACTAGCTTTATCATGATTCTTGGCCCGTAATGACCTTCTTCAGAAGGTTTTTTTAATAGCTTCACACTACAGAGTAGGAGAGTATATATTATTTGGGACATTGAAAGAGTGACTATGTTTGGACCAAATCCATATTAACCCGTCTTGTTGGTACCATTTTGTATCCCCTTTCGTCCCATTTTTTGCATAAAAGTACAAACTTCGAAAAATTCCTTTGTATTTCGAAACTACACAGTCGGCATACACCGAATTTCACGATTTCAATTTCAGCGGCTTGGTTGGTCTCATATTTATCTCTCTTTTGCTATTGTATCCCTCAAAAGTACAAATTTAGAAAAATCCCTCGGTTCAGATTTATATATAGCTCCCCGATTTAATTTTTTCCGCTCTAGAGACCACATATTTAACAGATTTCCATTAAATTTGGGAAAGCGTCTTAAAGGGTCAGATCGGTTCAGATTTATATATAGCTGCCATTCAAAGTTTGCGTTCAAATTTACTTACAATTACAGAAGGAAGTATGAAATTTGTAGTACATTCTTCTATTATAGCAGTATCGTATCGGTTCAAATATAACGACGTTTTTATAGGTGTAGGGTATCATATAGTCGGCCACGCCCGACTTTAACCTTCCTTACTTGTTTTAATTAAGATAATATGTTTACTGAAATTTTTACCGAGTTCTTCATACAATTAAGTATTAATGAACTATAAAAAAATTCTTGAATATTAATCTAAGTAGCAATTCTCGTTCGTTTGCAGAGACTTATTTCTTAAATACTTTATGAATTATTTTAAACAACAATGCCTATATTGCCTTCACGGAGTAATAGCTCAACTCTTTATGGCAGGAGGTATCATGAAACTTTTGAGAAATGTTTCATATTGCCATTTTTGCTTTTTGCCATTGCCATTTGTTTGATTTTTTCAGTTAAATTTTAAGTTCACTTTTTTCCTAGTAACAAGTGAAATGTTCCTCAGTTTAAGTAAACAATTGCTTGTTTTAAAGAAAAAAAATCAGCAAAATTATCCTCAGTTTAAGTAAATATTTACTTGATTTGAGAAAAATGTACTTACTTCTAGGAAAATTTCAGCAAATTTTTCCTAAGATTTAGTAAAAACTTACTTGGTTTGAGTAAAATATACTTAGTTTTAGGAAAATTTTACTTAAATTTAGTAAAAATTTTACTTAGATTTCGTGAAAATGTACTTGGTTTGAGGAAAAACTTATTGGAATTTTCTACAGTTTGAGTAAATATTTACTTTGTTTAATGAATATTGAACTAGAATCAAGATCAACGCATGTACTACTTTCAAGGAAAAATTTGAACTTGATATGATATGATATTGCTTTCTCCGATGAATATTTCAAGGTGTAACAAATGGAATGACAAAATGAATATACTCCCGTACTATGGTGGAGGGTATACAAATATGGTGTAGCTTAATTTTTCAGTTAGCTTGTAACTAACATTTCTCAATATCAAATGGAAATTGTCAAATTCAATTGCAATTCTCTCATTATGAAATTCTGAATTAAAATATCTGAATTATCTCAATTTGAAATGTAGGCTCTAAATTTAAAATTTCAATTGAATTTTCCCAATTTTAATTGGAAATGGTGTACAGCATGAACTTGTTGTAGACGTCCAATTAAATCACAAATAATTTCTAAATTGTTTTAGCCATAAATAAAATGAGGAGATGCTACGAATGTGACAAAAAAAAATAGAATATAAATTTTAACAATGTTCATTTATTGTATTTTTTATTATTAATAAAAATTAATATTTCGTATTTTTTGATTAGTTGTAGGTTATCTGACATTTGTGAGAACGCGGCCTCTGATTTATAAATGACAAATATCTAGGAAAAAATTATGTGAAAGACTCCGTTGAAGGCTGAAGAGTTTTTGCATATTTCCTCCATTGTTATGAAATGGTGCGACACCAGTATTAAGCCGAAATATTGCTGTCGCCTCGTAACATTAACATTAAGTAACAGATATGCTTAAGATGGCTTTATATTAGTTGAAACACTTCACACCCATATTAAGTTGACGTACAAGGCATATTTTTCGCAAGTAATATACGAATATTTTATATTGGCGCAAAGTAATGTGTAGCGTAATGGGATCTAAGCATACTGAAAATTAACCGATCGACTTGTAATTTTTTTTTAGGCAATTTAGTAGTCAAACCACAGGTGGCAATTGTTGTCCCAGTTATTACCCAATCGCTCACAAAAGGATAAAATATTATTTTAACATGTTGAGTGTTAGACTCTCAGGCTAGCGATTACGTTTTCATTCTTTGGACCAAAAAATCTTTCTACAAAAAGTGCCTCTAAAACCCATGTTCGTTAGTAAATACATTTAAAATTTTAATTTGATCTACTGATTACTTTGACTTTAAAAGGTAGAATAGCATTCATTTTTGACTGACTTGAGACCCTATATAGTATATAAATTCTTGATCGTCAGAAAATTCTAAGACGAACTGGGCATGTACGTCCGTCTGTTGATAGCACTCCAGCATCTAAACAAAAGGAGCTAGGACTTCCTAATTTCCATAAATACGTCTTATAGTCGTAGATCGGTTGGGATTGAAACTGGGTGAAATCGTCCCAAAGGGAAAATTTTTTCCCTCACAAAGACTAAAAATACCCACAATAGCCCCTAATATTTTGGAGTATTTAAGCATATTTTTCAATATGTCTGCTTGCACTTACTTGATATTGGGTATGTCCATTCCCCCTATAACTAAAATAACCCTAAACACCATAAAGGGATAAAAATGGTACATATTAAATGACAACAGCTAGAAACACGAAATTCTGCTGCACCTACAATAATGAAATGCGGTGTATACATTCCTCTGATTGTATAGAGACGTAAAATAAACGGATTTTTCGAAAATCGTACTTTTTGGAGTTAAAATGGAAAAAGGGGATAAAAATAGTACCGACCAAATGACCGCAGCTAGAGTCATGAAATTCGGAGTATAGGGTTTTTCCAAATTCGTACTGTCATGATATACAATCGGTACAGTGGGATACAAATAGTACCAACTAAACGACTACATCTACAACGTTAAAATTCGGTGTGTACATCTCTCTAATTGCGTAGAAACGTAAAATAAAGCGATTATGGAAAGTCGCAATTTTAAGGATAAAATTGGAAAAGGTGTTGAAAGTGGTACCAACCAAATGGCGGGACTGTATAGACTCGCTAAACATAACGATTTTTCCAAATTCGTACTTTATTTTTTTACTTTTATGGCAAAAATTGGGAGAATCCTGAAGTTAGGTTATCTTCCACCGCACACTGGTCCCAAATCCATTTTTTATGGCATAAAATTGAAAAATAAACATACAGTCGTGTAATTTTGCACATTTGCTAGACATATCATACGCTCCCATATAAACTCAATATATAACCAACATAATTATCACCCTGTATTGGTACAGAGTGACCAAAAACAAAATTTTATGAAATCTTAAAAGAATGAAGAGTTGCTTATTTTGACGAAATGTGTTTTTCTAAACATTATTACAAAAGCAAAATATAGCATACAAATAGTATACTTTAAACTGCAATTTAAGTAATTATTTCAAGAAATAAAGTAAAATGTATGTGTACAAAAAGGTGATTTATGTTGTATACCATTTTAATGACACTTTCAATACCTTTTAAATAAAATATTGATCTCGTACATAAAACTAATTCATAATCATATATATGTCTATGGCTAATCAAAAACTGTGCTAAAATAAAATGACAGTTTTTGGAGTTTGCCGAAAAATGCTGACGAGATATTAATTCCACCATAAACTACAAACTCAGACGAACACTTTCACATTTACACTTTGAGTCAAGTTGAGTCATACATATGACTTTTGGTCCACGACATTTATAGATTATGTGCTCTACAAATCACAAAATTACAAGAACTTACAAGACCACAATAATCATAAAATGTTAAATATAATTTTGCAACTACTAACTCTTGCCGTCAATTTTCATAATATAGTCACTTTATTATTTTCTTTTTAAGTCTTGATTTTAATTAATTTGTAAAACTGCTTTATATCAAAATTAAACCCACTTTTTTTGAACCGCAAAGTTTAAGTACCATTCAGGCTTGTGGTGTTGCCACCTAATTTTCTCCAGTATATTTTCCTGATTGCTTGGAGTGTTGCCATAAAGAAAATATATACACATTTACCACTTTCCAATTTTATTTTTTTTTTAATTTCTGCCAAAAAATGGATTTGGGATCATAGTGCACCGTGTACGTGAGTGACAATGGATTTTCCAAAATTTTTACTCTTGGAATTAAAACAGGATAGAAATACAACCAACCATACGGATGTAGCCGAAAATGCACCCACTATCACCCAATATTTATGGTATTTAACCTTTTTTGAAGATAGATTCGATGAAGATTATTTCGATGTATATATTGGTATTGGTGGCCTTACCTTATAAGCGGGGTTTAAATTAATTTAAATTTTATATTTATTTATAAAATTATTTTTTCAATAGTTGTTTTGATTTGGCTATCGGTCCGCGAAAGGACATGAAGAATTTTACCGAAAATCTTGTTTTCAGATGAAGTTCACTTTCATCACGGTGGCTATGTCAATAAGCAAAATTTGCCGCATATGGGTTCAGACACTATTGAGAAGTCAATACATCCACAACGAGTCACTGGTTGGTGTGGATTTTGGGCTGGCGGCATCATTAGTCCAATTTTTTCGAAAATGATCAAGGGACCACCGTTACCGTCAACGGTGAGCAAAATTCAAGAGAATGACATGGACGACATTTGGTTTTAACACGATGGGGCAACATGTCACAGCGATATTTTACGCACTGTTTGTGAAAGTCGAATAATCAGCCGAAATTATAACCATACATTTGAAACAAATAATCAGTCCGTTTTTATAGCCGATTCTAATTTAAAATGTTACATGGCCCACCCTATAATTTGGTGGATATATGGAAATCAATGCTATAAGAGATTTGAAATTACTATATGTTCTTTGAAAAGGCTTATACATGCTCTATGAAAAGGCTTATACATTTCTATATGTTGGTAATGCAAAGTTCTCAAAAATTGTTCTTTGCCAGTATTTCTATTCATTTGCCGTGATGAATCTAAAAATCATTAATTCATATTTTAATATTTCGAGCATATTTATGCACGTTCACATACAATCATACAAACACTTGAATACTCGAACTGATGGCTGGGTGCAATCTTTTGTTTGTAAATTTATGTTTCCTTCATGGCAAATGTAAAACAACTGCTTAGAATTGCAATGCTTTTCTTTTGTATTTCATAGATATTTTGTTTGCGCCGTATTTTATTCGAGAGCACGAAGTTGTTTTGTTAGTTGTAAGTTAAGGTTTTGCTCGTGGATGCTCATCCAGTTGTGGTATTGAAAAGTTTACAACCATATCTTTATTTCCAACAATCGACGTATGTAGTTGGCATACACTCAGAGAAAATAGTGCGATTGAGTTGGAAAAACTGAAATTTTAGAATTTTCTGAAGAGATATTTCCACTTTAGCAAGAAAAGTTTTAAACAATAATAATAAACTCCAGCAACAATAAATACCGAATTTAATAACACAAACCCGGGCTGTTCGAATATATACTACCACTCATAGATGTTTTAATAAAGGGTGATTTTTTAAGAGCTTGATAACTTTTTAAAAAAAAAAACGCATAAAATTTGCAAAATCTCATCGGTTCTTTATTTGAAACGTTAGATTGGCCCATGACATTTACTTTTTGAAGATAATTTCATTTAAATGTTGACCGCGGCTGCGTCTTAGGTGGTCCATCCGCTTAGTCCAATTTTGGCATTTCCACGTTTTTGAGTAACAGAGACCCAATTGGTGCGAACGGCGACGAATCTAAAATTGGTGGTCATCATTAACACTGGCTGATACAGCTGCGATATTTTCTTCAGTTCGCACTCTACGTAAGCGTGTTGGTGGTTTAATGTCCAACAATGTAAATTTGGTGCGAAATTTAGTCACAATAGCCGCTTCAGTGGGTCGATTAAACTGACCATAAAATGGAAGCGCGCAATGAACTTTCTTAACAGAGCACGCATTTTGATAATAAAATTCAATAATTTGCAAGCGTTGTTCGTTTGTAAGACGATTCATGATGAAATGTCAAAGCATACTGAGCATCTTTCTCTTTGACACCATGTCTGAAATCCCACGTGATCTGTCAAATACTAATGCATGAAAATCCTAACCTCAAAAAAATCACTCTTTATATCTGTGATTCTCAAAATGCCGGACTCATTCAAAATGTATTTGCAATATTTCTAGGAACGAAATATTTTGCAGATCATCAAGCAATCCAAACTTCATCCATTTACATTCATTGACAATCGAAAATGTATTTTATTCAGATCTTTGGGTTGATCGACAGCGTCGTAATTTGTCAGACATTTATTTTCCGGTGTACCAATGGATGTGAAAAACTTTTTAGCGGTATTTTTTTTTGTTGGTCTCCAATTCTGTGACAGCAATTTAAATGCACTTTTTCTTACGTGACATTGTAACAGGTTTATTGATGTTGTTTCTTCGCCTTTTCGTGCGCCAGCAGCGACACAGAGAACGTCTTTGTGGAGTGTTGCTAATGTAATAACCGGGGTAACATGCAGCAGCCAAGGTATCGCATCCACACACAGAGAAGAAGGAAAAACAAACAATAGCAGCAGCAACGCCAAGAACAGTTGGTGCAACATGCCGCCAAACCAGGTTGCCCCGGCACAGAGCAGTGCCGCGCATAGCATTCACCTTTGCAATGTTTGTTACACTTCCCGAGTGCAGTTCGCTTTTGACATCACCAGGCTCCGCAACCAAGAAGACATCTGCGAATGCGATGATGATGATGACATCTTTTCTCTGGAACAATGGGGATTTATGTTTTCGAGAAATTGATTAGATAAGGTCTGAGAATTAATTTCGTTTCCCAGTTTAATTGAGATGGCTTGAGTTCTTAGCTAAACGAAGAGTTTAAACGGTAAATTGTAGTGGGAAAGGGGTTTAATTTGAATTTAATTTGAGTTATTTTTTAATTTTGTGAAAAAAGTTTTCATTTTTTTCTGTCTGTCTGTCTGTCCAGTATAAACTACCCATAATTAAGGTGGTGCTTATTTCTGCCATGAATAATAAGAAAAATGTGTTTTACTTATTTTTATATTTAACTTTAGAAATTGCCGTAAATTAGGCACAAGACAACAATTTGCCGAAACATTAGAAATACTAGCCGGCATTAGAAAGACAAGCATTAGAACTGGAAAAGGGTGTTTGCATAGGAATTGGAGTTTTGAGATTAGCAAAAACTTATGCAATTTTTCAAATTGTAGTTGTGATAATAAATATTCTACGTCTCCGCAAAACTTCTAAAAGTTATCGATATATACACCATGAAAAATTGATCGACCCAGTATTTTATTTGCTTGTTCAACAAAAAAGTAAATAGTTTGTGTCCGAGACCTAAAAAAATTTCTTTTGTGTGCATTGAGGAATACTGATTCATAAAATCAACACAATAAAAATAGTTTATGGATACCTTTTACTAAAATTTCATCTTTCATTTCGTCGATGGTACCTTTAATTTTTCTAATCTAGCAGTATAATATTCTGAATAATACCACCTGATTTAGGAACAGTCACCAGAAAATTGAGAAAATTTGGATTTTTTCTGACACGATAAAATTCCATTAAAATATATTTTTTAAATCAAAAAAAATTTTTAAAAATAATATATGAGGTAGGACAGCCTTGCATTATTTGATTTATTTGAAACACCATTTTAAAAAGGTAAACAAATAAAATTACAATGTTGGTATGTTTTTATACCCTCCACTAGGGTATTATGTCTTTGTGCATTTGTTTGCAACATCCAAAATGAAGCGATATAGACCCATTGTTAAATATACCGATCGTCTTAGAATCACATTTTGAATCGATTTAGGCCATCCATCTATTCATGTAATCAAATACAGGTCACAATTATTGTTCGATCCTAACAAAAATTGGCACAAGTGAGTTTGACGGCCCATGGACGAGCTCTATTTAAATTGAAGCAAATCGATTCAGATTTAAATATAGCCCTTATACAAATGTTGCTTTTACGCTCTATAAACCACATACTGCACCCGATTTTCTTTAAATTTGGCTCAACATCTTATAATCCAACTAAAAACATCTTTGGAGAAAGCGAGTCAGATCGGTTCAGATTTAGATATAGCCCCCATACAATTTTTTTTTCGATCTATAAACCACACATTTAACCCGATTTTACTCAAATTTGGAACAACACATTATAATCCAGCTAGCAATATCTGTGGTGATAGTGTGTAAGATCGGTTCAGTTTTAGATAAAGCCACATACAGATGTATGTCCCAAAAGTTTAGCCGATTTTGGCCAAACTTTACAAATTATATTTCACCTATAAACATACATGGTGAAAGTGGGTAACATCGTTCCTGATTTAAATATACCTCCAAAGCGGAGTGTATCTTATAGTATAGGCCCTGTCCGACTTTGCCTTTAATTTAGGTTCATGACTTAAAATTGGAATTGGGACGAAACACAGCGGAAGATAGCAAAAATAACCGATTATATAGCAGTAAAACATGAGTAGTCCCTGATGATGATTTGATTTTATTAAAACCAATAATAAAATTTGTTACTCCAGTAAAAATTACTGTGGAAGGTCTTGACCGCGACATGCATTTGTGTAAGGTCGGCGCTGCTTTTTCATTTATGTCAAAGGAGATTTCAAGTATGAAATTCATTTTCGGTTTTCCAACAAGCGTCTGTTGGGAATGGTTTTTTTTCGGATGTAACTTTAGATGGATCAATATTCCTAAGACGTTTCTTAAACTGGCTGATTTTAATAAATTGCATTTTCTTTTTTGTTCCTCTTATTGTAAAATATATTTCATAAAATAAAAACTGAAGAAAAGCATTTTTTTCATTACGTAAATAATATCCCGAAATCTCGAAAAATCCGGTATCCCGAAAATTGGGTTTCAAAAATCCCGAATCCCGGGATTTGTGATATGTAAAAAATCTCCCAAAAATTTCAGTAATTATACCCTTCTCTAGGGTATTATGACTTTGTAACGCCCAAAATTAAATGGACCCATCGTTCATTATACGAATCACTTTTGGAGTTGATTTAGCAATGCCCGCCTGTCCATCTATTGTTGTAATCAAAGTACAGGTCGCAATTATAGTCTACTCCTAACAAAAATTGGCACAGATAAGTTTTAAGGGCCAATGACGAACGCTATTTAATTTGAAGCATATAGGTTCAGATTTAGATATAACTCCCATACAACTGTCGCTCCCAATTTGACTTTATCCGCTCTACAAACCACATATTTTACTCGATTTGCTTCAAAGTTGGCATATTACTTTATAATTGAACTGGAAACATCTATGGTGAAAGTGGGTTAGATCGGCTCAGATTTATATATAGTTCCCATACAATTTCCGCTCCCGATTAGATTTTTTCCGCTCTAGAGACCACATTTTTACAGATTTTCTTCAAATTTAACACAACTCCTTATATTTACAGTATAAACATTTGTGTTGAATGTGGGTCACATCGGTTTAGATTTATATATAGCGACCATACAAATGTCGCTCCGGATTTGAATTTTCTGCTATAGAAAACAAATATTTTATTCGATTTGCTTCAAACTTGGCACAGTACCTTATAATTGAACTAGAAACATCTGTGATGAAAGTGGGTCAGATCGGTGCAGAGTTAGATATAGCACCTATACAAGTATTGCTCTCGATTTGACTTTTTCAGGTCTAGAAACCAGATATTTGAATCAATTTTCTTCAAACTGGACACATCAGATTTAGTTATAGACCACAAAAAATGTCGTTCGCGTTCGTTTTCGCTCTAGAAACCACACATTTTATATTTCGGGCACATATCTTTACAGGTTTTCTTCTAATTTGACAGCACACGTTATATTTGAGCTGAAAACACATATTGTGAGAGTAGGTGACATCGGTTCATAATATAGTACCCATTCAAAAATAGATTCCGATATCACTTTTCTCCCCCACTTCAATTGCAATGAGGTAGAAAGTAGAGGGTATCATTAGTCGGCCCGCACGACTTTAGCCTTTCCCCACTTGTTCATATTTAGTTTTCGGGCGATTTTTGCATATGTATTGGGTTGTTTGGGTCATTTTTCATAAAAAAATCGTACCTATTCTTTTTTCAATAAACTTAATCCCATTACTTGTAAATTTAAAGCTGGTGAGAATTGTAGCGACTAAAATTATTCGATCGACGCCGTAGGTGATGAACGATCCGATACAAAGCCTTCAAATTACATCTATCGGCTTCCTATCGACTGAAAGTCGTAAACATTCTTCATCACACGAAAATAAATTGAAGTAAAATTTCCATCACACCAAAATGCCAATACACCGCTCTGAAAAACGATGTCATTACAAGTCATTTTCTGATGGGGTCCACCATTTGTCGACTTCAAAGAAACTGTGGGGATTATTTTCTTTTTTGCTTTTGTTAGCGGAAGCTTAACAAGATGATGCCCTTTTGGGCAATTGTTATTGTTTTGTTGGCCGCCGTTTGTTGTGTTGTTGTTGTGGCTGTTTCTGTAGTTTTGACCATAAGCATTCTTCTACAACAATCAGACAAATCGTATCATTACAATTATTGTGAAAGGTAAGTCAAGCAAACGATGGCCAAGCAACGGAACGAGCGAGAATCCAATGGGCATGGACACCGACCATGAGCATGAGCATGAGCAGGGGCAGACAGACACCGACCGGCATATTGACGTAGTTCTGGTGGGCCAACAACAACAAACAGACAGGCAACTAGCCTCAAAGCAAAATTGAGACCAAAACAAAGTTTAGCCAAGATTTGTCTATTGGCTCTACGGTCGGTCGCTGATGGCAGCTGATGGTGATGGTGGTGGTGGCGTTTTGTGTTAGTTTGAACTGAATTTCATTCTAATAACAATTCTCTACTTATTTATGCCCATATTTGTGAGTAATTTTAGTTTTGTTTATATTATTGGTGTTGGCGTTGTTGTTTTTGGCTTGCTTTTAGTTGGACTTCATACCAATGTGGCCAACGAGAATTTGCCTCCAACAAGACTTTCACCCGCGGCCGCCGCCACCATTGAGTGAGTGACTGAAAGTTGGCGGCGGGCGATGTGTAATGGACATTTGTATGTCCATCACACAGCTGAAATGATATTTTGGAACATTCATTCATTCACTCATTCTTTCATTCATTCGTTTGGCCATTGATTCGCTTATCTTTTGTATTTGCGAACGCAAAGAACAACTTTCTTCCATAAGAATTTAATAACAAAATTTGCCATTGTTTGGCCATTTCTTTTGTGATCGATACGTCGCTTCTCTCTCTCCATACATACATACATATAAACATATATTATGGTCATTTACAATTGCGTCGTTGGTGAGTTCCAAGCAAAGCCAGTCAGCCAGTCGTTCGTCAATGACATTGTCAGAAGTTGGAATCGTCGAATGTTTTCAATTAAGAACCTTCTATTTGTATATTATTCCATTTGTATATATAAATACTTGGAAATACACATATGTCTGTATGTACGTGGGTATGCTTAACATTCAATAAACGAAACAACTGACAACTTTCTTAACAGCCGTTCAATCAGAACAAATCATAAAAATGCCGTGTGATTTCTTGCAGTCATAACAACACTTGACGTGGTTGGAATCGACTATTTTGCCGTCTTTACGAGTGAGAATTCGCATGAAAACTATTCTCAGATGTCCGACTAAAGTCTAGTCTGATAAAATCGTTTAAATTGTATTTTTATAGTACGAACAGTCACTCAGTCACTCATTGATGCGCTGCATGACTCCACTTTATGTGAGTCCTCCTTCATACTCGTACTGGCAACTGGTAGTAGCCATCTTCACAATAATGTCATCATCAGCTGTGTACGAAGGAGGTATTTATGTGACACCGCATAAAACCGGTTTGCAGGAACGGTGAGGCCGCCTTTTTTTGGGGTGATCTTGTATGACATAAATATAGTAATTTATGGTGTGTTAAAATCATACTAGTGAAAGAATAAAAAAACTATCTGGAAGTGTGACTATTTCTTACTGTAAATCGGGCATTAAAACACGAACATGATGGAATTATTTCATTAGTTTTTCTTCTCCAAAGTAGTCAGCGGTATGTTGATGTATATAAGCATCCAACCATAAAGTAATTAATTGAATATAATACATTCGATCAATTTTTTTTGTCTTTTAAAGAAAATGTTGGTTCTTTTAAACATCTTCCAAAAAGGCCAGTAATATGTTAATATCTCGTAACGAATTTTTAGTATGGGGTCACAGAGTTAAGGTGTACGCTTGGCAACCAGAAGGTGTAGGGTTCGGATCGTGCTTCGGATTTTTTTTAATTTTAAAATAAATAATAAATTGGTAACATAATTTAAATACTTTTGCTTAAAAAATTAAAATTTATTGTTTTATTAATGTACTTCAAATATTTAGTTTTTTCTTAATAATTAATACTACATAATACCAGTAACATTAAGTAGTGTTTATTTATTTAATACTATTTTAATTTAATATTTATTTGCATTATATATTAGTTTATATTAAATAAATAATTTGTTAAGTTTCCAATTGGCAGTTCTACCGAAAAATGGTTAGAGTGCCGTAGTAGCAACCAGATGCACAGTGGTTCAGAATCAAAATCAATCGGCCAAATTTTGTTCTAGTAGACATTTCTGAGTTTTGTAAAAAAAAAAACAAATTAAAAAAGGGCCCAAGGATTATTTACAGATATTAACGTTAAAAAATCGGGAAATCGGATATATTTTAGAAATCGACCCAAAGTTGTCTTATAGTTGTAGATCGGTTGGGATTGAAAGTGGACGAAATCGGCCCAGAGGAAAAATTTTTCCCTCACAAGGACTGAAAATACCCCTAATATTTAGAATATTGCTTTTTGAACATATTAGCTTGTGTTTACTTGATATTTGCAATGTACATTTCCTTTATAGCATAAAATAATAGAGTGATTTTTATTTGTAGGGGGCGAAATGGGACAAAAAGGGATAAAAATGGTACCTATCAAATGACAACAGATAGAAACACGAAATTTGGCGTGTACATTCCTATAATAGAGTAGATACATAATATAGAAGTATTTTTTCTAAATTCGTACTTTTAAGGGGTTAAAAATAGTACCAACCTAACGGCTGCACCTAGAATAATGAAATTCGATATATACATTCCTCTGATCGCGTAGACACGTAAAATAAAAGAACTTTCCAAAATTCGTAGTTTTTGGGGTTCAAATGGAAAAAGAGGATAAAAATAGTACCTACCAAATGACAGCAGCTAGAATCATGAAATTCGGAGTATACATTCCTCTGACTGCGTAGACACGAAAAATAAAACGTTTTTTCCAAATTCGTACTTTCAAGCGATACAATGGCTACAGGGGATAAAAATAGTACCAACTAAACGAATACAGCTAGAATGATGAAATTCAGTGTACGTCCCTCTAATTGTGTAGATACGTAAAATAAAGAGATTTTATATAGTCGTACTCTTGAGGGAGCAAAATTGGAAAAGGGTGTATACATTCCTCTGACTGCATAGCCACGTAATATATTTTTTTTTTCAAATTCGTACTTTATTTTGTTGCTTTTACTACAAAAAATGGTAGAATCATGAAGATGTCTTATACTGCGTACATGAGTGATAAGGTATTTTCAAAATTTATACTTTTGAAATTAAACAAGTAAGGAAAGGCTAAAGTCGGGCGGGGCCGACTATATAATACCCTACACCACTCCCTGCGTATGTACCTCGCTTTGATTACTAAACCCTGGTATTTCATGGGAGCAATTTTATGTAGTTCATACAAATTATATAAATAATATTCATATAATTTATATGCTATAAATTCAACTTTAGTCAAATTTAAAGAATATGGTAAATAATATCTTAATTGATCCAATTGTCCGATAGACAAATACAAATTCTACAGTAGTATACCAAAGTCATACCAAAGTATGGACATATGGGCATCACTCAAACAATTCTCATTGCAATTCAATTCGGTAAAAAAGTGAAATCGGGAAGGATTTTTGCATCCTGTAAATGTATGTGTTTGACAAAAAATGTTAAATCGGAAAGGACATTTGTATGGGGGTATATTGAAACCTGGAACGATGTGACCCGCTTTCACCATGTCTGTTTATTGGTGAAATATAATATGTAAAATTTGACCAAAATCGGTTAAACATTCGGGAGCAGCATTTGTACGAACCTATCTTACCACATAGGTTTTTTAGTTGGATTATAAGATGTTGTGCCAATTTTAAAGAAAAACGGGTACAATATGTCGTTTCTAGAGCGGAAAATGTCAAATCGGGAGCGACATTTGTATGGGGGCTATATCTAAATCTGAACCGATCTTACCCAATGTTTGCATACGTGTTTCTAGTTGGATTATAAGATGTTCTGCCAAATTTAAAGAAAATCAGGTACAATATGTTGTTTCTAGAGCGGAAAATGTCAAATCGGGAGCGACATTTGTATGGGGGCTATATCTAAATCTGAACCGATTTCCTCCAAATTCAATACTAATGGTCCTTGGCCAGAAAAAATAACTTCTGCCAAGTTTCATGACAATCGGACAACAATTGCGACCTGTAGAGTGCGAACAAGCTTAGATGGACAGCAGACGGACGGACGGACGGACAGACAGACATCGTTAAATCGACTCAGCTGGTGATTCTAAGCCGATCGGTGTACTTAAAGTTGGGTCTAGCTCGATTATTTCTTGGTGTTACAAACATTTGGCGCGAAACTAACTTATAATACCCTAGAGCACGAAGTGGTGTAGATTGGACAGCATTTTTTGGACTTTAACAAGCCCATATATACATGCAACTAGAGGTTCGTATATAGAAGAACTGCGTACTCAGGTTTCCATTTGGTGACCCTTTTTTCGTTTTTAAAGGACTCCAAGGACTTTAACAAGCCCATATATACATGAAACTAGAGGTTCGTATATAGAAGAACTGCGTACTCAGGTTTCCATTTGGTGACCCTTTTTTCGTTTTTAAAGGACTCCAAAGTTTTAGGGATTTAAAAAGTTATTTAAATATTTCTATCCATCAGTTTAAGTCAAAATGGGTATAAAATCAGCTGTTAGTCTCATAGAATACTTTAACGCACCACATCGTAAGTCAGACAGTTACCTTTGGCGGAAACTAACCCTGATGATGATGAAATTGAATTCATCTTTTTTCGGGGCGTCTGATGATGTTGTCTGCACCTAAACTGCACGTCAACAAAGAATGTATTCCCGTATGTTGTTGCCATGCTACACAAGTCTGTCCGCATTACTCATTGGCAATATTTGACGGGACCATCCTTTAAGCCAAATGAGGAGTATCATAACGAACTCCTCGCACACTCTCATCCCGAAACAATTTGGGAGTGTTTTCTTTGCATTATCGCTGCAGCATCATCTGATCGTTCAATAAAGCAAGAAATTAATGACTTTCGGAAGTACGGCTAAAGTGAATTGAACGAAATACCCACCATCGATGTGAGTGTAATAAAATAAACTGAAGATCAACCAAAAAAGCACTAACGAAAGAAAGAAAGAGTAAATTATCTCCGAAAAAGATCTCTTTCTTTGCTCCCCCCAAAAAAGCTAAAGAAAAGCCAAGAACTCTCTGAGAAGACAACAAACAGCAGACAATGCCAAGAACATTAATGAAGCTAAGCGACGCGACGTATAACAAACACTCTCTGTGCGAGCCAGCAGCCGGCAAAAACAACTAAACTTTCTACAACAACCACAGGCAAGACGCAGAAGAAGAGACCAGCTACAGCAACTGCCACAGCCACCATTGCACACTGGGGCTGGGTATACTAAACGGGCGTCATGTCTCTCTAGACAAATCGTATAACTGTTGATTACTTTCAACGATGTAGAATTTTACTACAGATGTTTTTAAGTGAAATGTAGGGTACGCGGCAAGAAAATCTGACGAAAATCGGTTGTAATATGTGTATCCGTGATTGGTTGGCAGACAACTCGGGAGGGACATTTGTATTGAATATGAAATTGAAATTGAAGGAAATCATATTATGTTGGAAATTATGATTGTGGATAATTATAACATAGTTGTAGCTAAACATGAAATGGTCACAGTGATCATACTACGATCAGCGTGACAAATTTCTCTGCTTTTGTTTCCAAAAGGAAACGAAACGGACCCATCATTTATTATATGGATCGGCTTAGAGTCTCTTTCTGAGTAGATTTAGCAATGTCCGTCTGCCTTGTAATCAAAATACAGGTCGCAATTATTATCAACTCCTAACAAAAATTGGCACATGTAAGTTTTGCGGGCAAAGGACGGACAAATGTAGCAAATCGGTTCAGATTTAGATATAGCCCCATACAAAATCGTTCTCTATTTTACTTTTTCCGCTCTAGAAACCACATATTTTACTTGATTTGCTTTAAATTTGACACAAAAAAGGGTATTTAACTCCGTCAGGTTTATATATAGTTCCCAAACCAATTTCAGTCCTAGAAATTTTAAATTTCTCGCTCTAGAAAGCTCATAGTTTTAACAAATTTTCTTCTAATTTGGTACAACACCTTATATTTTAATTGGAAATATTTATGGTGAAAATTTGTTAGTGTTTTAAGGCGGTAATAATGAAAATTGGAGGGACAGTTGTATGAGCAATTGTGGCCCAATCTTATGGTAGGTATTCCGAAATAAAATATTACATGCTCTTGAAAATATTATCAGGAGTCGATGGCAAATGCAGATTTTACAGCAGTGGTATGATTAATCGGAGGGAAATTTGTAGGGGGACAATAACAACATTTGAGGGCTGTATCAAAACATGTACCCATATAGCTCACTATCACGGTAACTATTGCTAGTTGAAATATAACATTATCTGCGAAATTTGGTCAAGATCCGATGTGGGTTCTAGAGCGGCAATAGTGTAAACGATGGAGCCCATTTGTATGGGGGATATACCAAAACATGAACCCATATGTTTGATTTTCGTACAGAGATACAGTCCGACCGATTTTGAGCCGACTAGCCGCCGCCTCATGTTTCTGCACGAGTCGGGCCGCCGCCGATTTCATCAGCTCACATCGACTTCAACCACGCCGCCGATATTTTTAGATCTGACGGAGTTCTAACTCCGACAAAACTTACTGCCAAAATAGACAGCTACCAACAGCTTAGCTTATTAGAAATAAGCTGTTATTTTCCATTTTTCTTATTTCTTTTTTGGTCTCGAAAGAGTCCACGTTCTTACAACTAATACTTCATTACGGAATGCATTTAGTACGTTTTCATCTAAATGTTAAACCCAATTTTTTTTTTTGATGAAAGTAGATTGTACTTAAAAAGTTTGTGTTTCAATAATATATCATCCATTTTGTACCTAAGGGGTTTCTTAGTAACACACGTTATCTGGATGAGTATCAGTAATGTTGCAGTAAATTTACAAAAGAAAATATAGCTTTCGGCTTATACAACCCTACTGCTGTTAAATATATGGATCTTTTTTTGAATTTGGTTTTCCACTATATGATGACGTCTATAGTAAGTTGAATTACTGTATTTTTATTTGAAAGTCGCATTTATATAAGTCAATTCCAGTATGTGTGGCCATGTGTTCCTATAAAAAAGAACAATAAACAACCACTACTCTAAGCAAAGTGGGTGTTTGGAAGGCTTTATCGCCATGGGTTATGCTTCTTTTTATGGTTGTGTTTAAACTGAAGATTTTGGCCACTCTTGTGTCGGACATGCAAATCCCGCTACGATGACTTCGACGGCACACCCGGGTATACTTAAGACATGAAGTTGCACTGTCCTACGACTATAATACCATTTGCACTCTTCGGACACTTGGAACATGAATCTTAATTTTGTGCTTCTTTAGTGTGTCAATGAAGGTAGAGCTTTACCATTCTTTGGTAGGATTATGGATTATGATATTCAAGATGTCTGGTCATTAATTAATATTAAATTCATCTATATTATAAAAATTTTCAAAATGGATTGCCACTCTCAAAAAATAAATGTATAGGATAATAATGTGAAGCTATGGGAACATTGGCTAATATCGGATAATACTAATGAATATTAAACTAATTACGAAAAAAATGAAAGAAAAGGTATTAAAAACCAAAACAAGCTGCCGACCCATTTTGGGTAGCGCTGCCGCCGTTAATTATGGGTGGGCTTGTAACTCTGCTTTCGTAGTGGTAGACGGGTCACTGTCCAATTAGAAACCATGCGCGACGAATGAAGCTGCAATTCAACGATCACTGCTGTAGTCGTCCAGCACTTCTTATGTGATTACCCAGCTCTCATATATGTCGTGAAGGATTTTCTTCACGACATTGAGAAGATAGCGGAAATTGATATAAGAGGTCTAATCAAATGTCTGGCTATAACAGACCTTTCCGAGTGGTGTGTTCCATTCAATACGCTTCTTTATGGCACTATTTGACGCTCCCGTAAGAGCGGCCTCGTAAACCAACCAACCAACCTACCAGGTATTCCTAGTTGAAATACATACTTCTAATATAGATTGTACAGCAGTAATATAATATGGACCCATATAGTCTAAAAGCAAGTACAACATGAATATCGAGAATTCAATGTACAATATGTAATCTAGAGCAGGAATAGGATTAATTGAATTAATTGATTAACCGATTGAACCTGAAAATGTAATAGAGACAGTCTCTGGCTCGATTATTTCTTGCTGTTACAAACATTTGGCGTTGAACTAACGAAGTGTTGTAAGGATATAACGAAGGATCCATGTTAATTATTTTTAAATAAATGTTCAAGAATTTTTTATTTTCAAAAAATATTATTTTCCCATTGAAAATTTAGTGATAAAAAGTGTTTAGATTTGCATCGTGTTAACGACGTACATCGTACTATATTATATCGAGGGCTTATATTTATAAGTGGCTATGAACAAAAACACAACTTTTCAGGAGAGCGAAAAAACTGATTTTCTCCTTAATTTTTAGAGTAATTATGAATAATTCTTCTAGAGTTTAATTTAAAGAGGATTACTAATTGCTACGATTAAAAAGTTTTCGAAATTTGCTATTATTCGCTGCCTTATGGTTCATAGCCACTTTTGCACGTTTAAAATTGAGCACTATGCATTTTGAAATAAGCACATAGCCATTTATGTTCAAATATATAAATAAGATTTATTGTAAACTCGATAACGTTTTTTATGAAATGTTGGCAATGTTGTGTAGAAAACGCATTTTCTGGGAAGTACACAACGAATTTAAATATTCCAGCTTAATCCGTCAGATTGGTACCATTTTTATCCCTTTTTCCAATTTCTTACAAAAAGTGGATATTGCGACAGGGCATGGTAAACAACAAATACAAATTGGATATTTTTGGCAAATTTTCATTTTCGCGGCAAATATGGCTAAAATGATTTTCACACATGACATTTTTGTTTAATGATTTTCTCGCGATCTAGCTGAATCCGGATCCGACTGAATTTTTGTTTGTGTATTAAGAACCAATGTCGCTTGTAACATATAAAGGGTGATTTTTTAAGAGCTTGATAACTTTTTTTTTAAAAAAAAAACGCATAAAATTTGCAAAATCTCATCGGTTCTTTATTTGAAACGTTAGATTGGTCCATGACATTTACTTTTTGAAGATAATTTCATTTAAATGTTGACCGCGGCTGCGTCTTAGGTGGTCCATCCGCTTAGTCCAATTTTGGCATTTCCACGTTTTTGAGTAACAGAGACCCAATTGGTGCGAACGGCGACGAATCGAAAATTGGTGGTCATCATTAACACTGGCCGATACAGCTGCGATATTTTCTTCAGTTCGCACTCTACGTAAGCGTGTTGGTGGTTTAATGTCCAACAATGTAAATTTGGTGCGAAATTTAGTCACAATAGCCCGAATAGCCGCTTCAGTGGGTCGATTAAACTGACCATAAAATGGAAGCGCGCAATGAACTTTCTTAACAGAGCACGCATTTTGATAATAAAATTCAATAATTTGCAAGCGTTGTTCGTTTGTAAGACGATTCATGATGAAATGTCAAAGCATACTGAGCATCTTTCTCTTTGACACCATGTCTGAAATCCCACGTGATCTGTCAAATACTAATGCATGAAAATCCTAACCTCAAAAAAATCACTCTTTATATAGCCAGTCTTGAAAATCGCTGCAATTTTTGAAAAATTCAAAATTCGTGGTTGCAATTGCTCTTATTTTGACTTTCTCTACCTTTCTGACACAAATATTCCGTATGAAGTGAGCAATCATATGCCATAAAAATATTTTGGCGATCTCAATATAAATAAATAAATAAAAAGTTACGCAGGTTTTTTCTAAAGATACTTTTCACAAATTTGGACTTTACATCCACTTTTATCCTATTTTAGCCTGATAACTTGGGAACCAAAATGCTATTAACCGCAAAATGATGGAATTTGATAGTACGATATGCCTTAAATCTAGAAAAATGTTTTAAACAAAATCGTTGCAGAGAATTATAACCTCCATTTTTGACCTATTTTATTTATATTATTTGTAGGTTAATAGCCACTTATGCAGTCACAAACTAAAGTGTGCGCTAATAGCCAAATCAGAAAAAATTGAAAAAATGGCTTTAGAAAAAGAATATCTTCTCCAAATTTATATGACAGATGACGTCCAAATCTGAGAATAGTTTGGCATCAAAAACTCATTTTCGAGAAAATGGTTCATAGCCACTTATGATTTTTTTTACTTTAAGAATGGATTTTGAAAAAATTATCCAGAGTAAATCAAATTTAAGGTTATCAGGTCTACTCAAAATATATTTTTTTTTTTTTCGAAAATATGTTTTGATACATATTGTAATTTGAAAAAAATAATTTTTTACTTTGAGTAAAAAATAAACTTTTTAACTTTTTTGTTATCGCAGCTTGTTATCACGGCTTAAAGAAAAACTCCCCTATTATGTACATTAGACTTTGCTGAATAACCACCCGTTTTTGGTCATGATCGGACCATTGTGTTTCTCGCAACCATAGCCATGACCATGGCCATCATCTGCAACACACAACAACGAACGGTCGACACCAACTCTTCTTTTAAAACTTTTGCAGCTCCGGCTGGGAAGTTCAGTTGCGAACAAGAACAAGACGGGTTAAGATCGTGTTTCGAAAGTAACAGAACGAACGGACACCAAACAAACAGAAAAGTCAACAGAAACAGAAACCTTAAACTTTAAGAATCGTTGTTGTTTGTGGCGAGCAAAAAAAGGGAGGAATAAGTAGAAAAGTATCTCCAAAACACACAAGAACGATGTGTCAGGTGAAGCATAAAGCGCAGAAATTGTGAACGAAAATAATAAAGTTTTCGAGGAAAACGGTTGCCGAAGCATAACGAAAAATTCACGTGTTGTTGATGTGTGCAGCAGCAACAGCAATAGCAGCAGCAGCAACACTACTCTAAACAATTCTTTGTGCATTCCATTTTCATGGTGAACGGAAAGAAAGGAGAAGCCACAATATACGGGCACCATAAAATGTTAATTGCAATAAAGGCGGCTATTACATAAACACAGCTAAAGCGATTACTTAACAAAGCCCGAGAAAGAAAGCAAAAAAGAATAAACTGAAAAAAAAACAGAATCGCCTAACGTCAAGTGTGCAAATGTTTAATGAATGTCGGTTGCTCCGCGTCGACTCAGTGTTCAGTGTTTTTGGTGAATGTGAACTGTGTTTCAAAGAGGATAATTGCAAAATCCACGAATAAAAACGTTGCTGGATTTCAAGTCAAAGAATTGATCGGGTATGTAAATAAGAATATACATACATATCAAAAAGGAAATATAGACAATGCCATGTAAAAGTGTATATTAGACGTGTTTACTAACTAAACTAAAAATATATTTTTCGTTTGTATTGGGTACCATAAAATCAAATCCGAAAATTTTGTATGGATACATTTTTTAAATATTTTTTTTACTAAAATTTCCATTTTCGTCGAAGATACCTTTTGAACGCGGTCACGTCGCTATTGGATTGTTTAATGATGATCTCCAAATTATTTCGAATACAATGCTTTCCTTTTTTATTTTTTTACCCATTACTTTAGGATATATTCATTTTGTCATTCCGTTGGTAACACCTTCAGAGACCCCTGTCTGTCGAAAGCACGCTAACTACCGGTCGAAATTAGCTAAGAGGTTCAAATATTCCGTAACTGTGTCTTATGGTTGCAGGTTGTGATTTAAAGTGGCCGAAATCGTCCCAGATGGACAATTTTTTCTCTAACAAGGACAGAAATTCACCCTAATTCATAGACTATTTAAGCAATTTTTTTGAAAATTTCTGTTTATATATATTTATATATTTTATATGCACATGAAATTTGTTGCGTATATTCTCTTGTAGCATGAACGGACCCGAAAATAAACATAAGATTTAGCGGGTGAAATGGGGCAATGGAGAATAAAAATAGTACCAATAATACGATAAAAGCTAGAAACATGAAATTCGTTGTGTACATCCCCATAATTGCGTAGACACGTAAAAAAGAGGGATTTTTCAAAATTCGTACTTTAAAGGGATACAATTGGAAAAGAGGGATTAAAGTGGCACCAACCATACCGCTGAAGTTAAAATCATTCGGTACAGGCTTTCATCTGACTGTGTAGATGCAAAAATGATTTTTCTTGAAATTTGAACTTTTAAGCGGAAAATTGAGCGAATGGGAATAAAAATGATACCAATAAAATGGTCGCAATTAAAATAATGTTTGTACATTGCTCTGACTGCGTAGACACGAAAAATAAAGCTATATTTAGATTTTCGTACCTTTAGGGTCAGAATGGTATAAAATTTGTACCCGTGGTAAGTACCATTAATTTCCCATTGAAATGGTCTGTAGCTGGAATCAGGAAAACCAATAAAAATAAGAAATTACCTTTCGAGTAATGCCTAAATAATAAATATCGGACAAAAAATGACATCACTGACTCCATTTCTGTGAAATGATTTAATACATGAGATGGTTTTTCAGATCCAAAATGTTCAAACTCTCTTTACAAAAATGAGCGCTGCGGCGTCAATTTCCTTCTGATTAACATGATTTAGGCGTAGTACAAAATACGAAAAGGTTTACAGTTTTCACAATAAAAAAATTACTATAAACGTCCAATAATTCAACCAATAATTTACCCTAAGGCAAGAGTCTAAATTTATATTAAAAGTGCTTTCAAGGATCTGTTAATTAAAACACGTAAAAACGACGTTAAGTTCGGCCGGGCCGAACATTATATACACTCCACCATGGATTGCATTCCACAGAGGTTGTCGGTTTTCGTGCAGTAATATTACAGGAAAATATACATTTCTTAATATAGCCAAACCAAAACAAATACAAATATTGAAAAAATAAAATAATATTATTTTTATCCCTCTGTATCATTGTATCCCTTGAAAGTACGAATTTCGAAAAATCCGTTTATTTTCCGCGTCTAAGCAGTCAGAGGAATGTATTCTCCGAATTTCATGAATTTTTATCCCCATTTTTCATTTTAACCCCAGAAAGTACGAATTTTGAAAAATCCGTGTATTTTACTTGTCTATGCAATCAGAGGAATGTATACACCGAATTTCATTATTTTAGGTACAGCCGTTTGGTTGGTACCATTTGTATCCCTCTATTCCCATTTTACCCCTTAAAAGTACGAATTTGGAAAAAATTCTTTTATATTACATATCTACTCAATAGAGGAATGTACACACCGAATTTCGTGTTTCTAGCTGTTGTCGTTTAATATGTACCATTTCTATCCCTTTTTTGCCCCATTTCACCCCCTACAAATAAGAATCACTTTATGGTGCACGTTTTTGCTATAAGTGGAATGCGCATACCAAATATCTAGCAAATATAAGCAGACGTATTCAAAAACATGCTTAAATACTCTAAATATTAGGGTTTATTATGGGTATTTTTAGTCCTTGTGAGGGAACATTTTTCCCTTTGGGCCGATTTCGCCCCGTTTCAATCCCAACCGATATACGATTATAGGACGCATTTATGGAAAATTTGAACATTCTAGCTCCTTTCGTGTAGATGTTAGCGTGCTTTCAACAGACGGACGGACGGACATGGCTAGATCGTCTTAGAATTTTATGACGATCAAGAATATATATACTTTATAGGGTCTCAGGTCGATATTTCAAGGTGTTACAAACGGAATGACAAAGTTAGTATACCCTCATTCTGGAGGTGGATGGTATAAAAATTGGACAAAAATGCAACATACAAAAAATTACATGGAAAAAACACGATTTTTAGGGGTGTTTTTTAGGCGTTTAGCTAACAGATGGCTTGATCTAGGAACGTAATATTTTGCAAATCATCATTAAACAACCCAAACTTTATTTTCATGGGGTGACTGGAATTTGTTTTTCCATTTGTATGGACTGCGACCCAGTCTAATGTATATATACTCCCAAAATTTTAACTTCATAATGTATAGTATTAGAGCTTTTCCTTGGGATTTCCTACCCCGGTAATTGTGAACTTTAATTGACTTCACTGTTAATTCAAATCAGATATCTATTATATGAATAAAATACTATACTTTTGACATTACATGAATGTATAATTTATATGTATAATGTTATCCTTAAGCAAAATTGTTTTGAAGATTTAACATTTCCAATCGATTTCGACGATTATTGTGAATTACTAAATATACCACATTTTCAAGTGTTAAAATACCGAAATAATATAAATTTTGGCTGTAAAGTCAAAAATTGCCTTTAGAAAACCCCGTATAACTTTCTATCACAAAGAGAATACCAAAATATTTTTTCGACAATTTGCAACAGTAACACCTTTGTCCGCGACTGACTACATACTATATGTTAAAATCGACATTGGTTCTTAACCCATTAAAGCCCAGCAAATTTATTTTTTCGCTGCTTCTTACTGTTTACTGTTCGATTAATCGAACATTGGGTAAAAATGGGTTGATACACTTGGAAAAAATCAGCTACATCCGTCGCTAAAAATTCACAAAATAAACATGTGATGCATAAAAAGCATTTTAGTCGGTTCTCCCATGAAATGAAAAATTTGTCAAAATTGTTTATCGTTCTCTACCGAAATATTCAGTTTTTGTTGAAAAAGCTGGGTATTCCAAAAAAAAGAAACAAGTAAAACGGCCGGTCCGAACCTTATATACCCTCCATCATGGAATGCATTCCACAGAGGCTGTCATTTGGTTGGTACCATTTTTATCCCCTTTTACGAATTAATGAAAAAAAGGATTTTGGAAAAACTTTTTATTTGTCATGTCTAAGCGATCGGTCATTTGGTTGGTACAATTTTTATCCTCTTTTTCATTTTCCCCCTAAAAGCATGAATTTTGAAAAATCCCTTTATTTTAGGTGTCTACTCAATCAGAGGAATGTGTACACCGAATTTCATTATTGTAGGCGCAGCTGTTTGGATGGTACCATTTTTATCCCAATGTTCCCATTTTACTCCTTAAAAGTACGAATTTGAGAAAAATACTTTTATAATATGTATCTACTCAATTAGAGGAATGCACATACCGAATTTCGTGTACCATTTTTATTCTTTTTTGCCCCATTAGGAATAAGAATCACTCAAGTAAATAAAAGCAGGCTGCTGAAAAAACATTATATAAGCATGTTTTCAGCAGTTAAATTAGATCCATGTCTGTCTGACTGGTGTACCATATTCCCATGTTAAATAAAAAGTTTTTAAAAGCATTTAAAGCGTGCAAGATATGAACGCTTTTGCTATGCCTCAAATAGTACCCCAACACAAATCACACAAACCTTCCCGAAATATACGAGTAATCGGAATATGGATATTTCACATTTTGCAATGCATTTATGGACACTTCATATACTTGGAATATGGGTGATATTGCCACACACTTTCTGGTACTTTCCACACAAAGTGACATAAGTCTCGTTTAAAACACCGATATAACTTCCACACGGGTAGTTAAAATCAGTTGCACAGAACATCACATTAAACAAAAAAAAACTACAAATGTGGTAGCTGGGTCCGATTTACACAATTTCTAGTATCTCTCACACACATAAGTCTGTTTAACCGACTGAAACTTTTTGTATAAATTGATGTGTAAACGAGATAGACCCATTATTATACAGATCGGCTTATACTTTCACTTTCTGAGTCGATTTAACATTGTCCGTCCGTCCATCTATTCTTGTAATCAAAGTACAGGTCACAATTATTGTCCGATCCTAATAAAAATTGGTAATTGCGGGTCAAAGTGCGTCAGATCGGTTCAGATTCAGATATAGCTCCCATACTAAATTCGCTCTCGATTTGACTTTTCCACCCTATATACCACAGATAAAGTACCCATACAAAAATCGTTCCCGATATCCCTTTTCCCCCAATTCAATTGTAATAGGGTATCGCATAGACGGTCGCGCCCGACTTTAACCTTTCCTTATCAATTTTCATTTTGTATAATGCTCCAATTTTTCACAAAAATTAAAACTTCGACCCACTGTCAAGTTTATTCTTCAAAAATTATCTATTCAACATGTCCTTTCAGAACTTTGGGGTCGCTATACTGTTCCGAAAATGCTAAATACTAAACAAAATTTAGAATGTTCCATCTAGAGGTGTATGGAACCTGGCTGATAAAAAATTAATATTAAAGTTCATAGTAGTTAGCCACCATTATATATTACAATAATTTTTCCAAATTCCCAATATACATTAAGCACTTTTACGTATAGGCCACAGCCTTCAATCTGCCGCCAATAGTGTGGACGAGCTTTACATGTTCTAATTAATATCAAATGGTAACTTGATTACAACAAAAATTCCATAACAATAAATAAAAGAGGCAAATTTTCGATTTTCATTCGTTTCCGAAATGCCCCTTAGCCGGGTAAAGAAATCTAAATCTTGCCTATTGAAAAAACTTCATTAAATACAAAGTATCAAATGTGGAGTATGGGTATTTAATTTGTGTCCTGCTGTTTTATAATAAACCTACCCTATGGTTTTCCATCAAATGGTCTTAACGGGCAATTATTTGAAAAATTAACAACAAAGTAGCCACGATGAACTTAAAATCCGATTACCACCTGTTGGCAAAGAATTGAGATAACTGAAATTACACAAATTGATCAATTTTTATTGATGTTTGTGATTAATGTTTGTATATTTTAAATTTGTAGTTCATACTGCTACAATTCTTCGTATAGTCATGTTTTGTATAGCAATATTTTTCCGTCAAATGCGTTTTGCAGCCAAAATGCCATTTTAATTTAGTTTCCCCTAATACCATTATTTTTAAGTTAGTTTACAATACAAACGACGCACAGTGGTTCAGAAGGATCAAGGACTCAAGGATTGTTTGGAGATATTAATATTATTTTCCATATTGTCCATAATGCGCGGAAATGTTTTAGATTACACTACTCAACAAATTGAAAAAAATTTCATGTACTCCGGATGCGATAATTTTTTCTGTGTAGATAACCTTGACATGAGCTCGAAAAACGCAATAAAAATTTTTTTTTTCGTTTGGTTTTTTTTTTATTATTTTTTTTTTTAAATTTAAATTTTTTTTTTGGTTAATTTGTTTCGTCCGGCATAACTCGGGAACCACTAGCCCGATTTAATTGAATTAAATTTTAAAAAAATTAAAATTACAATTCCCTTAATCTGTTCATATATTGTTTTTCTATACAAGCAACAGTTTCCAAGTTAAAAATGAATATATAAAGGAAAAAACTTATTTTTTGCCTAAAGATTTAAATTTTTTTTTTTTAAATCCATAAAAAATCCAAAATGAAAAAAAAATGTCAAATCTTATTACTTTTACGTAAAGTCACATAACCTATGAGCAAATGAGACAAAGATCATGAAAATCGATGCACGCGTTTCGCTTTTATTCGCAATTGAGTAAAGGTATGAATTTCAAAAATTTGCTCGACATATGCACAACTTTGTCTATGGTAAGGTCTTTTCTTTTTTATTACAAAAAAAATTAAAATTTGTTGGGTGACAAAAATATATGACTTTAAATTAAAAAACAATTCGATATATGTACAAGAAATTATCCTAAGGATATCAACATTAATCAATTATAAAAAAGTTTTAAAAAAAATATCTAAACACAAAAATAAAAACCTTCAAATTAAAAATAATTGTGTGCTTTTGTCTTTCTTTTATATTGTTGTGGGTCTGTTTCTCTTATCAGGAACCAGATATAGTCCCCCATCATAGCTTCGTTCCAAAATCCTTGGTATCGGTGCTCAATTTCTTTCATTTCGCCCAGGTTGTCCGGAAAGAAGTGCGAGTGTAGAAAATGTATCTTAAGCGACATATTTGCTCTAATTTTTTTATAATTTTGGAGTAGTTGTTCGACGATCTCTCTGTAATTTGAGCTTTTGTTGTTTCCAAGAAATCCGGAAACAATTTGCCGAAATGAGTTCCAAGCTGCAGCTTCATTTGGTGATAAAATGTGCTCAAACTGTTGGTCTTGCAACAACTTTTTAATTTGCGGACCGTCGAAAACGCCTTCCTTAATCTTTGCCGATGAAAGGTGAGGAAAAATGGTTTTTAAATAGGCGAACGCTTCGCCATCTTTGTTGATAGCTTTCACGAAGTTTTTTATGAGTCCTAGCTTTATGTGAAGAGGTGGGAGAAAAACATTTTCCTTTTTTATGAGTGGTGTATATTTCACGTTGTCGCTGCCGGGGATGAAGTTAACTCTTTCTGTCCAACTCCTCCTGGTGTAATGATGTTGACGATCGCGGCTGTCCCAAAGGCAGAGAAAACAACAGTACTTTGTGAATCCACCTTGTAATCCACAAAGGATACCGATAACCTTAAGGTCGGCACAAACTTTCCAATCGTGCCTCTCATAGTTAAGGCACTTTAGTAGATTGTCCATGACTTCGTATGTTTCCTTGGTGTCAACGGCATGAGCAATTGGAATCGAAGGTTTCTCGTTGCCGTTGTGCAGTAAAATTGCTTTAAGGCTCTGCTTGTTGTTGTCGATGAAAAGACGCCACTCTCCTGGATCGTAAGAGTACCCGAGTTCACCAAATAATCCGGGAATGTCCTTACAAAAACAGATGTTGTCTTTTTTTGTGTAGTACCTTGCGTATGGTTCATGACGCTTCCTGTAGATTGTTGTCACCACACCAGGAGCCAAGAAACCGAACTGTTGCATGCGCGATGCATGCAACTCTGCATCTTCCTTGGAGAGTTTCAATTCTCTAACCCAATCGTTCAGTTCTGCTTGGGAACATAAGCGTTGACCTCCATGCAATGTATATGTTGACTCGCATTCTGATGTGGTTTCTACTGTCTCCGGATCTGATGTTGGATGTATCGCCTCATTATTAGATGCCCATCTTGAAACGGACGGTTGCGGGTCCACTTGTTCTTCGGAAAATGGCACTGGAAAATTCACTGTTGAAACAGCAGCGTAAGTCCATCGTATATTTTTTCCCACGCCTGTTTTTTTGCTAAGACAGAAGTAGCAATCTGTTACATGGCAAAGCGGAGCTCTCCAAAGCATTGGCATGATGATTCTCGGCTGTCGTCTGAAAGAATTTCAATAATAAGTTATATATGTTCTTGAATTTCGTAATCTACACTTACCTTGAGTCAGCTAGCTGTACGTAGCACCTTGGACATAGAGCACTTGGTGTCCACCGCTCATCTATGTTTGAGACCTTTAAATTGAAGCTCTCTTCAAATGAATCTCTCAATTTAGGTGAAAAACAACGCTTGTTTTTTTCAGAAACGTATTCTCCGCACATGTAACAAAAATTACTTGGATTGGTATTGCATTCAAATCCTCGCGAACGTTTGCTCATTTTAACTATCGCGTTCGTCGACACTTGTTGAATGAGTAAAATCGATCAATGAAGACCTATTTATACTGTGTATTGTTTAGTATTTTACTGACAGGTACTTATAAATGGGTGTATATTTTTTTACGGTGGCTACATACCTGTTTCACCATGTGTGAGTCTTAAATTTTCCGAATAATGACCACCCTTAAATGTGGGTTGCATTTCTGTAAAAAAATCATACAGGTAGCCAACGATAAACCCAAATAATTAAAAAAGTCCCCTTTCCTTTTTTCCTTTTAATTGTTCACGCACATTTATTAGCGTTTATTACTTTGCTTACGCTTCCGTTTTGTTAATTCTGAGAATCAAAAAAAAAAAGAAAAAACCTTACCATAGACAAAGTTGTGCATATGTCGAGCAAATTTTTGAAATTCATACCTTTACTCAATTGCGAATAAAAGCGAAACGCGTGCATCGATTTTCATGATCTTTGTCTCATTTTGCTCATAGGTTATGTGACTTTACGTAAAAGTAATAAGATTTGACATTTTTTTTTTTCATTTTGGATTTTTTATGGATTTAAAAAAAAAAAAATTAAATCTTTAGGCAAAAAATAAGTTTTTTCCTTTATATATTCATTTTTAACTTGGAAACTGTTGCTTGTATAGGAGAACAATATATGAACAGATTAAGGGAATTGTAATTTTAAATTTTTTAAAATTTAATTCAATTAAATCGGGCTAGTGGTACCCGAGTTATGCCGGACGAAACAAATTAACCAAAAAAAAATTTTAAAATTTAAAAAAAAAATAATAAAAAAAAAACCAAACGAAAAAAAAAAAATTTATTGCGTTTTTCGAGCTCATGTCAAGGTTATCTACACAGAAAAAATTATCGCATCCCGAGTACATTTTGACTGTTGACTAGTGTTATAGATTTTCGTTCCTTCTTTATAGGCTTGTGAAGAAAAAGTTAGCATTTATACAACCAAACTTTGTTATTACAAACAAGCTATATTTTTAAACAAACACGTTTTTAACGCAATAATAATAATAAAACGTCAATTTCTAAAAAAAGAAATTTGAGTGCAAAAGTTCTTAAAATGTATGAGAAACAGTTCGACAAAGTTAAATAAATAAATCACGTTTTTTTAAATCTTAAGAGATGTAAGCTTGAATATATAAAAAACTTATAATTTCAGACGGTTGTAACGGAGACTAAAGGGTCTTAAATTTTACTTAAGGCCGGATGATTTCTGCGGAAGGTTTGTGGCACATGGTCCCAACTTCCACAATTTTAACAAGTAAGGAATGGCTAAAGTCGGGCGTGGCCGACTGAATGATACACTCCACTTTCTATCCGAATACAATTCAATTCTGTAAAAACGTGAAAACGGGAAGAATTTTTGTATGTTTCCTAATCACAGGCTAATATAACCTGGTCCAATTTGTCAAATCGAGAAGAATATTTGTATCGGGACAATATCCAAACATCGAATGAAGTGACTAACTTTCACAATAAGTTCTTCCAGTTCAAGTGTTATGCTCACTTTGATGAAATTCGATGAAAATTTGTGGTTTCTGGGCCGGAAAAAGTCTATTCGGGTGCGAAATTTGTATGGGAGCTATATGCAAATCTGAACTGATTTGACCCATGGGTGTTTCTAGTTGAAATATAAGTAATTTTGCAATATTTGAATAAGATCTTTTAAAATATGTGGATTCTAGAGAAGAAAAAGTCAAATCGGGAGCGAAATTTGAATGGGAGCTATATATAAATCTGAACCGATCTGGCATATTTTCACCATAGGTGTTCCTAGCTTAAATATAAGATGCTTCTGCAGACAATCTGATATAATATGTTGTTTCTAGAGTGAAAGGAGTCAAATCGGGAGTGAAATTCGTATGGGAGCTATATAAATCTGAACCGATCTGACCTATTTTCACCATAGGTGTTTCTGGTTGAACTATAAGTTGTTTTGCCAATTTTGAAGAAAATCTGTTAAAATATCTAGAGTGAAAAGAGTCCAATTGGGAGTGAAATTCGTATGTGAGCTATATCTAAATCTGAACTGATTTTCTTCAAATTAAAAATCGTTCGTCGTTGTCCCGAAAAACTTGGTTGTGCAAAGCTTCATTTGGGTCTGGCTACAGTTGCGACCTGTATCGTGATTACAAGAATAGATGGACGGAAGGACAAGCAGACAGACGGACATTGCTAAATCGATTCAAAAAGTGATTCTAAGTCGATCGGTATAATTAGCAATGGGTCTATCTCCCTTCCTTTTGGGTGTTACGAACAAATGCACAAAGAAATAATATTCTCGTGGAGTGTGTAAAAACGACGTAGTATCCAGTAATAGTGGGTTGTAGAAGTTATAAGGGATTTCATTTTACCAGGGATAGGGACAATTGTGTGGGAGGTACTAGAATGGGCGTGGCAAAAGCATAACTATTTTAGAGGTTTAAAAGAATTATAAAAACACATTTTCACTCATCAAATTGCAACTAATATCGACGATCGGAATGGAAGTTATATTTGTTACTTATTAACCAATGTTTATGTCAATTTGTGTGGGAGGTACCAAAAAGGGTGTGGAAATATCACCCTTATTCTACGTGAATGCAACATCTATAAAACCATTGCCAAAAGTCAAATTTTAGAGTTTTCCGAACATCCGTATTTGAGTCACAACAGCTTTGTGCACTCAAAATTCCCGGGTAAAATGGCTCGGGAATTCCAGGACCACAAAACCTATTGGGAAGTAACAGATGGGTGGATTCCTTAACTCCTGTCGCAAGATGTCGTGTACACCAGCCAGCAATCAGGCTGACGAACGGACATGACTCAAACAGCTTCAATAGTCGTGAAACGAATTTGGTCCAAACATACTTTGGGTCTTAAATCACGCCAGCTGCAGCCCAAATGTCCGTACCATTTTGATAGGAAAAATAATAATATTAAATACATTTCGCGTTCGCAGTAGAATGTACACAACAAATTTCTCGATATTGGCTACAGGAGTTTGCTTAATACCAGTGTTAGTTACTCTGTTTTTTTTTCAATTTGGCACTAAAAGTACGGATTTGAAAAAAATCCTCTTATTTTCCGCGTCTACGAAGTCATACGAATTTCATGATTCTAGCTACAGCCGCATGATGGGTGCCAAATTTCATCCCATTTAGATCGTGAAGGTACGAATATCGAAAGATCTCTCTATTTTTCGCGTCTACACAGTCATAGCAATGTACACAGCAAATTTCACTATTTTAGCTGTAGCCTTTTGGTTGGTACAATTTTTATCCCCAATCGCTCCATTTTCCGTTCAAATGAACCAATTTTGAAAATTTCCTTTATGTTTCGCGTCTATACAGTCAAATGAATGTATACACGGAATGAGTTCAACTTCATCCTGAATATCGAAAAATATCTTTATTTTTCGAGTCTTCTCAGTCAGAAAAATACACATTCAAATACACTAAGCGCATCGGTTTGGTTGATACTATTTTTATGCCCTTTCGTGTCATTCCGCCATTAAAAATACAAATTTATAAAAATTTCTCTACACAATCAGATTAATGTGTATTCCGAATTTCGATTGGTATTATTTTTATCTCTCCTTATTCAATCCACGAGAGTATTATGTCTTTGTGCATTTGTTTGTAACATCCTAAAGGAAGCGAGATAGACCCATTGTTAATTATACCGATCGACTTAGAATCACTTTTTGAATCGATTTAGCAATGTCTTTCTGTCCATCTATTCTTGTAATCAAAGTACAGAACCAAATGAAACTTAGTACAACGAAGTTTTTCAGAATAAGGACGAACGCTATTTAATTTGAAGAAAATCGGTTCATATTTAGATATAGCCTTAATACGAATTTCACTCCAGATTTTACTCTTTTCACTCTAGATCTCATATATTTTAGCAGATTTTCTTCAAAATTGGCAAAACGTCTTATATTTCAACTAAAAACACCCATGGTGAAAATGGGTCCGATCGTTTGAGATTTATATATAGCTCCCACACAAATTTCACTCCCGATTTGACTTTTTCCACTCTATAAACCACATATTTTAAAATATCTTTTTCAAATCTTGCAAATATCTTATATTTTAACTAGAAACACCAATGATGAAAATGTGTCAGATCGGTTCAGATTTATATATAGCTCCTCTACAAATTTCGCTCCCGGCTTGACTTTTTCCGCCGCAGAAACGTATTTTCACCGAATTTCTTCAAATTAAGCATAAAACGTTATACTTGAACTAGAAGAACCATTCCATGTTTGGTTATATCCCCGATACAAATATCCTTCGTGGTTTGACAATTTGGGTCATGTACCCTATGATTAGGAAACATACAAGAGTCCCATTTTTACGAATTGAATTGTATTCGGATAGAAAGTGGAGTGTATAATATAGTCGGCCTCGCCCGACCGTAGCCTTTCCTTGCTTGTTTTCATTTGTATCCCTTAATTCTCGCGATTGTCGTCTCATTGGTACCATTTTTATCCCTTTTCGTCCGAAAAGTACGAATTTTGAAAAATCCCTCTATTTTACGTATCTACGCCATTAGAGGTAGAATTTCATGATTCTAGCTGCTGTCGTATTATTGGTATCATTTTTATCCCTTTATGTCCCATTTCGCCCGCTAAATCTTTTATTAGCTTTTTGGTGCTTTCAAGCTACAAGAGGAATGTACGCAACAAATTTCAATTGCATATACATAAAAAATTTTCAAAAAAATGCTAGAAATTGTTTTTCCTCTTGGTCGCTTTCGCCAAGGGAAAAAATTTGAACCTCCTACCTCATTTCGTTCGGAAGCTAATTTCAACAGACAGACAGACGGGCAGACGGATATGGTTAAATCGTCTTAGAATTTTACCACGACCCAGAATATATATACTTTATGGGGTCTCCGTTAAATATTTCATCCTAAGGTGGAGGGTATAATAAAATAAATAAAAGTATGGGCCCTTGCCTAATTTAAGTTTTTTACAGAACTTAAAAATGTTTTCGAGACCACGCAATGGGCTTTCATAATTAAATATAAGAAATATTAAATATTGCCCAATAATTATGAAAAAATATTTTTTTTGATTATTTGTCATTTTTATACCCTCCACCTCCAGGATGGGGGTATACTAACTTTGTCATTCCGTTTGTAACACCTTGAAATATCGACCTGAGACCCTATAAAGTATATATATTCTTGATCGTCATAAAATTATAAGACGATCTAGCCATGTCCGTCCGTCCGTCCGTCTTTTGAAAGCACGCTAGCATCTAAACGAAAGGAGCTAGAACGTTCAAATTTTCCATAAATGGGTCTTATAGTCGTAGATCGGTTGGGATTGAAATGGGGCGAAATCGGCCCAAAGGGAAAAATTTTTCCCTCACAAGGACTAAAAATACCCATAATAATCCCTAATATTTTAGCGTATTTAAGCATGTTTTTTGAATATGTCTGTTTATATTTGCTTGATATTTGGTATGCGCACTCCTCTTATAGCAAAAACGTGCACCATAAAGTGATTCTTATTTGTAGGGGGTAAAATGGGGCAAAAGAGGGATAAAAATGGTACATACAACAGCTAGAAACACGAAATTCGGTGTGTACATTCCTCTAATTGAGTATATACATAATATAAAAGATTTTTTTCAAATTCGTACTTTTAAGGGGTAAAATGGGAATAGAGGGATAAAAATAGTACCAACCAAACGGATGTAACTAGAATAATGAAATTCGGTGTATACATTCCTCTGATTGCATAGACAAGTCAAATACATGGATTTTTTAAAATTCGTACTTTTTGGGGTTAAACTGAAAAAAGGGGATAGAAATAGTACTAATCAAATGACCATAGCTAGAGTCATGAAATTCGGAGTATACATTCCTCTGACTGTGTAGACACGGAAAATAAACTGATTTTTCGAAATTCGTACTTTTTGGGCTCAAAATAGAAAAAAGGGATAAAAAAGTACCAACCAAATTACCGCAGCTAGAGTCATGAAATTCGGAGTATACATTCCTTTGACTACGTAGACATGAAAAATAAAAGTTTTTTTTCCAAATTCGTACTTTCAAGGGATACCATGGGTACGGAGGGATAAAAATGTCACCAACCAAACGGCTACACCTGGAATAATGGAATTCGGTGTATACATTCCTCTGATTGCGTAGACACTTAAAATAAACAGATTTTTCGAAATTCGTACTTTTTGGGGTTAAAAAGAAAAATGGGATAAAAATAGTACCAATCAAATGACCGCAGCTAGAGAGTGATGAAATTATAATTGCGTAGAAATGTCAAGGTGGTAAAAATGGTACCAACCAAATGCTCGCAGCTGGAATCATGGAATTCGGTGTATACATTCCTCTGACTGCATAGACACGCAAAATAAAAAGTTTTTTTCGTACTTTTTCTTTTACGGCAGAAATTGGTTGAATCATGAAGTTAGGTTATTTTGCACTTTGCACATGTACGTCTGATAATGGATTTTCAAAATTTGTACTTTTGGAATTAAAATAGAATGGAAGTACAACCAACTGTAGCACAGACTATCTTCCAATATTTATGGTATTTAAGCTTTTTGAAAATATAATTATAAGAATATTTATTTTTTCATTTGAAATAGATAACGGTTTGATATAATTAAAATATTATATTTATTTATATAATTATTTTTTCAATATTTGTATTTGTTTTAGTTTAGCTATATTACAAAATTTATATTTTCCTATAATAGTGCTGCACTTCTACGAAAACCGACAACCTCTGTGGAATACAATCCATGGTGGAGGGTATATAAGGTTCGGCCCGGCCGAACTTAACGCCGTTTTTACTTGTTATGGGGTTATTTTTGGTCTATTTTTCGTGGTCCTACAACCCAATAGATGGAGTTGTACTTGTTGGTTGAACTTTCTGTTACATCTCCTCCTCCCCATTTATATTTTTATTCATCATCAAGTGAAAATCCATGTGTCGAAGATGATGCATTTTTAATTTCAACCTTAAGCGGACTGTCCCACTTTGTGAATTGAAGAATCCCATTGCGCCACCTATCCTCTTAAGAATCTTCTATCCTATTCACTCAGTATTTTCCTGACAGCTGTTTGTGCATGTACCACCACAGTGCACTGATCGTTCGTACGATCACCTAGTTATTGGACTATCAGAAAGCCTAATCATTCCGCTGATGTTGGCTAATCAATGATTATGAATTTTTTTATTAGCCATAAATGTTGCTAATAAACATGGCGAATCAATTTTCAAATATGTTCGAGCTATGCCCTTAAAGACTTTGTTGCGTGTGCCTTAAAGGGCTATTAACAGCAAAAGTTAGCCAAACATTTTTATAGATGCGCTTACACCGATATTAATTACAAGCTTCTGCAACATCATGGCGGCAGCGTTCAACGTCTTCGTCATCCTTAGTATCAGCCGCAGCACCGCCATCATCACCATCACAGCACGATGGTCGTCATCAGCAACTCCAAACTCCACCATGTGTTTGGTGGTCGGCCCTCCATGAGATGATCTTAAGAATCTGTGAGGTCTTTTGTAATTTGAATGCCTACCAGCAGTCGTAGTGGGCTTTCGTGAGCTGAGCCGGTGGCTGCTGCATTTGCGCGTTGTTGCATGATTCATTAAAAACAGCTTAAGTTTAGCTTTAGGTTTTAGTTCTGGCTCGGCACATTTCTTTTTTGTTGTTTTGTTTCTTTTTTGCTTTTGCCCGATAGGTACTTAAGTACATATGGCCAGATCAAATGGAAACAGACTTAAATATGATTTTTATTTATTTCTGCAAGGAGGTTGAGACAGCAATCTTCGTAATGTTGGCATTTGCTTAGGGCCAAATTCTTCGCGTAGATGGCAGGGAAGCAACAGGCGTCTTAGATTTTGTGTAGCTACACAACACTTTTGTTACTTAGGTCCGTTGGCTGTTTGTTTGTTCTTGCATTCTCACTATATGCACACTGAGAGTGTGCATCCTTGGAGTGAGTCTGAGGTTCTTGCGCCGCTATGCTTCGTTTGGCATTTTTGAGGTGGATGTGTTTTATTTTCTTCGCTTTTTTTGTTTGTGTGTCTCAACATGTCTGCTTGTCTAACATGCATTTGCATGTCAGTGTAATTTTGTCTGACACTCGCCGTGGCGTTTTTGCTCCTTTGATTTTCATGACGTTGAAAGTGTATATTTGTCGATTTTTTCCATGAACACTGAAACGTGCAACTTTGTCGTATTTCAACATTTGCGTTTGCGAATTAACCCAGCAACCTAGCTTTAATTTTACATTCTCTCCAAAGAGAATGGGGATGGTATGAGAAGTGCGGTAAGAATCTTTGGGAAATTAGTTCCAGACAGTTTTGTTTGGCAGATTCTCCTTTCACTCCTACCACTTGATCCACCAGCGAGATTCGGTGTCGTCGAAACATGCCCAAACATTCTAGCTTAACACATCCTACACCACACACCTTGTGCAAGCCAGATAGATCAAACATTTTTTAGTTCTGTTTTTCTTTAAGCCGGGAAAACAAGCTGCGATAACAAAAACGTTAATAAAAATTTAATTTATTGCTCAAAATAAGAAACATATTTTTCACATTCTCGTCAACTACACTATAAATATTTGTATCAAAACAAATTAAAAAAAAAATATTTTGTGTTGACTTTTTTGGACTTAGCCTCTATAACCATAAATTTGACTTACACTGGATAATTATCCGGGCTAAGTCTAACATTTTAACACAAAATTATTCTATTCAAAATTTGTTCTCACACACACATTGATATTGCTGTTGGCGACAATTTTAAAAAGATTTTTTTATTTTGAGTGAGATTTTAACTTTTTATTTAGGTTTTTGTTATCGCAGCTTAGTTATCCAGTCTTAACGAAAAACAGCCCTATTATGTCGATCGCCTTGAAATTATTTTATTGGCGAAAAATATTATTGATTTTCATTATTATATGAACTAGTTTTCACTGCTATTTCGATAAAATAATAACCAAAGAAACAGTTTGTGTACAACTGAATTTCAGTTAAACCGGAAACTTTTCATTGACACACAGTAGATCAGATGCTACCGACTTATTCCTCCAAAAGTCTGATATTGCAAAAGACATTTTTTCGTCAAATTTACCATAATGAAGTTAAAGATTTGAACTGGATGATATAAGTATCTTCAACATTAATCGTCACACTACTGGGTTTGGTAATTAAAACCGTGAACAGGATGAATGAGCGTGGTATCAGCTATTTCGGTGTGTAATCAGTTCAAACTCGAATAATGTCTTAAGATTTCTTGTATATTTTAAATTTATTTACACTATTTATTTAGTATTCTTAATAACTTGAAACGTTAATTTTTAATTCTAGCTTTTAAATTGTTTATGGGTAGTTTGTACACCCTCCACCTAAGGATGGGCGTATATTCACTTTGTCATTCCGTTTGAAACACCTTGAAATATTCATCGTATATATATTCTGGGTCGTAGTAAAATTCTACGACGCACAGTGGTTCAGAATCTGAATCAAAATCCATCGGCCAAAATTCAATAACTTTTGTTCTGGTAAACATTTTTGAGTTCTGTAAAAAATCAAAATTACCTTGTCTAATTTTGAATAAGAATATTTTCACATATTAACATCGGGAAATCATATATATTTTAGAAATCATAATATTTTAGAAAGAAAATGACTAAATTGTGTATTGGAACTAAAAAGTCTGTCTGTTTGCACTAAATGTATCCTATCTTTCATGTGCGCAATTTCGTGTTATCCTACAAAACGGGAAACGCTTTAACCTTTCCAAATATGTTTATATTTCGTTAAAAGCTTTTGAAGGAAAAAAGTTGTGTTGGTTCCAAGTCTGACAATTATTCAAAAAGGATATATTTTACAATATTCATTACAATCAAACTATATTTGGCACAAACATAGTTTTAGCGTCATAATAAAGCTAAGAAGCCACAATTTCTTATACAAAATATCTTAAAGTGTGTGAGAAACAGTTCGACAAAGTCAAAAAAAGTAATAACGATTATTCAATTTTCTAAATCTCAAAAACGTGAAAATCTGTAAAAAATTAAATTTTTTCTTAGCATTATGAACAAAAACATATATGTTAAAAAAACATAAAAACAAAGAAATAATATTAAAATCGAAAAATACGAAGAGTGGTTAACACTGGGTCGTTTTCTAAAATATATAAGATTTCCCGTTTTTTAATATTAATATCTGAAAATAATTTTGGTTTTTTACAGAACTCGAAAATGTCTACTACAACAAAAGTTATTGAATTTTGGCCGATGGACTTTGATTCTGAACCACTGTGTGACGATCTAGCCATGTCCTTCTGTCTGTCGGTCTGTTGAAAGCACGCTAGCTTAAGAACGAAGAGAGCTAGGCTATTCAAATTTCCCATAAATGTGTCATATGGAAAGTGGGCGAAATCGCCCCAGAGGGGAAACATTTTTTCCTAACAATGACTGAAGATACCACCAAATATTTAGACTAGTTAAGCAATTTTTTAACATTTCTGCTTTATATGCACTTGAAATTTCTTGCGTAAATTCCTTTTGTAATGCTAAAGCACCAAAAAGTAAATATACGTTTTAGCGGGCGATATGAGACAAAAAGGGATAAAACGGTACTAATGCTACGACAATATGTAGAAACATGTAGAAATTTGGAATGTGCATCCCTCTAATAGCGTAGATACGTAAAATAATGGGATTTTTCAAAATTCGTACTTTTGAGACGAAAAGGGATAAAAATGGTACCAATGATACGACAACAGCTAGAATCATGAAATTCGGTGTGTACATCCTTCTAATCGTGTAGACACGTAAAATCGTGCAATCGAAAAAGAGGGATACAAATTGTACCAACCAAACCGCTGAATTTGAAGTCATGAAATTCGGTGTGTGCATTCATCTGACTATGAAGATACGAAACAAAAATGATTTTATCGAAATTTTTACTTTGATGCGGAAAATGTGGAGATTGGGGATAAAAATGGTATCGATCAAACGACTGCAGTTATAATAATGAAATCCGGTGTGTACACTTTTCTAACTGCGGTGGCGCGAAAAATAAAGATATCTTCCGATATTCGTAGCATCAGATATAAATGGAATTAAATTTGGCTACAATCAAAAGGTTGTAGCTAGAATCATGATATTCTGTATTTGCACTCGTCTGTCTACATAGACGCGAAAAATAGGAGGTACTAGTTTTTCTAAAATGAAAAAGGAGTGAAACTTAATTAAAACCATGAAATTAAATGTGTATATTAGAACTTTTCCTATAAAAATGGCACAGAAATTTAGGCTGTAGCTGGAATCAAGAAATTGCAAATGGGGAAAATCGGGCTTGGGGAAAATTGTAATATTTAGGGCACATTTTTGAAGATTACTGCCTCATGCTAACTTTTTGATTCCAATTGAAGTTTTGCAGTTATATATATGGTAGAGGACTATTAATGAAGCATCACAATTTTCGAACTTAACGCCTTTTTACTTGTTAATATAGAAATAGACACATGATTTTTTATTTTTATTTATTTATTTGTCCTTTTTCATCTTCCACTAATTCATATTTATTGCCCACACTTTTCATATCATCCTCGGCCACATTTATGAACACATTCTCCCATTTCATTGTAAGTATACCCTCTAGGCGTCGTTTCGTACGTTTTTTTCTGGGTGCTGTTCTTTCGTTAAATGGATTCCTTTTGGTCTTTGGCTCGTATGCACACAGATATGCACATATGTATTTATTTTACTATTTATATACATATGTATTTGTTTGTAGTGTAATAGGTTACGTTCTACAGTTATTATTTACAGCGGTCCCCAGACACAAGACTCAAGACGCACACTGAGAGGAGCAGTGTGTCGCTATCGTCGTCGTCGTGTGTGTTTGTTTGTTTTGCCAGGCACAAAAAGAAGAATAGGAATCAAGTTTGTGTCTTAAGTCTTTCGTTTTTTTCCTGCAGCTCCAACCATTCCATTCAACACGGCGATAACATCGGGAATACGACGTATACGTACGCTGTGGTTGAGGTTGTGGTTATTTTCGCACGGCAAGTGAAATATGAGCTAGTTTATGTTTGTTTTTTTTTTTTGTTGCTGCAGGAGACTGCGAGGAAGACCAGCCACAACTTATAGCTGTAGCCGATGCCGTTGCCTTTACCGCCTCACTGTGACGTCTAGTCTTTTCCAGATGATCAGTTTTAATTTAATTAGTCTTGCTCCAATTCGATATAAATCTTGATGAAAATTATCTCAGTTTGAGAATTTAAACCAGTCTTCTCTTCGGTAGAATACGAAAGATTTGATTTATATCGCCTCTGGCGTAGAAACAATTGGAGTACGAGATAATGTGGCTAGACTGGGACTTGTTGCGAATGTTGTTAGATATGATTGCATATTTCATAAATCTGTCAAACAATATTACAATTATTAAATATTGCATTTAGTTGTACCACTCAATTATTGTTCTTTGGAAATTGAAATAATCATTTGATGATGGCCACAACTCAGAATCCTATTAAATGTTGTATCCAAGTAAACTAGATGTCAGGCAACATGACTTCAATAAAAAAAAATCTTTTAGAAATGTCACTTTAAGTTCTACCTGCGATGGTATTGGTTGTGGGAACTGGAATTGAATACAGACCAATGGAATCATGTGAGTCTGGAAAGTGCAAATGGACGAAATCGGGCCTGAAAAAAGTTTTTTCCTTAAAGATGATTGAAAATATTTCCAATAATATAAGATCACAATTCATTTGAAACAGTACGCATAAGTGGGCACTTTACTTTGCAATAGCACAAATATCGCAACTTGCATAAAAAATATTATAATTTCCCTAATATGGTACTACTAAAGGGTGGTTAAATTTTAAGGGCCGATATTGAATTTGAATAAAACACAAATTATTTAGGAAATTATTATCATTTCTTTTTGTTATGATAATATTGGTATGGTTCAATTGTGTATGGAAAACAATATCGGCTAAATGGCCGCCGCGACCTTGGCGGCACACCTCAATCCGATGGTCCAAATTTCCGATGACGCTGAGGCATAATTGAGGTTCTATGCCGTTAATGTGCCGAATTATTTCACCCTTCAGCTCTTGAATTGTTGCTGGCTTATCGACGTACACCTTTTCTTTCAAATAACCCCAAAGAAAGAAGTCCAACGGCGGCCAATTGACATCGCCACCATTGTTTCGTTAGCTGTGTGGCAAGTGGCACCGTCCCGTTGAAACCACATATCGTCCAAATCCACATCTTCCAATTCGGGCCATAAAAACTCGTTATCATCTCACGATAGCGAAGACCAATCACAGTAACTGCCTGACCGGCCTCATTTTGGCCCTATGATGCTTCCATCCCATAAACTGCACCAAACAGTCACTCTTTGTTGGTGCATTGGTCTTTCGACAATCACTCTCGCATGTGGGGTAATTCTGCTTATTGACGAATCCACTGAGGTGAAAATGTGCCTCATCACTAAAGATGATTTTCTTCGAAAATTGATCATCTACTGTTGCCATTTCTTGCCACCATTATGACGATTGACGACGTTTGGAATGGTCAAGAGGCTTTAGTTCTTGAGTCAATTGCACCTTGTAAACGTGTAAATGCAAGTATTTATGCATAATGTTCATCAACGACGAGCGTGAGAGGTGCATTTGTTAGGCACGACGTCGAGTTGAGCCACACTATCCAGAATAGAAGCAATATTTTTCTGCAGTACGAGCATGCACTGGTGCTTTCACATCTCCTACAGACCCGGTTTGCTCAAATTTTTGCACAATTTTTTCGATTGTACGCACATTTGGACGATTAAATTGTCCGAAAAAATCACGAAGTGCACGATATGCATTTTGATTTGAACGCCCATTTTCATAATAAGCCTGAATAACTTTAACGCGTTGCTCAATTGTGTATCTTTCCATGGTTCAAATTGAGTTAGTCTGAAATTGAGAAATGTTAAATGAAATGCATAAAAAATCTTGACGTTTGCTTGTGGTTCACATTCAACATCGGCCCTTACAATTTAACCACCCTTTATATAAAAGAGTTGCGTTGCTGACTGACTTACTCATCATTGATCAGCGCCCAGACCAAACGGCTGAAGCCAGGATCATGAAATTTCAGAATATGATAGAGACGCGGACTAAGAAATTCGTACTTTTAGTGGGTAAAATGGAAAGAAAATATAAACAACGAACCTTCGTTCTGACTAAACGGCAGCAGCTAGAAACCTGAAATTCGAAACCTGATGCAGACGAGCTACAAAAAGGGATTTTTTGAAATTTGTACTTTTGCGGGAGGAAAGGGAAAATATGGTACCAATTTAAGTAATGCAGAAGATATATTCGTGAAAATCGGTATTTACATTCCTGCGACCACGTAGACCGGCAAGATAAATTGATTTTTTGAAATTTGTACCTTTAAGGAGTGAGTTAGACAAAAAATGGATAAAAATAGTAAAAACCAAAGTATTACAGGTAGGATCGTGAAATTTGGTATATAAATTCCTCTGACCACGTAGAAGTGCAGTAAGATATGATTTTTTAAAAAATTGACTTTTAAGGGGTGCGCGGGACAAAAAGAGATAACATAAATGGATATTTCAGAATTTGTACTGAAGGATGCGGGACGAAAAGTGATAAACGTTGTAGCAAATAATCTATATGTTTTTAGGGGAGAAGCAAGAACACATGTTGCCAATAGTAAATTTTCAAAACGTGTACTTTTTGGGAAAGAGGTGCAAAAAGTTATAAAATGCTGATGGATCTAGAAACATAAGATCGCAGTAGCTGGCTTTTAGTCACCCTATAAATATTAAGTTTTACAAATCCTAAATCCTGAATTATTGTTTATTTCTTTTCGCCTTTATGTATTTACTTCTAGAAAATCAAATAAAAATCGTATTCTTTTATCAAAAACGGTTAACCACCACGGAACGAAAGGCTGTCTCCAATAATCTCCTTCATTCCCTGTTTATGAATAGCAATCTAATGGCTAAAGGCCCAACAATAATGTGCATAAGCAAACTTAACGTAATGTCAAAAATCAACGAAAAGCGAAATCAAATGCTTAAGCAAAATTAACGAGACTTTTAGGTAGCTTAATGTACGTAACATTTGGCGTTTTGGTAATTTGTGTGCATAAAAATGAATAGCAAATTAAAATATTTAAACAAACTAAATTAGCACTCGACGGGTTGTGCACATTAAAGTCAATTCGTGAAATAAATAAAGGAAAAATACGTTCCTGTTCAGTTCGAGAAATTAACCGTGACAGGAGAAGGAATGGATACCACGCTCTTTCCTTAACATTTCTGCTAAAGTGAAAAGGCTTCCTTTTGTCATAAAGACATTTTTATATCCTACACCACTTCGTGGACTAGGGTATTGTAAATTAGTTTCGCGCCAAATGTTTGTAACACCAAGAAATAATTGAGCTAGACCCACCTTTAAGTATACGGATTGGCTTAGAATCACCAGCTGAATCGATTTAACGATGTCTGTCTGTCCGTCCGTCTGCTGTCCATCTAAGCTTGTTCGCACTCTACAGGTCGCAATTTTGGTCCGATTATCATGAAATTTGGCAGAAGTTACTTTTTTTGGCCAAGGACAATTGGTATTGAATAAAAAATCGCTTCAGATTTAGATATAGCCTCCATACAAATATCCCTATTATTATATATTTAGATGGGATCATGACCAAATTTTCAGTATCGTGTTGTATTTTAACTAGAAACAGCTCACGGGAAAGTGGACCACATGGGTCTATGTTTTGATATAGCCCCCATACAAATGTACCTCCGATTTATAATATTACTGCTCTAAATTGCACATTTTACATCGGATCTTGATCAAATTTTCCACACAATGTTACATTTAAACTAGAAACACGTATTTTGAAAGCCAGCTCCCAGTTTACACTATTATCGCTCCAGAACCCAAATCTTACATTGGATCTTGATAATATTTTGCAGATCATGTTATATTTCAATAAAGAATACCCACATTGAAAGTGATCTATAAAGGCCCACTTTTTAATGGAGCGCCCTTACAAGTGGGCCCTCATTTGAATTATTACCTCTCTAGGACCCACATTTTACATCGGAAGTTTATCAAATGTTGCATTTTGTATTATATTTCATCCTAGAAGACATATAATGAAAGTCAAATATATGGGTTAGGGTTTGCATTTTCCTGTACATTTTATTTCCGGGAAACGGGAATTATTTTTTTAATTTTCCGGAATCCCGGGACAGCACGGGAAATCGTCAATATACCGTTTACCATGAGTTAAACTTATTTTTCCAATGAAACATTTACATTTTGAAAATCATTTAAAGAGGCCGGGTGTGTTGTTGAAAAGTTGCTGCGAAGCCATCTGATGAAACCTTTCACAGGCTGGAAATCATAATAGTTGTAGTCTGCCGCCAAGTAATAAGTGTTACCATGCTATTTGTAAATAAATTTTAAATATAGATGGTCTTGAGCGAGGAGAGTTTCCCAATTCAGTAAAATAAAAATGTATTTCACAACGAACCTGTTACAGAATTCAACTCAAACATCTTTACAAGTTTCAAAATTAATTAAATGTTTGCAGTCAAAATTTAAGAATAGACAATGCATTTATGACGTCTTCAGATATTTCTTATTTTATTGGAAAAAGTGGACGCGACGGAGAACGATCGTTCGCATTCAACATATGTAGTCAGTAGAGTATTAAATAAAATGTTTAAGTTGTCTGTACTTTGTCCTGTCGCTTTGGAAACTATAAATTCTTTTTAGACAGCTATCTTGACTTTTTAATACTATATTGTTACTTGCGTTTTCTATAGAATTGTTTAAAATATTATCAAACGACTGACCTCATTTTTTAAATTTTTTCATATGGAGTTTGACAGCCAAACCCCGAAAAATTGAATTTTGGGTGTATATCCGATTTCTCATCGAACTGCAATATTTGACATACCAAATTAAAATCGATATGAGCTAAATTATTGTACAACATTTTTATTGTGGAACTGATGGAAAAAATATGCGAAGAAATATGTAAAAATTTCTACCGAATTCCCGCGGTATTCCCGTACGAATTTCCCGGGATACGGGAAATGAAAAATATGTGAATTCCCGGGAATTTTCCCGCGGGAAATTCCGGGATGCATACCCTAATATGGGTCCATATTTTGGTATAACTCCCATACAAATTGGGCCCCATTCTATTCCATTACATCTCTAGAACCCACATCGTGCATTAGATCTCGATATAATTTTGCATATCATGTCATATTTCAACTAAGAATACCTACTTTGAAAGTGATCTATATGGAAACACTTTTTAATGTAGAGCCCTTACAAATGACATTCAACTCTAATACAGCTCTAGAAACTACGTCTTGCATCGGATCATGATATATTTCCACTATGAGTACCTACCGTGGATGAGCAATATATAGGCCCATGTTTTGGACCAGGCCCCAAGTGTTGTTATAGGCCTCTTTTCAAAGTTCGGTCCGATTCATCCTATTACTACTGTATATATTCTATTTGTATTTGTCTGCCGGAAAATTGAAACAATTATCATATTTTTTACCATATTCGTTAAATATGAATAAAGATGAATTTATAGTATCTGTATAATTTATATGAACTACATAAAATTGCTCCCATGAAATACCTGGGTTTTGTAATCAAAGCGAGGTATATACGCAGGGAGTGGTGTAGGGTATTATATAGTCCGCCCCGACCGACTTTAGCCTTTTCCTTACTTGTGACGACTTCAGTCGTCATTTTTGTAATTTGTGTACACAAATAAAACAGAACAGCTGAAACCGTACGGAATGTGCGATCAGTTTGGCACTTTGCTTAAGCAAATGACAGATGACCAAACTCAACGAAAAGTTCCATTAAATACATTATAGTTTGTCACATACGATTTATATGTACTCGTACAGTTGCTTAAGTTGGCTTAAGTCAATTCATGCAAATTATGGTTAGTCCTTAAGCATTAGAAGGTAGTTGCCTGTGCTTGGCAAAGCCTTTCGATAACTTCAATATAAACTATAACTTTCTTTGAACAGTGACCAGTAAAAAGTAATAAAGCTAATTGCTAGGTTTAACGCCGATAAATGAGTTCTTTTTTATGTCAAATACACACACAAAATTATTGTGCGCAAACAAAAATGAGCGCTAAAAATAAGTTGTGTATAAACCAGCTTATACGAGATTATCTTATAACGTCGAATATGGTCGATCCATATTTCCTTTATTAGACGTCAAATGACCATTTCATAATCACATGGACTTACACAATTTACATCTTGTTCTTTTGAAATGCTTCTTTGAACCTGTTCCAATTAACGTTACGGAAATCGTCTCACAAATACCTCCAGCAAATTTCGTGTGCATCCCAAACGATCTTCCGTATCAGTTGCCGCGCCGCCACTTATCACATCAAACTAACGACCGATCCGTTATAAAAATCGTGTAAACATTTGTTGGTTCATGATTTAAAAAAAAAAATAAACTTACTGCCAGATATACTCGTTCGTACATACACGTAATGTCCGTCGGAATATGGCATCATAAATATTCTACATAAAAATGTGCTTAGTTTAAATGAATTAAGATTATTTGCAAAAATTCTAATTAACTAACGGTATTAGCAACAATAGTACTACTACTACTTGCTAACATATATGCATACATACATATTACTAACTAGCTAACACATGTGTACCTACATCCAGCCAGCCGGCGACCGGCAAGGGAAGTCAACGGCAAATCTGTGAAACGCGTTCTTGTCTTAAGTCTTTCGTTTCATGGCCTGTCGGTGTTGTGATGTTAGGCGTCTTTGTAGTCTAAAGGTATGTGGCGTATGAGTGAGTGAATGAATGGACGCGTCTCTGAATGAATGAATTGACCTTATCGCACTCGCATTGTAATAAATGAATAGTCATAAGTACGACTAACATCCAGCCATGAATACTCGCAAGTATGTGTATATGCTCAAGTTGTTATAATTAAAACATCTCTACAATTATGAAGCGAGAAAGAAATGTTTTATAGTCACGTTACCATGTTCAGTCGGAGGAGAAATAATGTGCGTCTATTCTTCTTTCTTTCTTCGGAAAAGTGGAAACGGAAACAATAATAACTGCCAAACAAAAGGGCTCTTCGTTTCGCAAAAGCGCAAAATGATGAAAAACAACAAAGAATGAATGAATAAAGAAAAGGCTTAGCAAATTAGTTGGCTATGCATGATTATCATAATAAGTGAGATGGCATTCACTGGCTATGAAGATTTTCTAATTTAATTGTAACAATTGTTGCAAATCTGGAGAAAATTTGAAAGAAACAAGAGTTTGTCATTTTGTTAACAATGGATGAGGCAATTTCAGACGTTAATATGGGTCTGTAGAAAATATAGTATTTTGCAACGAAGTATAAATTGTTATATAGATACTCTTGTTATTCGAGTAACTATATAACAATTTATATTTCGCTGCAAAATAATATATTTTCTACAAATTGTTCTAAATGTGTACAAATATTCACATAGAAAGTTTCATTGAAATCAATCAGTCAGTACGTCCGTCCGGCTGGCTGGTACACACGATAACTTTCGAAGGTGGCTAATGAATTAATTCAAACTTTGCACAAAGTAATTTTACCCCAACAGACTTAATTTAAGTTCGGATATGAGCGAAATTGGCCTGTCCCTTCTGTTATCTCCCACACAAGCGAGGCAGTCAAAATAAAACGAACAGAACTTTCACATGAAATCAGTTATATTTTGATATTTGACAATGCAAACCTACAAAATTATTTTTGTTTTTGAAACGTCCCTTCTAGTTCCTCCCACACGAATGATGCCATCCTATTTATAACATACGCCTTTATAAAATCTACATAGTTGCTTGAAATCCTCAGTGACAGTTTTCTGGATTTTTTTATGCAGGCGCCTCTTCCTCAACTGATTCAATCCTTAAAGTCTTTTGAACTTCCGTACCGGTACCCGATTGGGCAGAGTTAAAAACATTTTTTTCGTTTATTCTATATATAACGAAATAGTGCTTCAAGTCACTTCAAGCATTATCACCACTTATATATAATAAGGCAGCAATCTTCAAAAAAGTTTAAATACAGTTGGTATTTCACCTTTTGGTTGTTTGTATTTCTATTCTATTTTAGATCCAAAAGCTCAAATTTTGAAAGTGTGTTATCTCTTCATCATTCTAAGCATTTGCTCGCTACTCGTTTTATCACTTTCCCATTTTTGCATTTTTTCCCAACTCTGGCCTCTTCCTGCAGCATATCGGTGTATAAAACTATGTTTTCTTTAAGTAAGTACGGTAAGTTCAGCAACTTTGTAGATAGTGATATGGCGAACATTTTCGTAGAACATATTAACCCTCTAACTACCCTTCATAACGGCACTTTTTGGTTTCACTTTAACAAATTGTAAAAAACACCCCGAAAAGTGGGAAGGGCGGGGATGAAATGTTCTACAAAAATGTTGGTCATAAAATTTTACTATACATGTCAGAACACACCAAAACTTAACACAAACGACAAAAATCAATCAAATTCAAGATTGCCATTAAGGGTTAATTTAGTTATTGTTCAGTAGGGGTGGGATAGTGCACGACTTTTGGATTTTGGTATGCTAGAATTTTTTGTAAGGTTCGGAAATAAAATTCATGAGCCAAAAAATGGGGGTGGTGGGGTAAGTGTAAGTGGGCGCTCATCGGGGTCAAATGTAAGTGGTAAAAATACAGGAAAAGTCCCAAAACTGCCTCGGGGTTTCCCCCAGAAGGGTTAAATGTAAGACTGACCCCCATAAATTTTCCTCCCCAACATTTATTTCGAACAAACATACCATCTATTCCCACTCGTTAAGGGGGCTCCCATACAAAATTGTTGTTTTATAAAATTTGTCCCCACCGCTTTTACTGGCCCCAGGAGACCGCTAGTGGGGTCAAATGTAAGACCCACCCCCTATATTTGTTCAGCCCCAATATTTTTTCAGAACACACCTACCCTCAATATGTAACCCTTAAGGCGGCCCCCATACATTTGTCTATTTTTTATGAAAGAAAGGCCCAAAAATGCCCCGCAGTAGACCCTAGAGGGGAAATCTTGAAAAACATTTTGAAAAACAACTATAATCTTTTAACCTATTACCCCATATTGATGTTCTGATATCTTGTAGAGTATAAACAAAGTCATATGTTTGAAATGAAATTCATCTTGAAATACAAGACATTTCACTTTTCTCTCATATTAGCAAAGGGGTGTTCATCGACCTTTCAGAAGATTCCAATGATATTAATGCGTTATTATACCAATAACGAAGCTATCTCCTCACAAAACGCCCAAAAGTACCAACTTCGGACCAGTGTAAACTATAGTGTCCGCCATCTAACGTTTTTTTTTTACTATTCAACCGTTGGACTATTTTTTGTGGGGTGCCCGAGTCAGCCATTTGAAAGAAATTATTTTCCATTATTAACCGGAAGGATTGTACTTTCAATAAATTGGAGAAAATATTCAGTAGTTTTTTTATAGCATTTTCAAAAAAAAAAAGTTATTTGGCGGACCCTATAGAACCACGTACAACGTTGACGTAAGGTAAACGCAATATTACCTAAAAGGACGAGTATAATATACATATAAGGCTGGGTCGCACCCACAAATGAATACTGGATTCTTTAATGACGATTTAAAGAATATTTCTTCCTTGGATCAATGAGCTAATCGCTTTTGAAAACACCCCTAAAAATAATCAATTCGTATGAAACATGTTTCATAAAGCACAAATCAATGAAAAGTGTTATAGAATTTATGGAACATTTCTTAGAAACTATGAAATGCACTTCTTCATTCGATGAACCTTTGTCTTACAAGTTTATTATTTTTCATAGTATGATTTATGAAAATTTTCATAGATTTTATGAAGAAACTTCATTAACTTAACTAAGAGTTTCCTAAATAGTAAGCGTACTGAAGTTTCCAATATAAACAAAAATAGCAAAAAAGGTCTGACTCTTTGACTAACCAATCAACTCACACAACCATTGCGAGAGTCTTTGCAATGAATATGTCTTTGACCTAAATAAGGGTTCATACTTATGTCAGAGTTAATAGAGTGCAAATGAGAATTGGTAGCATTCAACGAATAAAGCGAGACACTAATAATATGGTTGTAAGTTATGAAACATTTCATAAAAACTATGAAATCATTCATTATATTTATGAAGATATTTCATAACACAAAAATTTTATTGGTTATGAAATATTTCATAATATTTAAGAATTGTTTCATTAATACTATGAAATCTATCTTTGATCTTATGAACCTAATTTCACTAATTTAACAATTTTGTTTATGATATATGAAATGTTTATGAAAAATTGTATGAAACATTTCATTTTATTTATGTATTTTTCATACATATTAAGAAAAAAATTAAACCTTTAAATCTAAACAAGTTAAAACGGCGTTAAGTTCGGCCGGGCCGAACTTTATATACCCTCCACCATGTATTGCATTCCACAGAGGCTGTCGATTTTAGAAGTGCAGTAATATTAAAGAAAAATATAATTTTTTTAATATAGCCAAACCAAAACAAATACAAATATTGAGAGAATGATTTTAAAAATAAATATAATATTTTTATTATTTCAAACCATGCTTATGAGGCAAGGCTACCAACACGTTAACACTATATATCGAAATAATACTTGAAGTCAATTCAAAAAATAAATATTCTTATATTTATATTTTCGTTTATTTGGTACTATTGTTATCCCCTGTACTCATTGTATCCTTTGAAAATACGAATTTGGAAAAAATCTTTTATTGTTCGTGTCTACGTAGTCAGAGGAATGTATATTCAGAATTTCATGACTCTAGCTGCGGTCATTTGTTTGGTACTATTTTTATCCCATTTTTCCATTTAACCCCTAAAAGTACGAATTTCGAAAAATCTATTTATTTTACGTGTCTTCACAATTAGAGGAATGTGTATACCGAATATCTTTATTTTAGGTGCAGCCGTTTGGTTGGTACCATTTGTATCCCTCTTTTCCCATTTTACCCATTAAAAGTACAAATTTTGAAAAACTACTCTTATATTATGTATCAACTAAATTAAAGAAACGTACACACCCAATTTTGTGTTTCTAGCTGTTGTCGTTTGATAGGTACCATTTTTATCCTTTTTTGCCCCATTTCACCACCTACGAATGAGAAGCACTTGTTGGTACGTCTTTTTGTTAAAGGGTGAATGTGCATACCCAATATCAATTAAGTACAATCAGACATATTGAGAAACATGCCTAAATACTGTAAAATATAAGGGATTATTATGGGTATTTTCAGTCCTTGTGAGGGAAACAATTTTCCCTTTGGACCGACTTCGTCTAGTTGCAATCCCAACCGATCTACGACTATAAGACACATTTATGGAAAATTTGGACGTCTTAGTTCCTTTAGTTTAGATGGTAGCGTGCTAATTCTTCAAAATATGTTTGAATTTGATTTCCATATTGTCGAAAGAAAATGTATTTTTTTGCTTGCCAAAACAAACTTGAAATCAAATCATATCATCTGTTGGTATGTGGCCTAAAGTGTATTTAACATAATAAGTTTCTACTAGTCAATTTTTCAGTCGACATTGTTTGAGGTCCCAATTTATCAACACTGCCTACAAGAAACGCTTGATTATAACGGATTTAGACCGCATGTTGAGCCAGAATGGCTATCCATGGCTACATCTTACCCATCTAAGTCGTTAAACGTTGTCTACTGGTGTTCATGTGACTATGATGATGGAACAGCTACACGATGCTGCTCAAAGTTGTAATGCAACTTGGCCGGCATATAGTACTGCGTGTGGATACCACATATGTTTGATGCTGTCTGTGGTCGATCATTTCGGGTTTTTTTCCCAGCCAATCCTAACGGCAAATGTGTTAAATCATTAGCATTTCGGAGTCATTAAATAGTAAGTTTTATTAATTCCCACCATTGAATACTCAAACATCTTCTCTGCGTCACAAACAAAGGGTCGCCGTCGTTTTGTGTCATTTAATATTTTAGATTTAAAGAGAGCCACGAATGACTATGATTTACACAATTTTTGGCTTTGTCTTAAAACGCCCATTTTGGAAACACGCGCTTCATGTGAGTTTCTATACCCTACATGGGTACCATACTGCTCAATTTAAGGTTCAATATGATTTCAGAATAATTTCATATGTATCTGAAGGATTATCGAGTTAATATGGGGATACAAATTATATCACCTCGATACTTCGAAATTTTGAAACTTTCACTAAAACTATATTTATCCTGTGAACCTTGGCAACTCTAAAGGTCGTTATGTACCACAACTAATATTAACAATAGAAAGTTTGAAATTTGTATACCCTCCACTAGGGTATATTTATACCCGAACTTATTTCCTCAAAATTCAAGAACGACCAACTTTGGCACACAAAAAAAAAACTTCTGCCAAAAATATATGGCAACCGAACAACAATTGCGACCTATTATATGAAAACATATTTTTGCTGGACAATAGACGGAGTCTAGGTCGATCGGTATAGTTAAAGTTGAGTCTCGCCCCATTTTTTGTGTTACAAACATTTGGAGGGAAACTTACTTACGATACCCTATTCCACGAAGTAGTGTGGTGTATACAAACATAAAAAGTTAAAAACTAGCTGTACATTGAAAATTCAAAAGGAGAAAGGAAAGCTGACCTCGTTAAGGTACAAAAAGTACTGTCCAGTATTTTAATCGAGCCTATTATTATTTTAAATATTAGACTAATAATATAATATCACGTTAATGTTTAACTAATAAAGATATAGAAATAAAATATAAGTATGTATAAGGTATATTGGAAATGTTATAGGATATGAAAGGATACATTTTTCAAAGGACGTCATTTACAATTTTTCTTACTGAGAAATTTAAACAAAAAATGTTTTCTATTTCTAGAAATTGTACTCTCTCATTTGATATATAATAAGTTTTTAGAAATTTGTATTTCCTAAGATGCAGTAAAAAAGAAATGAAAAACTAAGTACACAATTTTTTAACATATGATCTTTAGTCGCATATGTATAAAGTCTTGTTCTAGAATACTGCCACATGGAGTAATAGCCCCACAATTGTAATAATATACGGACTGTCTGTGCTAGATGCTGCGAAAATTTAAGTTCTCAAAATGTTGAGCAAGATAATTAATTTGTGGCACAGCGGACACATTTACCTTGATTATTTCAAAAATTATTTTTCATCCCAATTACCGCCAAACACCTCAATTATCTGGCGTTTTTAAGCACATATTTTGGAAGATTATTGTCTTTGGGAAGGCAATTGGATGCTTTAATTTCCTAAAATTATTATTATGAAAAAAAAAAACAAAAATTATTTAACAAATATCGCAATTAGCATAAAATCGTACGTGTCTCTAATCTGCCGTTAATACTGTGAAATGCACTCCATAGTGGAGGGTATTTAAGATTCGGCCGAACTTAACGCATTTTTACTTGTTAGTCCCCCATTTGTAATCCCAAAAAACATTATGATGATCACGATCGGCTGCAATACTGTGATATTAACTCCAGTATGGAGGTTATGTACGATTAGGCCGAACTTAACGCCCCTTCCCAAGAACACACCCATTTTTAATCCAAGAAAACATTATGTTGATCTCGATTTACAGTCGAACCTGGATATGTGGGAGCTGTATAACTGGGAATCCTCTATTAGTGGAACATTTTTGATTTTCCCTGCAAACTTTTCAACGAAAACCTCTTTACGCGGAAATGTGAACCTCTTTAAGTAGGATTGAGTTTTTATACCCTCCAATAGGTTATTATGTCTTTGTGCATTTGTTTGTAACATCCAAAAGGAAGCGAGTCTGTCTGTCCGTCCATCTATTCTTGTAATCACAATGCAGGTCGCAATTGTAGACAGAACTAAATGAAACTTTGCACAACGAAGTTTTTCGGGATAAGAACGAACGCTATTTAATTTGAAGAAAATCGGTTCAGATTTAGATATAGCCCCATACGAATTTGACTCTTTTCGCTCTAGAAACCACATATTTTAACACATCCTCTTCAAATTAGGCGAAATATATTATATTTATCCTAGAAACACCCATAGTGAAAATGGGTCAGATCGGTTCAGATTTACATATAGCTCCCATACGAATTTCACTTCCGATTTGACTCTCATATATTAGAAGAGATTTTCTTCAAAATTGGCAAAACATCATATATTTCAACTAGAAACACCTGCGGAAAAAATGTGTTAGATCGGTTCAGATTTATATATAGCTCCCATACAAATTTAGTTCCCGATTTAGCATTTCCCGCCCCAGAAACCACGAATTTTCACTGAATTTCTTCAAAGTGAGCATAACACCTTATATTTGAACTGGAAAAACTTATTGTGAAAGTTAGTCATATTTTCCCATGTTTGGATGTAGCCTCGATACAAATATTCTTATCGATTTGACAAATCGAACCAGGTCATATTAGCCTATGATTAGGAAACATACAAAAAGTCTTCCCGTTTTCACTTTTTTACCGAGTTGAATTGTATTCGGTTGGAAAGTGGAGTGTATCATATAGTCGGCCCCGCCCGACTTTAGCCTTTCCTTACTTGTTTTTTTTTTTTTAAATTGCCATACCAACTTATATTTCATCTGGAAACATTATGTGGGTCGATCATAAAAATGACGCTCCCGACTTTTCCGCTCTAGAAACCATATATTTTAACCGATGTTCTTCAAAATACATTATATTTCTACTAGAAAAGCCTGTAGTAAATGTGGGCCACAGATTTTCAGGATCTAATAGAACCCTCATACAAATGTCCTTCCCGATTTAACTTTTCTCTCCAGGTATTACAGATTTTGATGTAATTTATCAGAACTCGCTATATCATGATATAGTATCCTTAATGGTGTAGAAAGTGGAGGCTATCATATAGTTGGCCCGTCCGACTTTAGCCTTTCCTTACTTGTTACTTCTGTTTTACCTTTGTTAGTGGGATTTAATACAAGGAGTGATATTTATTTGTCATTGTGGTCGTTTTTTTCTTTTTCTTTGTGTTTTTCGGCACTTTTACAAAAAGCATGTTACAAGCTCTCGATAAATGAAAATTGAACATCAGCTATAAGCTGAATTAAAGAATTCCAAAAAGGGTAGATTCACATAGAACTTAAAATCTCTTCGATGTTCCAAGATCAACCAAAACACGTATATAAGATGCTTGATTTAAAGTTAACAGGCTTAGTGGTAGTAGGTTTGACTGTATTTAAAACTGGAATTTATAAATGTTTGGCTCAACGGTGGTGTAGCAGTACACAGTGTAACACGAAGAAATATAACCATATACGGAGACCGCTATGTGATAAAACACAAAAAAGACACGTGGCTTCAAGTTTTGCCCAAAGTCATGCATTTTTTATGACCCCCAAAGATTTGGGGACTGTGTGTCATTTTTGCTAAAAGTGATCATTTTCTCAGTCTCATATCTTACAAACAGTTTGGAATTTTGATTCACTCTTTGAGGCAAGTTGTAGCTCTTGTCATAAAGATAAAAAACTTCATCTTCAGAAAAACTTTAAAAATTCGATTTTTTTAACCTTTTTCCCCTGTTCATGTCCACAGTTAGCAAACCGTTCAAAACTCAAGGAAACAATCTACTACAAAAATGTACCTAAGATCTCAGTAAATAACTTTCTAGAACATATGAACTTCCTAGGAATGATTCTTAACAATGTTTAGGTAGGAAAAATATATCTTGCAGGACTGTTCTGTCAATGGTCAGTCCGACTACAGTGCGTATGAGTGATATTATCCTTAATTAACAGTACGTATACGTTACCTACACACACTACAGCCTAAAAGATTTGTTCGACGACATTTGCGATTTTGACCTTGAAGATAAAGCTTCTTTATACACCCTCCACCTCCAGGATGGGGGTATACTAACTTTGTCATTCCGTTTGTAACACCTTGAAATGTCGACCTGAGACCCTATAAAGTATATATATTCTTGATCGTCATAAAATTCTAAGACGATCTAGTCATGTCCGTCCGTCTGTTGAGAGAACACTAGCATCTAAACGAAAGGAGCCCGGACATCCAAATTTTCCATAAATGTTTCTTATAGTCGTAGATCGGTTGGGATTGAAAATGGGCGAAATTGGCCAAAAGGGCAACATTTTTCTCTCACAAGGACTAAAAATACCCATAATATTCCCTAATATTTTAGAGTATTCAAGCACACTTTTTCAATATGTCTGCTTGTACTTAGTTGTTAGTGTGTGTGCGCGTTCCCCCTGTAGCAAAAATGAGTACAACAAAGTGATTTTTATTCGTAGGGGGTGAAATGGGGCAAAAAGGGATAAAAATAGTACCTTTCAAACGGCAACAGCTAGAAACACGAAATTTGATGTGTACATTCCTCTATTGAGTAAATACATAATATAAAAGTATTTTTCCAAATTCGTACTTTTAAGGGATAAAATGGTACAAACCAAACGGTTGCACCTAGAATAATGAAATTGGCTATATGCATTGCTCTGATTGCGTGGACACATAAAATAAACGGATTTTTCGAAATTCGTACTTTTTCGGGTTAAAATGGAAAAAAGGGATAAAAATAGTACCAACTAAATGACCGCAGTTAGAGTCTTGAAATTCGGAATATGACTGCGAATTCTGACTGAGTAAACACGAATCTATTCCAAATTCGTACTTTCAAGGGATACAATGGGTACAGAGGGATAAAAATAGTACCAACTAAATGGCCGCAGCTAGAATCATAGAATTCGGTGTATACATTCCTCTGACTGCATGACACGCACAATTAAATTTGTTTCCAAATTCGTACTTTTTACTTTTACGACAAAATTTGGTTGAGTCATGAAGTTAGGTTATTTTGCACTATGTACGTGAGATGATGAATTTTCAAAATTTGTACTTTTGGAATTAAAATAGAATGGAAATACGCCCAACTGTAGCGCCCAATATCTTCCAATATTTATGGTATTTAAGCTTTTTAAAAAAATATGTATAAGAATATTTATTTTTTGAATTGACTTGAAGTATTATTTCGATATATATAGAGTAAAAGTATTGGTAGACTTTTTTTATAAAATTATTTTTTTAATATTTATATTTGGTTTGGCTATATTAAAAAAATATATATTTTCCTGTAATATTACTACACTTCTACGAAAATCGAAAGCCTCAGTGGAATGCAATCCATGGTGGAGGATATATAAAGTTCGGCCCGGCCGAACTTAACGCCTTTTTTACTTGTTTGATTTTTATTCTTTTTTACAAGAGCTACAACTTTGCCTTAGGGAGTAAATCAATATTACAAACGGCTTGCAAGAGATCACTTTTTTGCAAAAATTACACCCAGGCCCCAAATCTTTCTGGTCCCATAAAAAAGTGCATGAAATTGGGCAAAACTGGGAGGCACGGGTCTTTTTTTTTGGTCTTTTATCACGTAGTGGTGTCCGTATATCGTTATATTTCCATGACTTGAAATATAACACACAGTCTTATGGAGCAAATGTTAAATTATGAATTTCTATTACCACTGGTCATTCCAAAAGGCCACCCTTTGCAGTTTCTATGACAACTATGTTTTTCTCCTTGATTTGGTGTGATAGTCGTAAACAATTACTAATCAAAATCTCTGAATGTTTCTTTATTTGCTTTCAGATACGATGACACTGCAACGGTTTCTTGGCAATATTGAAGAAGAACTTGTAAGAGCGCGCAAGCAGCAATAAAAATTAGAAACTTAACCTTATTCTGGAGGATATATAGCCTCGAAACTACAACAACTACGCAACGACGATTCATTGGGAAATCGCTAATTGACATTTCATTGCGTTGCTGCAGCATCATTGTTGCGTTTTCTATTCGGTTAGAATGCCTAATGGCGCATGCGTAACCCTGTGACACACTTAAGCCAAAGACTAACAGCAAAAACGCAACACTCTCCGTTTCCTCTGTGGCAGCTAGAGCGCGCGCGCGTGCTTGCTTGGTGTTCCAACCAATTTGGTCTCATTAATCATAAACTTGTTGAGATCAAAGGAAAGTCGTCGCATCGCAGAAACGATACATTTTGCTCGGCTCCCAGCATGGCATCGCTTCATTTGATGAACATTCTAAGCATGACCATCGTCGCGATGGTGGTGGTGGTCATCTTACCGGCTCAGCTGGATGCCTACTACACTCAGAACACAGGTAAGTGGCTTAGAAGAAATTTGGCGTTTGTCTAATTAGCATTTTTAACACATTCGAACGAACAGTGAACCACCGCGAAATGTTCTTTAGTTATTTGCATAAGTTTATCATCCATGAATTACTGCCAAAGGCGACTACTGCTGATGATGATGACGATGGCGGTGGCTGTTGTTAATGGTGTTGGCGGTGATTAAGTTGTCTTGAATGATTTAGCTTTCTTGCGATCTTGGCGTTTTCACTTGTTTTTTGTTGGCAAATTGATGGATTCTGTGTTCACAAATTGTGTTAATCGTATACAGACGTATAGCTTTTAGGAAACTATTGAAAGTAAGTTTACTTTTGGCATTGCTAATGATCGACGTCCGCACAAAATATGCGTTAATTTGACAAAAGCTTAAGAACTTTCGATTTCACATTATTTAATGTTTCGTTTATTGTTGTTAAAGAAATAACATCGAAGTTAATTCCAAACAAAGGTTATTGATCGAGAACAAAGTGAGAAAGAAACTTCACAGAAATTGAGAGAAATTTAGAGAAAACATGATATTAAGACGAAGCACATGCTATTGAGACGAAGCCCCATGCTGCCATATTCAAATTTTTGACATATTAAACTCAAATTTCAATGAGCACAAGTATTAGAAGTTTTTCTGGAAATTGGCACATGCTTCTTGTAATTTATTTCATACTCAATTGACCGAAAACAGCGTTCCCCTTCAGTCAAGTAAATGAAACGAGGAATTGAATTTATGGCACTTCTATCTCAGTCCAGCTTCAGATAGTGCCCAACATATTACACGCGATATATGTATATCTGACCAGATTTTCTTCAAATTCCGTAGCGTCTGTCTTCGTCGACCTACAAAAATCGTTTGCGTCATGTTGGGGATTGGGCAATAATTGCGACCTGCAATTTGATTACATTGCATGTGTAAAAATGATTCTTATGTATTTCGGGGTTTCTAAACTCGAAAATGATAATATAACAAATAGAAACAAGTAAGGAGAGGCTAAAGTCGGGCGGGGCCGACTATACGATACACTCCATTATCTATCCGAAAACAATTCAACTTGGTAAAAAAGTGAAAATGGGAAGAATTTTTGTATGTTTCCTAATCATAGGCTAACAGTAACTTTTAAATAATTTAATAACTTTCACAATAAGTCCATCCAGTTCAAATATAACGTGTTAAGCTCATTTTGTGAAAATTCGTGCTTTCTGGTGCGGAAAAGTCTATCCGAAATTTTTATGGGAAATTTTTGGGGCGAAATTTATATGGAAGCTATATGTAAGTCTGAACCGATGACCCATTTTCACCATGGGTGTTTCCAGTTGAAATATAACATATTTTGAAAGATTTGAAGAAGATCTGTTAAAATACGTGGCTTCTAGAGCAGAAAAAGTCAAATCCGGAGCGAAATTTTAATGGGAGCTATATATAAAACTGAACCGATCTGACCTATTTTCACCATAGGTGTTCCTAGTTTAAATATTAGATGTTTTGCCAATTTTAAAGAAAATCTGTTGTAATATCTGTGGTCACAACCCTTAACAGCCTAACTCGAGTTAGGACACAATTGAGTTATTAGCATCATCGTATTCAGCGTATCTAAATTTATTTGCTCTAAATTTTTCATGTTTGTATCTCTTCTAGGAAGGCAATTAATCCTAAACAACCTAATAGCTTAAGTTATTTTTCTAAATTACTGTTTGGGCATAACTGCCTAAGTCAATTTACGATTACAACAAATATAAACATTATTTTTTCATCATTGCCTAAATCAACTTAAGTCGTTAATCCAAAAAAACAAAGAAACAATTTTATTTTCCTAACTTGAGTTAAGCTCTTATTCCGAAAAATGTTGACATAGAATAATAATTTATGTCAATTTAGGCGCACTTAAAGTTTTTTATTTAATCTGGAATAATAACCTAACTCAACTTGAACTTTTTGACTTTCTTTCGTTCAACAATTCATTAGAGCCTAAGTGTCTTTTTCGATAATATCTTTTGACTGCGAGAATAAACAACTATTTTTTGTTAACAACTAAGTAAAGAAATTCGTTTCCTTGGAATCTGTAGCAAAGTTTTCCAAAAAACACCTTCTCCTGATTGTCAGTGAAGATTCAAAACTTTAAACTCCTGTACTGAAAATATTGAAAAACAGACTTAGGCTGTTATGGGTTGTGACCACAGATATGTGGTATCTAGAGTGAAAAGAGTCAAATCGGGAGTGATATTCGTATGGGGGCTATATCTAAATCTAAACCGATTTTCTTCAAATTAAATAGCGTTCGTCGTTGTACCGAAAAACTTAGTTGTGCAAAGTTTCATGTTGTTCTGTTTACAATTGCGACATGTAACGTGATTACAAGAATAGATGGACAGACGGACGGACATTACTAAATCGACTCAAAAAGTGATTCTAAGTCGATCGGTATAATTAATCTATCTATCTCGTTTCCTTTTGGGTGTTACAAACAAATGCACAAAGACTTAATACTCTCGTGGAGCGTACTCTCAGAGATCATATCTATGGAAATTACTTAGGGCTGAATGACTTAGTATGGAAGGTACTGGAAAGTTCGTGGCATATGGTCCTAGCTTGTTCATTTATAATTGTAAAAACATGATCAAGTCATAAGTCAAGTTTCAGGAACCGGATATATATAATTGTGTGGGAGGTACAAGGAGAGTAGAGGCTAAATCGTAAATGTTACACCGGTTTTATTTTAAACAAAGCTTATGGTATTTTGAGTGGGAGGTACCAGAAGGGGTGTGGCAATATCGCCCATATTCCACACGAATGCATCTATAAAAGCATTGCCAAAAATCAAATTTCATACCATTCCAATCGTTCTTATAAAAGTTGTAACATCTTTAATTTTATGTAGCTTAGGGTGATTTGTCTGGGAGGTACTAGATGGGACATGGAAAACCCCGCAAAATTTAGTACACTTAAAATGCTCATAAAAATGTCATCAAATACAAAAATATAGGTGGTTACGAATATCTGTGTGGAAGTTACAACGGTTTTAATATAACACATGAATATGGTCCATTTGTGTTTGGGAAAAATATTATCATGTGCAAAGTTTGAATCGATTCATTAACTCCCTTCGAGAGTTATCGTGTAGACCAGCCAGATGGACTGACATGGTTCAAACATCTTAAAATGTTGGTCGGATTTGGTCCAAACATACTTAGGGTCTTAAGTAACTCCTTCAATGCGTTACACTGTCCCAAATGATATATACCCTCCTACTCTGTAGAGTGAGGGTATACAAATTATATATTTTTTTTTATTTTTTGCAAAATTTAAAAATGTCATAGAAGTTACCTTTAATATTTGTACTGTTATTTTAGGAATATAAGTCCGATAACTTTCGAATGGAAATAGTGGTTTATAAACAGTGGTTTAAAATAATTAAAAATATAAATATTTTAGTTTTTTTCGTTTGTATTTTTTTGGTCTGTAATCAATATTTGATTTGATCTGGGATATTGTCTTGGCTCAAGACCATTTTGCATCTATATTTAATAGAATGCAAATTTATTTACAAAAGGCATGGTGACATTTATTACTTGGCTGCAGACTAACACTATCATGATTTCCACCCTGAAATGATTCTCACAAACGAGCGAGAAGTACATCTTAGACACGGCCTCCACGCTCCCGATTTGACATTTTCCATAACATATTTTCTTCAAATTAGACACATCACCCAACATTTTAACTAGGAATATTTTTTGGTGGAAGATATAGCCACCATATAAATTTATTTCCGATTTGACTTTTCTGTCCACAAAAAACATTTTTGATCAGAACACGTTATATTTCACGTGGATCTCAGAGGTCCGTAATAAAGGACAATATCAAAATCCTACCCGAATTGAATTGTAATGGCGTAGAAAGCTGATGATATCATATAGTCGACCCCGGCCGACTTTGGCCTTTCCGTACTTGTTATAGCCTCACTCTACAGAGTACGAGGGTATATATCATTTGGGATAGAAAAAAAGTATAACGCATTGAAGGAGTGACTTAAGACCCTAAGTATGTTTGGACTTTTTACTTGTTTTACATTAAATTTATTAAAAAAGAACAATAAAATTGTTTAATTAATACAACAAATTAAAAAAATATTTAACTTAATATCTAAATTCAAACAAAAGTCTTAATTGAATCAACTTGTTTAAAATTTATAAAAATGCAATATATTTTTTAATCAATATAATATTATTTTAATTGAACATATTTTAACAACTTTGTTAATATTTATACCCTCCACTAAAGTATTATGTATTTGTGCATTTGTTTGTAACATCCAAAAGGATGCGAGATAGACCCATGGTTAATTTATTATTATTTATATTATGAATAATAGCTCCAGCACATAAAAAATGTAAAACTTTAAATAAAGCATGATTTAGTAAATGAAAAGCTAATTTATAATATCCTATTGATCAAATTCTTATTATTAATCCCAATTGTCTTAAAGTTGATAAAACAATATATATTTTTTAAATCAAATTCATAATTAGCTCCTAAACTAATTAGCTCCTAAGCTATAAACATAGTTAAACCTGGCAATAATAGTAGTAAATTTCCTAATCAAGAATTAGCTAATAGAATATTAAATCGAATTAATAAATAAACTCCTGCTGTAACCAAAGTAGAAGAATGAACTAATGCAGAAACAGGAGTAGGAGCTATAGGTAATCAAGAAGAAAACGGAATTTGAACACTCTTAGCAGCTAATTATTATTTCATTATTTGATTTTATCACCTCTAAATAAAAAATATAATTTCATCTTCCATAATTTAATATTTAAGCAATAGTTAATATTAATGCTACATCACCAATTCGATTAGATTATACAGTTAATATTCTAGCATCATAAGATTGAATATTTAGAAAATAAATTACTAAATAATAAGAAACTAAACCTAATCCATCTCATCTTGAAGGAATTCTAATTAAATTATGACTAATAATTAATAATATAATAAAACGATTAATTTTATGATCACTTTCTATATATTCTTACTATAATAAATAACTAAAGAAGAAATTAACAAAACAAAATATATAAAAATTAATCTTATTCAATCTAATAAAAAAGTTATAACAAATCTTTTATTGAAACCACTTCTCACTCAATAAAAATAGAATAATATTTTATAATAAAAATTAATCCAATTATAAAAGAAAATATTCTAAAAAAATAAATTGATAAATCTAATAGTACAAATTGATAAAAAAAAATCAATATTTTTATTAAACTATTTAAATACAACCAAAATATACATATATCTCTCTTTTAAATTAATAAATACCGATCGACTTAGAATCACTTTTTGAATCGCTTTAGCAACGTCTGTCTGCCTGTATGTCCATCTATTCCTGTAATCAAAGTACAGGTAGCAATTGTAGCAGAGCCAAGTGAAACTATGCATAACGAAGGTTTTCGGGATAAGGATGAACGCTGTCTAGTTTGATTAAAATCGGTTCAGGTTTATATATAACTCCCATACAAATTTCGTTCCCAATTCGACTTTTTCCGCTCTAGAAACCACATATTTCATAAGATTGTCTTCAAATCTTGCAAAATATCATATATTTTAACTAGAAACGGCCATGATGAAAATGGGTCCGATCGGTTCAGATTTATATATATCTCCCATACAAATTTCACTCCGCCCAGAGCATTTATATACTTGAACTGGAAGAACCTATTGTGCCAGTGCACTATGGTCCCAAATCCATTTTTTTGGCAGAAATTCAAAAAAATTAAAATTGGAAAGTGGTAAATGTGCATATATTTTCTTTATGGCAACACTCCAAGCAATCAAGAAAATATACTGGAGAAAATTAGGTGGCAACACCACAAGCCTGAATGGTACTTAAACTATGCGGTTCAAAAAAAAGTGGGATTAATTTTGATATAAAGCAGTTTTACAAATTAATTAAAATCAAGACTTAAAAAGAAAATATTAAAGTGACTATATTATGAAAATTGACGGCAAGAGTTAGTAGTTGAAAAATTATATTTAACATTTTATGATTATTGTTGTCTTGTAAGTATTCATAGGTATTGTAATTTTGTGATTTGTAGAGAATATAATCTATAAATGTCGTGGACCAAAAGTTATATGTATGACTCAACTTGACTCAAAGTGTAAATGTGAAAGTGTTCGTCTGAGGTTGTAGTTTATGGTGGAATTAATATCTCGTCAGCATTTTTCGGCAAACTCCAAAAATTATCATTTTATTTTAGCACAGTTTTTGATTAGCCATAGACATATGATTATATCTCCGAATTAGGTTCGTGTACGAGGCCCATCAATATTTTATTTAAAAGGTATTGAAAGTACCTTTAAAATGGTATACAACATCATTCACCTTTTTGTACACATGTATACATTTTACTTTATTTCTTGAAATAATTATTTAAATTGCAGTTTAAAGTATACTATTAGTATGCTATATTTTGCTTTTGTAATAATGTTTAGAAAAACACATTTCGTCAAAATAAACAACTCTTCATTCTTTTAAGCTTTCATAAAATTTTGTTTTTGGTCACCCTGTACCAATACAGGGTGATAATTATGTTGGTTATATATTGAGTTTATATGGGAGGTGGTAGTGGGCGTGGTCCGATCAGCCCAATTTTATTTTTATTTTTTGCGTATGATATGTCTAGCAGATGTGCAAAATTACAAGACTGTATGCTTATTTTTCGACTTTATGCCATAAAAAATGGATTTGGGACCAGTGTGCAGTGGGCCACTTTATTCCATGTTTGGATATAGCCCGACACAAATATTCTTTTCATATTAGTCTATGATTAGGAGACATACAAAAATCCTTCCGTTTTCACTTTTTTAACGAATTGAATTGTATTCGGATAGAAAGTGGAGTGTATCATACAGTCAGCCCACCCGACTATAGCCTTTTCTTACTTGTTTACAATTGTCACGAACCTTCTAGTACCTTCCACACAAATCATCCAGTGCTAAGTAAAATTTAAATCCTTATAACTTCCATAACTATGTTTTCTGAGAGTGAGGGTATATAATTTAGTTTAGCCGACTGACTTTTTCTTTCTACTTTCTTGTTATAATTAGATAGGCTAGAGTTAGGTCTATCGACAAGTTTTGGCTCTCGAGCGCGTACTAACATAATAGCTCATTTGTATATTGGGGAGTGTCGATAAACGATCTCAAAAAAATTAAAGTGATGTGACTTAAATGGACCATGAAACTCAACTGAAAAGACTTCGCATACCCGAGCATATTTTGAATTTTATCTACAGCATCAGACCACAACAAACACACTATTCTTCCTAATATAAATATATAGCTGTTTCTATATTATGTTTTATTAATTAATTGAATCAATGAATTTGATACAATGGTCAATGAATGATTCGCACTCGGATATTCTCTAAACATTTGAAGGGAAATGAGTTCTGCGTCAAACTAACGGAGCTGGGCTTTATGCCTTATTATGATGCTAATTCGCCTTTTGGAACAAAGTTGCCATAAAAATTGTTTGCCACATATTGTTCACCCATAGATCAGTCGATTGTGCTGAACAGTGAAAGTGGATTAGATAACACTGATATTTGTAGTAAATAACTCGAAAAGAGAAAATTTTAATTGGATCTTGTGGAAGAATTTTAAAGCGTGACCAGACATCCCATCACGAGGTATTTATTTGCAACACCTCGAATTTTCCGCTAATCATTTCCGAAACGATTTTGTCAAATTCCTTTGGTATTCATTCGTAAATTAATTTATTGATAATTATGATAACAGCAAGTTTAATAATCTGCCAATATGAGTTATACAACAAAAGTTTAAAGCAGCAAAGGAGAGGAGACTAACTTAAGGTCAAATTTTTCTTCAAACCAATGTATTTAACAAAATGACCTAAAATGCGCGAACGGGGTTTATATAAACCTCGGATAGGTTCCTCTAACTCATATCGCACAAAAGAAAATAATTAAGAAAAGGATACAATCGGACGAGACGGCGGATTCGATGATAAACTGCCATAAACTGTATTCATTTTTCGTACATTTCATCTTTCGATTTTTGGCAAACTGCAGCTGTTTCCGTAAAAATAATGTATACAACGTTGAGTAAGTCGGCTAAAAAATTGCTTACAACAAAAATAATGCCGAGCTACGTGAGGACAAAGTCTTCTTTATTACAACAAAGCAGCAATGATCCGCCATCTTAGATTCTCTAATAACTTAATGAAGAATGTGTACATTAAAGACAACTGCAGAATAATTCCCGGAAAGACAAGGAATTAATAGAACAAACAATGTATGTAGTACAGACATTTCTGTGAACTTGTGACTAAAGCACTTATCTCGAGATGTGAATTTAATTCAGACGTTCATTTTCAAATTATATCCCAGCTTATTTCTTAATTTTATGATAACTTCAATTCAATTTTTTATGAGCTTATGTTTGAGTTTGTCGTGTATTTCACTAGTTTGGTAAAAAGGGAAAATAGTCTTCGACATACTCCAGAGGAAATACATTTTATGTGTGGCCGCAATTTTCTTTTAAATAATGATACTTTCTTTGTCAGACAACTTAGAACTTCCGCAAAATTTGATTTGAACTGGGATTTATGCTGGATTTACTGGGATTTATTTAAAAATGGCATGGTGACATTTATTCCATGGCTGCATGATTTCTGGCATGTGAAAAATTGACATAATTACAAATCAAATGCAAAATCATTTGCTTTTGTAAAATTTAAGTCCTTATAGCTGCCTTACATATGTTCTCTGAGAGTGAGGGTATATACATATTAGTCGGTTTAGTCGTCCGAAGCATACTTAATAGTTTTGAATGTAAATTATTTAATCCCCCTAAAATTTTCATAGATTCGTTGGGAGTAGGGTTTGCATTTTCCCGGGAAACGGGGATTTACCGGGATCCCGGTACAGGACGGGATACCGTCAACATATTGTTCTTTATATAAAAACTAATTTTTTCCGAATAAAATATTCGAACATAATAAAGCAAATTATTATAGTTCGCATAAAATACACATTTAAATAAAGTTTTAAAAGATTTATAGAAAATAACCCTCAACCGGTATGAAGAGAAATCCTCCTGGTTCAAATGATTCAATAGGAATACTACTACTAGACTAAAATATGAGATAACCCCTTCACTCATCATTCATTCTTTCACCCTACCGTCTACCTTCTAAATCCTTTTCTCCTATACTACATACGGGAATCACAGTGAGCCGAATTTAGTTGATCTCGAGTGAACCCGTCGGTTGTGCCCACAACCGTGGTTCTTTCAAATTATTGCAGCAGCCAGTATGAAAATAATTTCCTATAGTTGTTGTTTCAGTTGTAATATATGGTGTTGTTCCGAAGAAAATCGGATAAAATATGTGGTCTACGGAGCGAAAAAGAGTCAAATCGGAAGAGACATTTGTATCAGGGCAATATCTAAATCGGAAATGCACATGATTCTAGTTGAAATCGGTTAAAATATGTGGTTTCGGAAGCGACGTCTGTATAGGTGCCCGTCAAATCGCTTACACACTAAAAGAAAAAGCTTCATTCCCCCAATGAAATCTTACATTGCGTCAATGAAATCTATCATTGTTTTTGGACCAACATAGAGCTTCATTGATACCACGTAAAATCATTCATTAAATTAACAATAATGTAATACAATGAATCATTGTCATTATAAAATGAATTAATACTAAGACGTAAAGCAAGGCTAAAGTCGGACGGAGCAGACTTTATGATACCCTCCACTTTCTATCCCATGTGTATGTGTTTGACAAAAAATTTTAAATCGGAAAGGTCATTTTTTGGGGTTTATTAAAATGTGGAAGGCTTCCACCATGTATGTTTGTACAAATAACTTTTTTTAAATGCTATAAAAAATACTGAATATTTTCTCAAATTTCTTTTTTTTTATTTGAAAGTACAATCCTTCCGGTTAATAATGGAAAATAATTTCATTCAAATGGCTGCTGAGGGTACCCCACAAATAATAGTCCAACGGTTGACTAGTTGCATTAGTATTTGACAGATCACGTGGGATTTCAGACATGGTGTCAAAGAGAAAGATGCTCAGTATGCTTTGACATTTCATCATGAATCGTCTTACAAACGAACAACGCTTGCAAATTATTGAATTTTATTATCAAAATGCGTGCTCTGTTAAGAAAGTTCATTGCGCGCTTCCATTTTATGGTCAGTTTAATCGACCCACTGAAGCGGCTATTCGGGCTATTGTGACTAAATTTCGCACCAAATTTACATTGTTGGACATTAAACCACCAACACGCTTACGTAGAGTGCGAACTGAAGAAAATATCGCAGCTGTATCGGCCAAAATCACCCTTTATAAAGTTTGGCCAAAATCTGTTAATCATTTGGTAGCAACATTTGTATTGGGGACATATCAAAATCTGAACCGATCTAACACGCTTTCGCAACAGTTTTTTCTAGTTGGACTATAAGATGTTGTGCCGAATTTAAAGAAAATCGAGTACAATATGTGGTTTCCATATTGGAAAAAGACAAATCGTGTTCAATACGTGGTTTCTAGAGCAGAAAAAGTCAAATCGAGAGCGACATTTGTATGGGGGCTGTATCTAAATTGAACCGATTTGCTTCGTCCTTCATCCACAAAACTTACTTGTGCCAATTTTTGTTAAGATCGGACTGTAATTGCGACTTGAAATTTGATTACAATAATAGATGGACAAACGGACAGGCAGACAAGCGGACATTGCTAAATCGACTCAGAAAGTGATTCTAAGCCGATCTGTATAATAAACGATGGGTCTATCCCGTTTCCTTTTGGGTGTTACAAACAAATGAACAATGGCATAATACCCTAGTCAAGGGTATAAGAATATCCTTATTATTGCTTATCTGGCTGTAGACTATCTACAAATAATTTGCAGCAATTCTGTGGCGCAGAAAACTTAAGCTAAGTGAACTACTAAATAAACGAGAATTATAACTTACTTCTTGTATGCCATCCAAAAAGGCTCACACTAAAAAATTAAAACACATTAAAGAAACCAGCCCATTCTGGCAATGTCATGTTACATTCGGGTTAAGAAAGAGTTTCATTATTTTATGTGTGTCGAAAAAGTAAGCAAAACTCAGTAAAATCGGCTAAACAAGTATTGTGATAGTAAATTTAATCCAGCCAAATATTCTCATAATGTTATCCATTTTTGCTTCGTTTTTTATAAAAACAGATTTCATTACATCAATGAAAACTATTGCGTTGTATTAATGACACAACAGATCATTAAATATATTGTTAATGATATATATCATTATGAAACATTTCATTGCACCCAAGAAACATTTCTTTGCATCAATGTAAACACATTAATGAAACAGATTGATTAACTTTTGAATGAATTTTTCTTTCAGTGTACTAATTTTCGTTTGGATCGAATAATAATTGCGACCTCTGCTTTGATTACACGAATAGACTTGGACGACCTTCTGTGATTAACACAATATTAATAGACTGATAGTCATAAAATCCTAACAGCTTGAAATTATTGATAACGAATTGTAGAATTGGCTAAAAATGGAGCATGCTTATCATGTATAAAATATAAACCGGTATAATAGAAATTTGGGAATAATTAGAAAAACACTACAGAAATGTAGTTCAATGAAATAACAGGGCTGTTTTTCTTTAAGCCGGGATAACAAGCTGCGATTGCAATAACGTTAATAAGATTTTAACTTTTTGCTCAAAATAAAAAATTCTTTTTTAAAATTGTCGCCAAAAGCAATATCAATGTGTGTGTGAAAACAAATTTTCCAAAAAATATTTTGTGTTGACTTTATTTGACTTAGCCTCGATAACCATCATTTTGACTTACACTGGATAATTATCCAGGCTAAGTCCAAAACTTTTAACACAAAATTATTTTTTCAAAATTTGTGTGTGAAAACACATTGATATTGCTTTTGGCGACAATTTTAAAAAAGAATTTTTTATTTTGAGTGAAAATTTATACATACATTTATACATTTTATTTAGATTTTTGTTATCGCAGCTTAGTTATCCACTCTTAAAGAAAAACAGCCTTAACATTAAAATTTAAATAACAAAATATATGATTGATGCTGATTCTGATTCTGAACCCAAAACGGCTACACTGATTGCTGAAATAATTGATAAACTATTCATTTCAGAAGATCTGCATATACGGGTTCATTAAATGATTGGTTGACGGATAAATATATTATACGGTAACCCTAAGGATTAAATTAGACAAGGCTAGAATATGTATGAATCGTTGTCTTCTGGGCCATTTGAAATACGTAGTTTCCATGTTTTTCTTTGCAAACACTATGGACTAAAACTAAGAAGGCATTTAGTAGATGCAAACATTTTGAAAAAAAAAAATACTTTTCTTTAAAATCGAAAAATACGAAAAGTAGTAAACTTTGGGCTAATTTCTAAACATTCCGATTACCCGAGCCTTGTTTAATTTCATTTTTCTACAGAATTCAAAAATATTAACTAAAACAAAAGCTATTGAATTTTGGCCGATGGATTTTGATTCTGAACCACTGTGCGCCGTTAAAAGTGTTTTGTTGTTGTTTTTCAAATAGGTCATTTTGTCAAAAGACCGCAGATATTTCCTTAGACGGTAGTTGTGCTCAGAACGAACTCATCCCATCAAATACATACACGTTTTTGTATCATCGAGATACTACTTACGGCCATCATTGACCACCGATAGTTGTGTCATTTATTTTGCAATTTGGCACAAGTTCTTGAGCAATACAAAACATAACAAAAAAGTCACAACAACACAAAAGAAAAGGAAGCTTGAGACACACAAACAAAAAAAAAAACGCTACAAAGAAAAGACCATTCACTTTAAAGCGACAATAACGAAGAGATGGAGGGAAAAACAAACAAAAAGCAATAATAGCCTTACCCAAAGTTAATCTGGACCATTTGTAAGAAATACCCTTTTGCAATCGAACGAATTACAACAGTCGGTAACCGAGAACGGAGCCGCTAGACGTCATCTCCGGCCACTTTGTGAAAGGCTTCTTTCTGCCACATGCCCTTCCGCCATACCCTTGCCCATCCCCCGGCGGGAATCTATTTGTTTTTGAACCTACTTGCGGCTGACTGTCTAATGACTGTTTAAGTTAATGTCTTTTGAACGATTTCCAGTTGAATCGCATTGAAAGGCTTAATAAAGCGACTTTTGATTATTCTTAAGATGCCATTCTTTTGTTGGCTGTTGGCTGGTTGTTGTTTTTGTTCGTTTGTACTTGATTTTGATGTTGGCCAAGTACCTAAACTTTCACCAAGAAGTAAAATTTAATGAAATCAAATAATGATGACTTTTGATTGGAGTATAAGTATAGTATCGCTTTGCCACTAACACTAATTTGGTGTTTGTTTTTTTGCAAATCACGGTTGAGGAAAATCTACTGAGATTGTCGTTTGGTTTTTATGTTTTCTTTTTTGTTTTCAATGGAACATTGATTTCAACCTGAGAGAAGAAATCTCATTAAGGCTAAAGGCTTTTTTATTTTATGCGAATTTATTTTTCCATTGGAACGAATTTGTCTGGTAAAATATTGTGGGTCACGTTGAACGAATTTATTTGATGGTTTTGACGTTTGTTCCAAGAGGTTACCCAGTACAGTACAATTGATTCGGCAGAGAGCAAACTACTGTGCATTCTAATTTGATATTCGATAATAACACCAGTATAATAAAAGCGATTAACAAATCATTGTTATCTCTGTCTTCAAACAGGATGACCAAAAAAAAAAATTGCGAAAGGACTGCCACTTTACAAATCAATTTTCATAAAATTTATTACAGAATATGATTTGAACGGGAACATTTATGCATCTCCATTTTATAGAATGAAAATTTGTTTATAAATTGCATGTGGAAATTTATCTTGACGGTTCACGGCAATACTGTTCATGATTTCTGGCCGTAAAGATCGTCTTTCAACAAAACAACAGAAGAACTCAGAAGTGCCCCCATCAAATGATATATCAGTCCAAATCACCTCATGTAGAAAAAATCATCCTAAATTTAGGATAGGATATCCTTTTTAGAAATCAGTGAAAGGATATCCTCTTTAGGGTAAATCGCTTTTTGTCGAGAGTTTTGAAAAATCGTCTTATGCTGCGCAACTCCTAGGGATGTCAAACCCGAAACCGAAAACCGGTTAACAGGTGTTAACTCCGACACTGTCCACCGGTTTTTATACCCTCCACCTCCAGGATGGGGGTATACTAACTTTGTCATTCCGTTTGTAACACCAATATCGACCTGAGACCCTATAAAGTATATATATTCTTGATCGTCATAAAATTCTAAGACGATCTAGCCATGTTCGTCCGTCCGTCTGTTGAAAGCACGCTAGCATATAAACGAAAGGAGCTAGTACGTCAAAAATTTCCATAAAAGTGTCTTATAGTCGTAGATCGGTTGGGATTGCAACTGGGCGAAATCGGTCCAAAGGGAAAAAATTTCACTCACAAGGATTGAAAATACCCATAATAACCCTTAATATTTTATAGTATTTAAGCATATTTTTCAATATGTCTGCTTGTACTTACTTGATATTGGGTATGTGCATTCCGCCTATAAAAAAAATGCGTACCAAAAAGTGTTTCTCATTCTTGGGGTTGAAATGGGCCAAAAAGGGATAAAAATGGTAACTATCAAACGACAACAGCTAGAAACACGAAATTTGGTGTGTACGTTCCTTTAGTTAAGTAGATACATAATATAAAAGTATTTTTTCAAAATTCGTACTGCTAAGGGGTAAAATGGGAAAAGAGGGATACAAATGGTACCAACCAAACGCTACACCCAAAACAATGCAATTCGGTATTCACATTCCTCTATTTGTGTAGATACGTAAAATAAATACATTTTTCAAAATTCGTACTTTTTGGGGTTAAAATGGAAAAGGAGATAAAAATAGTACCAACCAAAGGATCGCAGCTAGAGTCATGAAATTCGGAGTATACATTCCTCTGACTGCGTAGACACGAAAAATTTAAAGGTTTTTCCAAATTCGTACTTTCAAGGGATACAATGGGAACAGAGGGATTAAAATGGTACCAACTAAACGGCTACAGCTATAATGACGAAATTCGGTGTGTGCATAAAATAAAGAGATTTTCGAAGGTCATACTTTTAAGGTGATAACATGAGAAAAAGGGGATAAAAATAGTACCAACCAAATGGCCGCAGCTAGAATCATGAAATTCGGTGTACACATTAGTCTGACTGCATGGACAAGCAAAATAAAAATATTTTCCAAATTTGTATTTTGTGAATTTTTTTGAATAATGAAGTTAGCTTATATTGCACTTCGCACGCGAGAGGTAATGGATTTTCAAACTTTGTACTTTTGGAATTAAAATAGAATGGACCTGTAGTGTTTAAGCTGTTTTGAAAATTGCTGACTTACATTTACTTTTTGAATTGACTTGAAGTATTATTTCGATATATATATTATAAACGTGTTGGAAGCCTTGCCTTATAAGCGTGGTTTGAAATAATAAAAATTTCATATTTATTTCTAAAATTATTTTTTATTTTTTTTTATTTTATTTTTTTTGGTTTGACTATATTAAGAAATTTACATTTGCCTCTGTGGAATGCAATCCAATGTGGAGGGTTTATAAAGTTCGGCCCGGCCGAACTTAACTCCAACGGTCAACGGAAGTCACATGATCTTGGCGGCCAATTGACATCGCCACCACGTGAGATAACACGGCCATTGAATTTGTCGCGCAAAAGAGCAATTGTTTCGTTAGCTGTGTGGGAAGTGGCACCGTCCTGTTGAAACCACATATCGTCCACATCCATATCTTCCAATTCGGCCATACAAAGTTCGTTATCATCTCACGATAGCGAAGCCCATTCACAGTAACTGCCTGACCGGCCTCATTTTGGAAAAAATAAGACCCGATGATACCGCCAGCGCACAAACAGCACCGCAGCAGTTACTCTTTGTGAGTGCATCGGTTTTTCAACAATCACTCTTGGATTATTATTTGCCAAATATGGCAATTCTGCTTATCCACTGAGGTGAAAATGTGCCTCATCTCTGAAAAAGATTTTCTTCGAAGAGCACTAAATGCATTTTGATTTGGACTCCCATTTTCATAACTTTAACGCGTTGCTCGATTGTGTATCTTTCCATGGTTCAAATTGAGTTAGTCTGAAATTGAGAAATGTCAAATGAAATGCATTTGCCCTTACGATTTAGCCACCCTTTATAAACAAAAAAAAAAATAGCAATAGCGGCCAATGGCATCAATGTTACACATCAAGCTCCATAAAAGCTATTTGACATCCAGCTTGTTTTTTTTAAAGTCAAAAATAAATATTTTGGGAAAACCTTAACCCAGATGTATTAAAATACTCTCATATTTTCTTGCCTATTTTTATTGTAGAATATATCCACGAAATGCAAATATTATATCATTTAAAACCCGGTTAACCGACATGGAAACGCCGGTTTCCTCGGATTGTCAAAAGTGTCCATTTAAAAAACTGTTGGAGGGTGTCGGAGTTAACACCGGTTAACCAGTTTTCGGTTTCGATTTTTACATCCCTACTTCTGTGTAAAGTCGACAGCCTCTGATCTGTCGATAATACTGTGGAATTCCGTGGAGAGGGTATATAATATTCGGCCCGACCAAACTCAACGCTTCCTTACTTTTTGTATAACTTTTCGTCCCGATTCCACGATTTACATATAAAAATTTGTTCATTTTTCTTGCGCGTCTACGTAACCACAACACTTTTGTTGGTACAATTTGTATCCCTTTTGTACAAATGTCGATAACATCCATTTGTAATGCGCGTTTACATATTCAGTGTAATGCCCACCTGAAATTATAAATTTTGAAAAACCTTGTCAACACTATAAGAGGAATTAGAATTTTGAGGGACGTACACACTAGGGTTTGTATTTTCCTGTACATTTTATTTCACGAGAAACGGGAATTATTTTTTCGATTTCGCTGGACCCCGGGACAGGACGGCACAGGACTGTATAAAAATAATTTTTTCCGAATAAAATATTCGAACTTTAATAAAGTAGATTATTACATTTCACATAAAAACCTATTGAAATTAAGTTTTAAAGGATTTATAAAAATAACCTTCATCTGATTTGTAGAGAAATCTTCCGGGTTCAAAAGAATCAATAGGAATACAGACTAATATATGAGATAACCCCACCTTTTCCTTCACTCATCATTCATTACTTCACACTACCTCCTAAATCCTTTGCTCCTATACTACTTACGGGAATCACAATGGGCCGAATTGTGCCCACAAAATAATAAAAAACATCAAATCAACTTTTTCCAAGAATGAACAATAATTAAACATATATCTGTAGGAATATTTTTTAAATTAATTTTTTAAAACAAACAATGCATTTATAGACTCATCAGATATTTTTTAATTTTATTGGAGAATGTGATAGAGAATGATATTGCACACAGAGATGTATTACTAATTGTTAATAAATCTTAAATTACCTGTTCCGATTTCTGTAGCATCGAAAACCAAATTTATATTTTGAGGCAGAAATATAGTAATTTTTTTAACACACAGCTGTTCCTATAGAATCTATAGGAACAGCTGTGTGTTAGTATAGATTGTATGCATATGTTTTTTAATTTATTATTTGTATATCGGTTGGTATTGAATCGGTCCACACGGAAAATGTTTGCCCTCACAAGGACTTAAAATATCCCTAATATTTATAGTATTTCACCATGTTTATTTGAATATGTCTGCTTATATTTTTTCGTTATTTGGTATGCGCATACTCCTTATAGAAAAAACGTGCTCAATAAAGTGATTTTTATTTGTAGGGGGTGAAAAAAGCAACCGACAACTTCTAGAAACACGATATTCAATATAGAAATTCATCTAATTGAGTGGATACATAATATAAAAGTATATTTTCCAAATTCGTACTTTTAAGTGGTAAAATGGGAATAGAGGGATAAAACTTATAACAACCAAACCCTGCACCTATAATAATGAAATTCGGAGTATAAATTCCATAAAGTATTATTTCCATAGATATTGTATAAACATATTAGTAATCTTTTCTTATAAGTGTGGTTTAAAATAACTAAAATTTTATATTTATTAACAAAATTATTTTTACAATATTTCTATTTGTTTTTGTTTGGCTAAATTAAAAAATTAAAATTTTCCCGTAATGTTACTGCACTTTTACGAAAATCGACAGCCTCTGTGGAATGCAATCCATGGCCCAGTCGAACTTAACGCCGTTTTTACTTGTTTTAGTTTTAACTTTGTTCTGAGTTCAAATTAACATACTTGTAGTGGGTCTGAAATTTATCAACAGCGTTTAATCTGGAATGTACTCCATTGTTAAATTCATCCCTGTGAACTTAATCTCCTATTCATTTGTTTAATATTGAAGAAGAACTTTTGCATTTTTTTCTTATTTCCTCCCATAGTGCATTTCGATTTATGACTTTGATTGCACTTCAATTGACTGACAACGAATCATTGTCAGTACTAAGACTCTCCCACAGCAGTTCGTTAAATATGATCAGTGAAATCGTCTCGACCTTTCACGACATCACTCACTTCTCGCACTTGTGAGATTCTCGCACTGCAGATGAACGAACGTAGCCGCATTTGAGCAACTTTCATTTGTAAAATCAGAACTTAAAATCTTGGCCGTGTCGTCGGCAAGTCATGTTCCCAAAACAATCGTGGTAACAACATAATCACTTATTTTCAATACTTAACAACGTGTAAGTAGTGCAAGTAAAAGTGAAATTGCCGAGATACGATCCGTGGTAGGAAAGGCACAACCAAAACTATTCGTACGTCTGCCTCAGCACATCTTCAGATGTTCGTTCACATATTCTCACAGGCAGCCAGCCACTGGTAGTGGGACTGGGACTGTTGCATCTTAAAGAATTGTCTTGGTTGGCATTGTCTACAAATCAGTCTGAGCGATAAACAAAGCGTTATTATTTTATTGCTCGGCCAAAGTGGCTGGAGTACAAGTCATGCGACGAGTCGTAAATGTGGCTGAATGGCCAAAAGAGTGTGTGCATTAGAGCGTACCAGGTTACAAGTAAAAAAAAAAAGTTCGCCGTACACCTTCGAATATGAAGTATTATTGAAAGGTAGTTTCAAAAAAATTTTTTTTATTTTTTTATGCCGAACGTAGGGGTCGCGCTTTTACATTTTTCTATATAACTTCTGCATTTATAAACGGATTTTAAAGTGTGATACATCGATGTTTTTGTCCGATTTTTTTGTCTTTGAAGTCATTGAGCTCAAACATGATTCATGATTTTATGCGAGCTTTAATTTTCGATTATTAGAGTGGTACATTAGGGTAGTAGCAACTGAGAAATGATGGGTAAGTACCAGAAGGGGGTGCTTGAGCTCAATGACTTCAAAGACAAAAAAATCGGCCTCGTCGAGACAAAAACATCGATGTATCACACTTTAAAATCCGTTTATAAATACAAGTTATATAGAAAAATGTAAAAGCGCGACCCCTACGTTCGGCATAAAAAAATAAAATTTTTTTTTTTGAAACTACCTTTCAATAATACTTCATATTCGAAGGTGTACGGCGAACTTTTTTTTTGAGGTACGCCCTAGTGTGCATGTGTGTGTGTGTTACCATTATTGTTGGTCGTAAACAACCTGTCAACCGATGGATGGTACTTTTGTCGTCTGCTCTACGTGTCGTGTCGTTCCTATCGAGAGCCACAGCTACGCAGCTACTTCGCTGTACATTCCGCCTCGTACAATTGAACCCGCTCAGTTCGGTTTGGTTCGGTTCGGTACAGCTCTGTTCAGTTCAGTCTACTTAAAGATTTGATAAACAACCGCGGAAATTAATTGTGGTAAAAGTGATAAATCTTGAGCATTCTTTTGGCCGTATTGTAGATACTTTGTTGCTTCCTTTTTATTGTCAACAGCTCACAGTGGTTTCACACCAGACACAAGATGTGCAAACCTGTTGAAACCACTGGTAACCATTGTATAAAGTTATTAATTGATTTCAACCGTTACTTAGCAAACGTATAGAGGGTCAATGGTCACACTAGGGAGTTGGTAACGAATTTGTAAAGAGTTTGCTGATTTGTAACCATTAACAGAATACACGATGCTACGGTTCAGTTGATAGTCTAATTGTATATTGTTTCCCAACGTACTATGCTAGCACTAAGGTTTGCATCCCGGGATTTCCCGCGGGAAAATTCCCGGGAATTCTAACATTTTTCATTTCCCGTATCCCGGGAATCCCGGTAGAAAATTTTACATATTTCTTTGCATTTTTTTCCATCATTTCTACAATAAAATTGAAAATGTTGTATACAAATTTAGATCACATAGCTTTTAGTCAGGTATGTCAAATATTGCAGTTGGATGACAAAATATTTTTAAGCTGCGTTCGGATGTAGACTCAAAAGCCACTTTTTCGGATTTTCCCGGGATTTTCCATATGTCACAAATTAAAATCCGGGAAAAATAGATTTTGGATGCGTATCCGAAAGCCAAAAATAAAGAATTTAAAGTTTTCGAAGCGACAGGAAAAACAACAAATATTTCATTGCTCTACTCACTATTAATGTGTACGATCGTTCTCCGTCGCGTCCACATTTTCCAATGAAATAAGAAATATCTGATCTTTAATAATTTTTGAAACTTGAAAAGATGTTTGAATTGTTCTCACATAGCGCTTTATTATATGAATTCTGTAACAGGTTCGTTGTGAAATATATATTTATTATATTATATATATTATATTATATATGTTTCATTGGAAAAAATAAGCTTAACTCATGGTAAACGAATTGGTAGACGATTTCCCGTGCTGTCTCGGGATCCCGGGAAATTGAAAAAATAATTCCCGTTTCCCGGGAAATATATATAAAAAATACGGGAAAATGCAAACCCTAGCTAGCACCAATACTTTGTAAACCATCCACTGGGTATTATATCTTTGAGAATTTGATTTATATATTTCGCCAGATTTTCCACAACAACTAATAAGAAGGCTCATAACATGTACAGTTATCCATATCCCAACAACCAAAGTAATATGAAAATAATTCGAAATCGTATTGCCCAGAAGAAAAATAAAACAAGTAAGGAAAGGCTAAAGTCGAGCGGGGCCGACTGTATGATTCACTCCACTTTCTATCCGAATACAATTCAACTCGGTAAAAAACTGAAAACGGGAAGAATTGTTGTATGTTTCCTAATCATAGGCTAATAATACCTGGTCCAATTTGTCCGATTTGACAAATATTTATATCGGTGTTATATCCAAACATGGCATATAGTGACTAACTTTCACAATAAGTTCATTCAGTTCAAATATAACGTGTTCAGCTCATTTTTTGAGAATGCCTGCTTTCTGGTGCAGAAAAAGTCTATCCGAAATTTGTATGGGAAATTTTTGAGGCGAAATTTGTATGGGAGCTATATGTAAATCTGAAACGATGACCCATTTTCACAATGGGTGTTTCCAGTTGAAATATGAAATATTTTGAAAGATTTGAAGAAGATCTGTTAAAATATGTGGTTTATACAGTGGCAAAGTGAAATTTGTGTGGGAGCTATATATAAATCTGAACCGATCTGAACCATTTCCGCCATGGCTGTTTATAGAACATATATAAGATATTTCGCCTAATTTGATGAGGATTGTTGAAATATGCGTCTTCTTGAGCGGCATATTTCAGTCAAATCTGGATCGAAATTTGTATGGTAGCTATATATTAATCTGAACCGATCTGACCTGTATTCACCAAGGTTGTTTCTAGTGGAAATATAAGATGTTTTGCCAAATCTGAAGACAATCTGGTACAATATGTGGTTTCTAGAGCAAAAAAAGTCAAATCGGGAGCGAAATTTGTATGGGGGCTATATCTAAATCTGAACCGATCTAACACATTTTTACCACAGATGTTTCTAGTTGAAATATAAGATGTTTTGCCAATTTTAAAGAAAATTTGTTGTAATATGTGGTATCTAGAGTGAAAAGAGTCAAATCGGAAGTGAAATTCGTATGGGGGCTATATCTAAATCTAAACCGATTTTCTTCAAATTAAATAGAGTTCGTACCGAAAAATTTCGTTGTGCAAAGTTTCATTTGGTTCTGTATACAATATCGTGATTACAAGAATAGATGGACAGACGGACGGACAGACGGACATTGTTAAATTGATTCAAAAAGTGTTTCTAAGTCGATCGGTATAATTAACAATGGGTCTATCTCGTTTCCTTTTGGGTGTTACAAACAAATGCACAAAGACATAATACTCTCGTGGAGTGTATAATTACGGCAACAATCACATTCGTATTGCGGAAGTAACTTCATGTGGAGAAGTTTGTGCGGTGATACCCCAAAGCAATACTTCTGGATAATACATCGGCGATATTTGCCAGAATTACTACCGAAGAAATCTAAATGGTACTGACAAAATATAATGTGGAAGATAAAATTGTTTTTTCGCCAGATAATCACCAAGAAGACAAAATTGCAATTTTCAATAGTTTACATATTTTAATTCAACAAAATACAGGGTGGGCCATTTGAAATTTTAAATTAGAAACGGCTATAGAAAGTACGTTTGTAATTTCTTGTTTTGTTGTCTACCTTCGACTATCATAATTGGCTCAGCAGTACCTCATCCAAACCAATTTTTCAGTGCATTTTCGATTGTTTCGGCTAGAATCACTTCAATGGCAACTTCGATTTCATATTTCAATGCTTAAATTGTCTCTGGATGGTTTACATGGCTAAGTAACGCTCTCCGTTGACGGTAACGGCGGCTCCTTGCTCATCAAAAAAAAATGACCCAATGATGCCGCCATTGGCTTAATGACATAGCCACAGAGATGAAATTGGGTTTCATCTGAAAACACTATTTTTCGGTAAAATTCTGCATCTCCTGCCAAGCAATCTTCAGTCCATTGGGCGGAGCGAAAACGCATTGGATGGTCATGAGGCTGCAGTTGTTGGATCAATTGAACTTTGTAAGCATTCATACCGAGGTCTTTGTGCAAAATTCTTCTCAAAGAAGTGCAAGAAATGTTCAGTTCCTGAGAACGCCACAGTCACAGCAGCAATAAATCCGATTTTACGCACTGGACGAAAACGTATACGGGTTGATTTGTCCAATATTGATTTTCGTAAACTCGCTTCACAAATTGACGAACAAACTGAACTGAAGGCCGATATCTTCTCGAAAATTTTCCACGCTCACTACTTTGGAAGAAAGTTTTTAATATTTTCCAATTTTGTTCGATTTCAGTTAATAACCTTTTGAGAGCATGTCTAATAAAATGGAGATGATGACACTCTCCTCATTTTAAGACACTTTTATGTGTGGGAACTGCGTTTACTCAACACTTTTCAATTTTTAGTAAAATATAAGTTCAAGAATAAAAGAAATAAGGTAAGGCTAATGTCGGCGGAACTGATACCCTCCATTTTATGAATAATGTAGATGACGAATAACTAAAAATGTTAGTGCGAATATAATATAACACCACACAATGCAAATTTGATCCAAATATGTCAAGTTTAGCGCGCAAGAAGTCAAATAAGATGTGAAATTTCTAGGGGTCAATGGAATCCACTCTCACAATAGACGTGTGTGTTGCAAACAAATCCACAAATTCATAATATGCTAGTGGAGGAGCATTAAAATTTAGATACAGTCCTCGTCACCATCTGTCAATCTATTCCTGTAATCAAAGTACTGGTCGGAATTATTGTTCGATTCTAACAAAAATTAGTAGAACTAAGATTTGCGGACCGAGTGCGGACGCTATAGCCGCCATACAAATGTCGCTAGAGAACAACAATTTTAATAAATTTTCTTCAAATTCGTCACAGCATCTTATATTTCAACTAGAAACATCTTTGGTGAAAGTGAGTAAGATCGATTCAGACTTAGATATATTTATTTCCTATACAAATTTCGTTCTCGATTTAACTTTTTCCGCTGTAGAGACCACATATTTGAACCGATTTTCTACAAATTTAGCACAACGCCTTATAGTTCAACTAGAAACATCTCTTGTGAGAGTGGGTCAGATCGATTCATATTTGTATATAGCATCCATAAAAATGTCCATCCCAATTTGACTCTTTCCGCTTTAGAAACCACATATTTCAACAGATTTTCTTCTGATTTGCAAAACACTTGCTGTTACTTAAGATGTTTCAGTATTAAAAATTTTAAATAAGAAACAAGTAAAAACGGCGTTAAGTTCGGCCGGGCCGAACTTTATATACCCTCCACCATGGATTGCATTTCACAGAGGTTGTCGGTTTTCGTAGAAGTGCAGTAATATTACAGGAAAATAGGGTTTTTTAATATAGCCAAACCAAATACAAATATTGAAAAATTAATTTTATAAATTAATATAATGTTTTAATTATTTCAAACCACGCTTATAAGGCAAGGCTACCAATACGTCAATTCAAAAAATAATTATTCTTCTATTTATATTTTCAAAGCTAAAAAATTGGTAGATAGTGGGTACTACAGTTGGTTGTATTTCCATTCTATTTTAATTCCAAAAGTACAAATTTTGAATATCCATTATCAGACGTACATAGTGCAAAATAACCTCACTTCATGATTCAACCAATTTTTGCCGTAAAAGAAAAATTACGAATTTGGAAAAAAACTTTTTATTTTGCGCGTAATGTATACACTGAATTCCATGATTCCAGCTGCGCCCATTTGGTTGGTACCATTTTTACCCCCTTGACGTTTCTACGCAATTAGAATTTTATCATTCTAGCTGTAGTCGTTAAGTTGGTACTATTTTTATCCCTCTGTACCATTGCATCCCTTGAAAGTACTAATTTCAGAAAATTCGTCTATTTTCCGTGTCTAGAGGAATGTTTACTCCGAATTTCATGACTCTAGCTGCGGTCATTTGATTGGTACTATTTTTATCCCCTTTTTTTCATTTTAACCCCAAAAAGTACGAAGAGGAATGTATACTCCGAATTTCATGACTCTAGCTGCTGTCATTAGATTGGTACCATTTTTATCCCCTTTTTCATTTTAACCCCGAAAAGTACGAATTTTGAAAAATCCGTGTATTTTACTTATCTATTCAATCAGAGGAATGTATACACCGAATTTCATTATTCTAGCTACAGCCGTTTGGTTGGTACCATTTTTATCCCTCTATTCCTATTTTACCCCTTAAAAGTACGAATTTGGAAAAAATACTTGTTTATTATGTATCTACTCTATTAGAGGTATATACACGTCAAATTTCGTGTTTCTATCAGTTGTCGTTTAATATGGGGAATGCGCATACCAAATATCAAGCAAATATAAACAGACATATTCAAAAAACATGCTTAAATACGCTCAAATATTAGGGATTATTATGGGTATTTTTAGTGCTTGTGAGGGAAAATTTTTTCCCTTTGGGCCGATTTCGCCCCATTTCAATCCCAACCGATCTACGACTATAAGACGCATTTATGGAAAATAAGAACGTTCTAGCTCCTTTCGTTTAGATGCTAGCGTGCTTTCAACTGACGGACGGACATGGCTAGATCGTCTTGGAATCTTGTGACGATCAAGAATATATATACTTTATAGGGTCTCAGGTCGATATTTCAAGGTGTTACAAACGGAATGACAAAGTTAGTATACCCCCATCCTGTAGGTGGAGGGTATAACAAACGAAAAACTAAAATTAATTAATTTATTTAAAGACTATGCCAACTTAAGGGACATGTCTACAATTATGTATTATTGCTTGATAGCCATTGACTATATATATCAAGGTAATTCTTCAGAAAGGCAAAGTACGAATTTCGAAATTTCATTATATTTCGGATTCACAATGAATGTGTACACCTAATTTTACGATAAAAAACTGGTACCAAACAAACGGTACAACCGTTTTATATCTTTTTACCCATTTTTACCTACAAATGTGAATTTGGAGAAAGACTTTTGTTTTGCGCGTCTACGAAGTCAGAGAAATTTATAAATAGAATTTAATGATCTTAGCTGCATCCGTTTGATTGCTCTCATTTTTATCCCCTTTTGCTCCGTTTTCCCTAAAAGTACAAATTTCCAAAAATCCTTTATGTTATGCGAATACACAATCAGAGGAATGTTAACGCCGTACTTTATTATTATCTATCTGCAGCTATTCTGTCGGTACCAATTGTATCCATTTTAATACTAGAAATATCAGAGGTATTTTCTGTCCTTGTTGGGAAAAAATTTCCCTCTTGACCGATTTCGGCCTCTTTTAATCTCAAACGATCTACAACTATTAGACGTATTCATGGAAAGTTTTGACGTCCTGGCTCCTTTCGTTTAAATGCTACCGTGCTGTCATCAAGCGGACGGACGGACATGGCCTCAGGCCGATATTTCAAGATGTTGCAAACGGAATGACAAAGTTAGTATACCCCCATCCTGTGGTGGAGGGTATACAAATTATTTCCACTCTGTGTTTTGAAGTACTGTGCCATGCACGCACGTCCATGGTTACTGTTCACATAATCATTGGTGGCAAGTACCCCAGTTACAAGCAGCAGCCATATCAGGTCTACAACAACACGAAAACATTATCTTAATATCTTTATCATCATCGTCGTCGCCGTCGTTGTCGTCTGCTACACAATCACAGCCATCTTCCACAGAAGCTGGGCAGAAGAACAGCAACAATTTCCTTAGCAATTCCAGACTAATTTTTATGTTTCATTCACATCCCATCATTGGGGGCTGGTGATCGCCAACGTTGTGACTATCATCAGCATCATAATGGGTGTCTTCTTCTTAAGTTTCCTGAAGATCATGTTCATCTTTTGATTTCGTTTCGTTTTTTTTCTTTCGCTTCTTTTCGTTTTACAGGTTGCCACCACAATGGCACTTGGTATGCAGACAAATCACTTGTTCCCACCACCGAGAAGTGTCTCAACTGTCAGTGCACCAAGAAGACGTTGGTGTGCCGCCTAAAAGTTTGTCCCGAGATGCCGATGCCACCACCTCGTGGCTGTGTCGTTGTCCAGAAGAAGAACACATGTTGTCCGTATCTGTCGTGTGCACGTTTGGATGCCTTCTACAAGATACCCGCCACGCGACGTATTATCGCTTATTTGGATCATTACGAGCGTGAATCAATTGATCGCGTAGTCAATGACAATATGCTGCAGCGTCGATCCGACGATACCGATGTGGATTTGTACGGTAAGAAGCTCTAACGTTACTCCTTCCCAGAGTTAGTCTCTGTCTTGTAAACCTTAAATGGTGATGGTTATTTTAATTAGAATTAGTTTCGTGTGATGCCATTCATTCGATCGTTGTATGGAACAACGGAATAACTTGTTGATGCCGCTGTTTTAAAATTAATCTTTAATTAGATCTGGTCATGTTTCGTATTAAATTAGATTAGAGTGGTGGATGGTATGAAAGGGATGGCAGCCAGTCTATTCCTCCATGTAAAACTGATTACAAGAGCTAAGCACAGTGGGAGAAAATTGAAGTTAATAAATGTTCATGGCGTTTTGACAGTACTGTTGTAACCACTTGATCGGAGAAAACTTGTGAGAGGAAAACGGCTTTATGACATCCTACATCTACATCCACCGACGAAGACAAAAACCCGATTTTGTGACTACTCTAGTAGGATCTGGTCATCAAATACTTCAACGAAATCCAAATATTTTGCACTCTTTCTAATATCATACTGATATCCATCATTTCAGTTTGTGTAAAAAATGGAACTGTGTACAAATCCGGATCGGCAATGTCCTCCTCAAATCTCTGCAGTTATTGCTACTGCATCGGTAAGTGTTACCGCGTAACGAGGGACTCACAATAACCTTAATCACTCTTTAACTTACATACTTTCAGGCGGCACCGAGAAATGTGTTAAACCCAAATGCATGCTTCCCCTGGAGGGGTGCAAGCCCATTTTTGTCGACTCCACCTGCTGTCCCGTGCGCTATGATTGCAGTACCAAACAGACCGGTAAATCGTCGCAGGAAGTGCGTTATCGCAAAACATCCAACAAGCATTATGTGCGAATGTCCCAGCGGTTGCAACGGAATCGAGGCTGCACAGTCGGCCAACAGTTCTATGCAGAGGGACAAAAAATGAAGTCGGACAAAGACAAGCCATGTGACATTTGCTTCTGCATACGCGGGCAGAGAAAGTGTGCTCCCAAGAAATGTGCGCCTGCCTTGAGGAATTGTATACCAGTAGTGCCGAAGGGCCAATGCTGTCCCTCAAGCTACGATTGTGGCAGCCAACGTGACTACAGGAGATCACAAAATTCCCGGCAATTCAATCTGTACTCTTTATTCTTTGGCAAGGATGAGGATCAAGAGGCTAGCGCTGCCTCAGACAATGGGGTGCAATACCCCCATGACAGACATCCCCAAGTGGCTGACATGCCAGCGAAACCGAAACCAGGCGCCGTTGTGGCACCAACCACCGACAAAAGCATCTTTGATACCCTGCGAGAAGGCCTAGAGTTTATCGATAACAACAACAATCATATGCTGAAGGAAAATTTGGACTTGGTGGGAGCACAACCATCGCCCACACCCATTTCGTTAGGTCTAGTAGAGCGACCAAGTACAACCACTGAACTCAGCTTTTTGGATTTGTTGCTGGGTCCCTCGGAAGCGAACACGGAAGAAAACTCTTCTGAAGAAGCTGAACCGGAGGAGAAGACCACGGCTGGCAGCACCACAGGCTTATCGTGGGTTGATCTATTATTGGCTCCCCACGAAGAAGTCGCGGACAGTTCCACAGTGTCCGATAAAATTGATATTACCGATGCATCCACCATTCAAGATCTGACGGATTTCGACATCACCACTTCCATTGATCGTGTCGATCATAACAATTTAACCGACAACGCTGAAGAGTTGGGAGTGCTAACAGCGGAAGAACAAGATAAACTATTTATTAGCACCACCGATATGGAGAGCACAACGGAACCTTTAACAACGGCGGAAGATACAACCCAGACGTTACCCACGACATTAACAGAAACCACCGAAGGAATCAAATCAACGGAACCTATTCGTACGGAAGTTGCCAGCACTACAAAGCGACCCCCACCGGACACATCCACAGTTCCCAGCAAGAAAGCTCACAGACCAATGGCCTCCAGCCAAAAGCCAATTGTGCTGAGCTCTACGGAAAAACCAGAAATTCTCTACAAAACAGAATTCATGCCATTGGAGCAAGAACAAACGCTCATCAGAAATGTAACACAGCCGCCAGCGAAACCAGGAAAAGGTCCAGATTTCTTGTCAGCTCTACTGGATGGCTTAAGTGGAATACTAGGCAACGACAACCAATTGAGGAACTCCACGAATTCTAACAATAAGACCACAATTCACCAACTGCCCACACCAAAACCGATGCCTTTCTTTAAACCTTTGCCGTCGGATAAAACCTATACCCGCATCAATTCGAAAATAGCCAATTTGACTGTTAAACCTACTGTAATACCCAACAAAGGCTTAGTGAATACAACATTTAAACCCTTGCCTCAGCAATTAAGTAAGAATCCCATAATACCCATATCGGAGAATCTTTACTCGTTTTCCAGCACCAAGGCCATGGTACCAACCACCACGACTACAGGGCCAATTAGCACAACCACCACTACCACAACTGTGGCACCTAAACCAACGACGGCATCAACTTCAAAACCACCAGTGGTTATCAAAACCAATCCTACCATCCTGGATTCTGAGCCATTAGATCGCAATGCGGAGCACACTCTACCACCAAGCCTGCCCAATCTCAAAATCATTCCCTTCCTGCCCACCGATGCGGTTAAGGCTGACCACAACAAACCGTCGTCGTATGATTACTATCACCATGCCGCGGATCCAACTTCCAGAATCGATTATGACCAATACGACGATGCCAATATATATCCTTCGATTACAGAGAAATATCCACTATATCCCGATCTGGAAGACGGTAGCAAGGCCGAATACATATACAAATTTAATGTCGAAGGTCCCGATTCCCTCGTCTCTTCGACTGCCGGCAAATTTGATGGAACTTTAGGTTCTCCGGCCTTTGTGAAGTATGATTTCGTAGGAGCAGGTCTGCAAGCGCCAAAGGGTTTTTCGCCGCCTACCAAAACGGAGGGAGGTTTTGTTCCGAAGGATCCCTTGATTTTAGATGATGACCAGGACAATGTCAGCGTGAAGGTTGGTGACAGCTATCAGGTCACCCAGCACATTATAGATATAACGACACCGGGATATGTTTTGAATACGACAAAAGTTATTGGTGAGTTATTTAATTGAATGTATTGTTTAAAATTGATCCCGAAAACTGAGAAAATAGTATAAAGACAAGTAAGAATGTCGTAAGTATGTCTACTGCAATAAGTTTTGTATGAACAAAATACAAACATTTGCATAGATTTCCCCTGAAGGATCTGGAGGATCATCTCTCAAGTAATAAGTTTCCGCGATATATTTTTGTACTCACTGAAGGGGATCTATAGCTTAGATCCGGTTCTGACCAGCTAATTCATTTTTAGATAATCATTAAATAACTTTACTCACAAATTTCGACAGAATTTACGAGGTCATACCGCCACTGAAAAAAGTCTTAGGCGAAGTTTAACATCAATAATTAGCTCACATACTATTTTGGAAATATAAAGTTATTAGTTTGTGAACCGACTAGTTCTCTTGGGGCCAAATGAATTCGCCCCATTATGGTTCCCGTATGAGGAATATAGGAGTCGCTAAGGTCAACGTGGAGCGAACATACTCCGTTGGCGAGACGATATTATTACAGTCCTTTACAATAACATAGCAGGTGCTGAACTGATTCCTCCTCTTCTTTATCTAAACAGCTTCTACAGAAATCTTCGAATGGAAGTTTCATGCATGAGGATATGTGACTTATCTCGCAGTGTGGTTATGGAGAGTATGGTTAGATGGTGGTTAACATAATTAATGATCGAAAGTACGACTTCCGTGCGAATTGATCTACGGGAGACCGGATGACGTTGCTGCCAGAACAATGGAGTCGATCCATTCACCAGTATGGTGAGAGTAAGATCGTTGCTCTAGATAGCCCTAAGGCCTTTGATAGAGTTTGGCACGGCGCACAGTGGAATATTTTCGTATAATATACGGCAAAAATTAGGAGCTAGGACCTTGAAATTTCGAACACATACCTTATATCGTCAAATTAGATCAAACCCAATTTTTTGTTTAAATCCGCCCACAACCACGCCTTCCTCCCATGTAACATAAACTGAAACAAGTAAGGAAAGGCTAAAGACGGGCGGGACCGACTATATAATACCCTCCACTTTCTACCCCATTATAAGTAGTTTCGGGGAAAAAAGTGAAATCGGAAACGATTTTTGTATAGGTACAATATAATGAACCGATTTGTAAACTACACAATATATGTTTCCATCTAACATATAATGTTTTCTGTTAAATAATATCAAAATCTTTAACACCTTGAGAGAGAAAAAAATAAATCGGGAGGGACATTTGTATGAGGTTTGTATTAAATTTTGAAAAAAATGTAGACCACTTTAACTACGGTTTTTTCTAGTATGTAATATATTTTGCCCAATTTGAAGAAAATACATTTTTATGAACCTTAATCGACCCACTTTCACCATAATGTTTCCAGTTCAATATAAGTTGTTATGGCGAATTTGAAGAAACCCGATTAAAATATGTGGTTTACAGATCGCAAAAAGTTAAATAGACATTGGAATTAGTATGGGAGCTATATCTAAATCTGAACCGATTTCATCCACAGATATTTCTAGTTCAAATATAAGGTTTTGTGTCAAAGTTGAAGAAAATCGGATAAAATATGTGGTTTCTAGAGACGAATTCGAGAGCGAAATTTGTATTGAAGCTATATCTAAATCTAAACCGATCTGACTGCTCTTTATCAAGATGTTTCTAGTTAAAATATAAGGTTTTGTGCCAAATTTGAATAATATTGGTTAAAATATGAGATCTTTAGAGCGCAAAAAGTTAAATGAAGAACACAATTTGTATGGCAGCTATATCTAAATCTGAACCGATCATTTCCAATTTTACGACAGATGTTTCTAGTTTAATATTAAGGTACTCTGTCAAATTTGAAGCAAATCGAGTAAAATATGTGGTTTCTACAGCGGAAAAAGTCAAATCGGGAGCGACATTTGTATGGGAGCTATATCTAAATCTGAACCGATTATAAATAGGGTTCGTTCTTGGGCCACAAAACTCACTTGTGCCAATTTTTGTTAGGATCAAACAATAATTGCGACCTGGATATTGATTACAATAATATGTGGACGGATGGACAGACGGACATTGATTCAAAAATTTATTCTTAGTCGATCGGTATACTTAACAATGGGTCTATCTCGTTGCCTTTTGAATATTACAAAAAAATGCACAAAGACATAATACCCTAGTGGAGGGTATAAAAACGTCATAAATTTCTTGTTTTAATATATATGTCAATACAAATCATTACCAGTGATTTAATTTGAGTTCAAAATTTGAGTGAAAATTTTCAGTGGCACACCCAAATATTTTTTTAGTTCTTTACGATCTTCGAAATGTTTGATAAAATTTATTTTATTTTTTAATCGGCGACAACAAATCGGCTATTATAACTTTATAAATAACTTAAGACTAATATATCGCCCCTATGTTTACATACGATCGCATGCCATAAAACCTTACATCCCTAAGGTATGCTTTAAATAAATTTTCCAAAATACATTAACAGAGAACAGCGAAGAAAGTATTGCTTCATTTTTGGTTTAGAAGGTTTTACCATTTCAGTGATTAAATCCATGTTTGCAGCTATAAGCAGAATATTCTTTGCAACATGAGTAAATAAGACAATAGTTTAACAATATTTGTAAGTGCCGAGGTATCGGTCGGCCTCGCGAATATAGTTTTATACTGTAGAAAATTATAAATGCTAAATAAATACAATCTTCAGATAAATCATTGTCTGTAAAGGAAAACAAAAACGTAATTACACTTTTTAAACGCAAAAGAACACCTCAATAGCTCCTATTTTCTACGAACTAAACGATATTGCAATACCATACATGATTTCCGACATACATCCCAATAAAATAACCTCTATTATGATGAAATATTCAATTATTTTAGCAGTTATGAAATTTAAATGCATTCACAGCTATATTTAGCCACGATATTTAGAATATGCTTAACAATTCTTTGCAAGTCGAGATTTGGAAGTTTTTGCTCTGATAATACACTGTGCGGCGCACTCATATCAGACATCATCGCTTTTGGTCTTGGTAGTGGCTACTCTTGTTTTATATCGTGCTTCCTCAGAGATCGTGCTATACGTGTTGTTGTAGATGGGTTGACCGCAGGAGTACCATAGGCGACCTTTTAGATCGCACTTCGAATCAAATCTTCTTATTCTGTCATTCGATCATACACCAAATCTTCAACAAATTCAGGGCAAACGGCGATTGATGAATGAAATTGAATGAGATATTTCTTCAATATTTTTTGGCCATTTCTGAATGGGGTCGAGTAAATAGATTAGATTTCAATACATAAAGACCCAGTGCTCGACGTTGTCTCAAAAACGATTCACTAATCCAACGGTCTCATCGATTTCAATGAATGGTGTGGCTTCATGAAAATACAATGTAATGTTCTTTGGACAAAACATGTATTTGATGTGTCGAAAGAAGCATTCCAGTGTCTAGACTTTTTCAAGCGGTGTAAGTAATACTTCACTCCCTCTGATCTTATCAATATCTCATGATCACTATCTAAATAAGAACAAAGATGGAATACATTTCCCATATATGGTCGGGTGCTCCAGGATCCAGTAGCTAGTTGACCGTGTCCACAGGAGAAACAATCTTAATAGGTGACAGTAGAATATCAAATTATGTTGTCTCCCTTGATCACCGTCGTAATGTGGGATTAGGGACGTCAAAACCGAAACTGAAATCCGGTTAACCGGTGTTAACTCCGACACCATCAACCGGTGAGATTTTCGACAAACCGGGGAAAGCAGTGTTTTCATGTCGGTTAACCGGTTTTTAAATTACAAAACATTTGCACTTCGTGGATATATTGTACAATAAAAATACGCAAGGAAACTGGACAGTTATGATTTGTTTACTAGCTGCGAATATAAACTGAACTGAACTCTTAATACCGCAGATTTAAGATTTTCCAAAATATTGATTTGTGACGTTAAAATAAAACAAGTAGGATATCAAATAGCTTCGATTGGAGCTTGATGTGTAACATCGAAGCCATTGACTGATATTGATATTTTTTATTGGTTTATACCTAAAGGAAGCATGTTTTATTCGATCCAGATTTTATTATATTCAAATCTAATAATATCGAAAATCCAATTGAGATCGAAATTAAAACAAACTCTGACAGTAAAAACGAAATGACTCGAGAGCATTGATGGAAGTAGAAAAGGTACGAAATGTGTATTTAGTAATAATAATAACAGCGAATTTGTTAAAACCTCCTGTATATTTCCATCAAAAAATTATCTTCGAATATATAAATTTGCAAATGTAATTTATATTGTTTATTTATGTTTCATATTGAATTCTGGCACGATCGCTGATTGAGACATAATACATATTTGTATATTTGTTTGTGCAATTTTTTTATAAACATTCTCTAACGTATTTCTTGTGGTATTCAAAAGAAATATCAAAACAAACTTCACAATAATTTGGTAATTTAAATAAACAAGATCGGCGATTTAAATGAATTTTTATTTAAAATATGAAATGAATAAGTAAATTGTATTTGAATTCTTATGATTTAATGTTTTTGTGTTCAATAATCTCAAATAAGTATGAAAATAATATAAAATGTAAGCTAAAATTATAAATAAAAAAACCGGTTTGACCAGTTTTTCAAATTTTAAAAACCAAAACCCGGTTTTTTAATAATTGTAAATTTTTGAACAAACCAAAAACCGGTTTCCCGAATAGGGCCGGTTTTTGACATTCGATACTTTCATCGAAATCGACAGTAGGAAATACTCCTTTCGCTTTGTCTTAAAATAGCTCCAAATTGATTTTTAGAGTATATATTTCGACAAAATTTTAGAACCTTTTGGTTATTATAATCCAGTGACGTGGAAGAGTGGCAATTCGGACTCGGTGCGCCAATATGCAGTTATGCCTTAACATATATTGACGATTTTTCGTAAAAATTGCTTTTTTGCATTTTTAATGTGTATTTTCCCCAAATCCCGATTGATAATAGTTGCTACCAATTATTTCCTACTACGCTTAGAATCTCCTCAACAACAAATATTCTTAACTTACCAAACTATATATCTCCATTTCTTCCTTCTTCTAGAAATCACAACTCCCGATCCATTCAAGGATGTCATCCGCACCGAGTTACCACCCGATCTCACATCTTTAATCGAGGATAAGCTAAAAAACTTGATAACCCAATCGTCCAATACAACTACGCAGCCGTCACATGAAAAAGCACAAATCTTTTCGGACATGGATATGGTAGAGCGGGCAGCAACGGCTCATTTCCATAAAGAATCAAATCGACGACAAGACACAATGACCGACATTGGAGACACAACGAACAAAGGAGGCGACGGAGGAGGCTCTGTAAAAATTACACAAGACATGAGTGACAAACAAACAGCAACAGCAACGATGACAAAAGACAATGCCGGAAAGCAGACGGCAGAATATGGGATGAGTAATGCCGATGAGCAACAGCGGAAGAAGGAGGCATATGAGACGCAAGCTGCCACCGAGACAGCGACGAGGATAGATGATGTTAGTACAATACCACCATTTAAGTCATTGCCTCAGGCAGTCGTCAAACACTTGGACAAGGAAACCACCTCCCCAGCAGACAAGGCAACGTCAGCGACAACGACAACAACAGCGCCAACAAAGCCATCGGCAACAAGAGCAACTATGCCAATGTCAATATCAACAGGGCATTTACAGGATAAACAAACAACATTGACGTCAACAATCAGTGCGACGAGCAAAAGGCCAGTCGTGAAGAATAATCGCAATAAAACAATTGCCCATGCCACATCGACGGCCAGAACACCAACTACAACAACAACAGCCGCAGCAGCAGCAGGCACCGGACAACAACAATTGAAATTGACCAAAAACAAACAGGCGACCCATGTGGAACCAACTGAAACAAAGATATTGCCATCAAACTCGACCGCCAACGCCGCTGTATCATCATCGAAGACAAAAGCGAATGCAACACGACGTGTAACAAGTCCTAAGCCAACAAGGCACTATAAGCCTACCCATAGGCCAACAGCAACAAATACTGCCGCACTAGCGACAGCAATCAACCCAATGGCCAATAACACTGGCACTGCCACGGACACGGCCGCAAACACAGCAAAGGGAATGGGATATCGGGTGAATGGAACAAATGTTGATGCAACCTCAGCTCCGCCGGGCACCAAACGTACTGGCGGCAACAATAGACCGAAAACGGCCACACTAAGCAAGAAGGCCACAACCACAAAAGTTCCAATGACGACCAAAACAACAACAACAACGGTGACGCCGGTGACGACGACATCGACAACATCAACAGCATCTTTTTGGCCATCGTCGTCGACCGTATCAACGACTACAAATCCATTTTTAATGTCACCTTTTGACAAATTGCCTTTCATGGATGCCAGTTTTGAAGTGAAACGTAATTCAGCAACGCCTTCATTTTCAACTGCCTTTGTTGTAGCCAAAGGATATGATGATACTGACGATGATGATGATTCTTCTTCTTCGTCTTACTCCTCGTCCGCCAACCATGGTGGACACGAGGCCCCCTCCCAGCGCTCGCAGCAGTCTTCTGTGCTGCATGGCCACACCGAGGTGTCAACATCCCCGCCAAGCCAACGACCGCAGCATCAGTCTCTGCCTCAGCCCCAGCCAGCACAGCCACATTTGTCACTGAATAACTTAATTGACCCAACCGGTATTTTAAAATTGGCTGGTTGCAATATTTACGGTCGCATGTATCGTGTTGGCCGCATTATTCTCGAACTGTCCTCGCCCTGTCAGGAGTGTAAATGCACCGAGATTGGCGTTAAGTGCGGACCATTAGACTGTTAGACGGGCGGATGTACGCACTGTGATGTAGCAACGCCGCGCCACCATTGTCACCATCTCAATTTAAACGTTTCCGTATCCCCCTAGTATTACCACATGCTGCAGGTTTCTTGCAACTACAACGATACGGACACCGCTAGCTTAGGTTACCATAAAAATGCTTTAAGGGTTAATATAATATTTATATTACATCATAAACATAAACATACATACATACATACATACATACATACATATAAAATGAAAATAAATATAGGCCTAAATGTAGTTGTAGTACGTACACACGTTAAATATAAGTTATGTAACTCAAGCAAATCTGGAGGCACAAGCGTATTCATTAGCAGCGTAAGTAAATACGCTTAGCAATTAGCGCTAAGGTCTTTTCAGCAGAGCAGAATAATAATAATAATAATAAGTAGTTACACATATATTCGTATATACATACCTAACGTTAAGTAGTTAGTTTTTAGGCTGTAAATTTAAATTATTTTTATACTAATTTCATTTCGAATTTTATAACGAATCGTATCATTTAAGTTAGAAGTACAAATAAAAACAATAAAATTTGAAATTGAAAGATTGCATTTATTTATTAGGATCATCATAGTTATCGAAATTGTAGAATGTAGAGATCGACTGGTGAGAAATTTTTAACTTTCTTCGCTCCTCACGTTCATCCACACTAGCGCGATCAAAAGACAATTTTGTTCAGATATCACAAACCTCATTTTTTCGCATTTTAAATCAAAGTGACTGAACGTACCACAGCCCGCATGCTAACGCCAGTAAAAATGCATTAAGTTCGATTCCATTATTCTCGAATCCAATCTACTCATTTCCATATGACAATAACCTCTGTCATTCATACTCATTTGATCATGGCAGCAAGTCTTCAAGAAATTGAGGACAAAAGGTGGTTAATGGATGAATGAGGTCGAGTAAATATAGTAGATTTTAATGGAAGTAGGACCCAGCGCTTCTTATTGTCTCACAAGCGATTCACTGGGCATAGCGTTATTTTGCCCAAAACGACAAATGTCACAAATTAAATAATAGAATGTCATAACCCCCAAATACTTAAAATACCACATTGTCACATTGCCCAATGTCATAGCACCCAAACCCGTGAGTGTCACAAAGCCCAATTTAGTGCGTAACATTTGGGCGTTATTACATCTGAATTTGGCAAAAATAATAATTTTGCCGAAGGCCGGCATACTCCAGAGGAGAAAATTATTAATCCCTACCGAAGGTCTACAGTAAATTCTTACTGTGCGTAGCCGGTACTGGACATACCCCAGAAGAGAAAATCTTGAATGTCAGGCGAAGCCAGGCTACACAAGACATCTTTACTCTGCGTAGTTGGCTGGTATGTCCAAACCCCAGAAAAGAAAATCGTTATTCCAACAAAAAAGTTTTACTAGACCGGCCGGCGGCGTTAGGTCATAACGCCCAAATTGATATATAGGTTTAGAGATTTTCTCCTATGGGGAATGTTCAAAGACGTTTTGGACATACCTCATGAGAAAATCTTCAATCCCGGCCGAAGGAAATCATGAGAGATTTGGGTAATATGTCGCAAATTTGGGTTTTATGACGGCCCGTGGATTGGGCGTTATCGCCTAGAAATAATGTCACAATGCCCAAACACAACGACATATTGCCCAAAAAATCGTTAAATTTTACAACAACACAATCAATGCATAGTTTTTGGGCTTTATGATATTTTCATTTCTATATTGGCATTTTATAAAGCAAGATAATTTTCCTTCTAATTTGTGAGAAGCATCAAAATTCACTCGATTTTTTTTGGGTTATATATTACGCGATTTGACCTTTATGTCATTGCCAATTTTGGGCAATTTGACATTGTTGACTTTTGGTAATATGACGCTTTTTATGCTTTAAATGTCATATAAAATGAAAATAAATATAGGCCTAAATGTAGTTGTAGTACGTACACACGTTAAATATAAGTTATGTAACTCAAGCAAATCTGGAGGCACAAGCGTATTCATTAGCAGCGTAAGTAAATACGCTTAGCAATTAGCGCTAAGGTCTTTTCAGCAGAGCAGAATAATAATAATAATAATAAGTAGTTACACATATATTCGTATATACATACCTAACGTTAAGTAGTTAGTTTTTAGGCTGTAAATTTAAATTATTTTTATACTAATTTCATTTCGAATTTTATAACGAATCGTATCATTTAAGTTAGAAGTACAAATAAAAACAATAAAATTTGAAATTGAAAGATTGCATTTATTTATTAGGATCATCATAGTTATCGAAATTGTAGAATGTAGAGATCGACTGGTGAGAAATTTTTAACTTTCTTCGCTCCTCACGTTCATCCACACTAGCGCGATCAAAAGACAATTTTGTTCAGATATCACAAACCTCATTTTTTCGCATTTTAAATCAAAGTGACTGAACGTACCACAGCCCGCATGCTAACGCCAGTAAAAATGCATTAAGTTCGATTCCATTATTCTCGAATCCAATCTACTCATTTCCATATGACAATAACCTCTGTCATTCATACTCATTTGATCATGGCAGCAAGTCTTCAAGAAATTGAGGACAAAAGGTGGTTAATGGATGAATGAGGTCGAGTAAATATAGTAGATTTTAATGGAAGTAGGACCCAGCGCTTCTTATTGTCTCACAAGCGATTCACTGGGCATAGCGTTATTTTGCCCAAAACGACAAATGTCACAAATTAAATAATAGAATGTCATAACCCCCAAATACTTAAAATACCACATTGTCACATTGCCCAATGTCATAGCACCCAAACCCGTGAGTGTCACAAAGCCCAATTTAGTGCGTAACATTTGGGCGTTATTACATCTGAATTTGGCAAAAATAATAATTTTGCCGAAGGCCGGCATACTCCAGAGGAGAAAATTATTAATCCCTACCGAAGGTCTACAGTAAATTCTTACTGTGCGTAGCCGGTACTGGACATACCCCAGAAGAGAAAATCTTGAATGTCAGGCGAAGCCAGGCTACACAAGACATCTTTACTCTGCGTAGTTGGCTGGTATGTCCAAACCCCAGAAAAGAAAATCGTTATTCCAACAAAAAAGTTTTACTAGACCGGCCGGCGGCGTTAGGTCATAACGCCCAAATTGATATATAGGTTTAGAGATTTTCTCCTATGGGGAATGTTCAAAGACGTTTTGGACATACCTCATGAGAAAATCTTCAATCCCGGCCGAAGGAAATCATGAGAGATTTGGGTAATATGTCGCAAATTTGGGTTTTATGACGGCCCGTGGATTGGGCGTTATCGCCTAGAAATAATGTCACAATGCCCAAACACAACGACATATTGCCCAAAAAATCGTTAAATTTTACAACAACACAATCAATGCATAGTTTTTGGGCTTTATGATATTTTCATTTCTATATTGGCATTTTATAAAGCAAGATAATTTTCCTTCTAATTTGTGAGAAGCATCAAAATTCACTCGATTTTTTTTGGGTTATATATTACGCGATTTGACCTTTATGTCATTGCCAATTTTGGGCAATTTGACATTGTTGACTTTTGGTAATATGACGCTTTTTATGCTTTAAATGTCATATAAAATGAAAATAAATATAGGCCTAAATGTAGTTGTAGTACGTACACACGTTAAATATAAGTTATGTAACTCAAGCAAATCTGGAGGCACAAGCGTATTCATTAGCAGCGTAAGTAAATACGCTTAGCAATTAGCGCTAAGGTCTTTTCAGCAGAGCAGAATAATAATAATAATAATAAGTAGTTACACATATATTCGTATATACATACCTAACGTTAAGTAGTTAGTTTTTAGGCTGTAAATTTAAATTATTTTTATACTAATTTCATTTCGAATTTTATAACGAATCGTATCATTTAAGTTAGAAGTACAAATAAAAACAATAAAATTTGAAATTGAAAGATTGCATTTATTTATTAGGATCATCATAGTTATCGAAATTGTAGAATGTAGAGATCGACTGGTGAGAAATTTTTAACTTTCTTCGCTCCTCACGTTCATCCACACTAGCGCGATCAAAAGACAATTTTGTTCAGATATCACAAACCTCATTTTTTCGCATTTTAAATCAAAGTGACTGAACGTACCACAGCCCGCATGCTAACGCCAGTAAAAATGCATTAAGTTCGATTCCATTATTCTCGAATCCAATCTACTCATTTCCATATGACAATAACCTCTGTCATTCATACTCATTTGATCATGGCAGCAAGTCTTCAAGAAATTGAGGACAAAAGGTGGTTAATGGATGAATGAGGTCGAGTAAATATAGTAGATTTTAATGGAAGTAGGACCCAGCGCTTCTTATTGTCTCACAAGCGATTCACTGGGCATAGCGTTATTTTGCCCAAAACGACAAATGTCACAAATTAAATAATAGAATGTCATAACCCCCAAATACTTAAAATACCACATTGTCACATTGCCCAATGTCATAGCACCCAAACCCGTGAGTGTCACAAAGCCCAATTTAGTGCGTAACATTTGGGCGTTATTACATCTGAATTTGGCAAAAATAATAATTTTGCCGAAGGCCGGCATACTCCAGAGGAGAAAATTATTAATCCCTACCGAAGGTCTACAGTAAATTCTTACTGTGCGTAGCCGGTACTGGACATACCCCAGAAGAGAAAATCTTGAATGTCAGGCGAAGCCAGGCTACACAAGACATCTTTACTCTGCGTAGTTGGCTGGTATGTCCAAACCCCAGAAAAGAAAATCGTTATTCCAACAAAAAAGTTTTACTAGACCGGCCGGCGGCGTTAGGTCATAACGCCCAAATTGATATATAGGTTTAGAGATTTTCTCCTATGGGGAATGTTCAAAGACGTTTTGGACATACCTCATGAGAAAATCTTCAATCCCGGCCGAAGGAAATCATGAGAGATTTGGGTAATATGTCGCAAATTTGGGTTTTATGACGGCCCGTGGATTGGGCGTTATCGCCTAGAAATAATGTCACAATGCCCAAACACAACGACATATTGCCCAAAAAATCGTTAAATTTTACAACAACACAATCAATGCATAGTTTTTGGGCTTTATGATATTTTCATTTCTATATTGGCATTTTATAAAGCAAGATAATTTTCCTTCTAATTTGTGAGAAGCATCAAAATTCACTCGATTTTTTTTGGGTTATATATTACGCGATTTGACCTTTATGTCATTGCCAATTTTGGGCAATTTGACATTGTTGACTTTTGGTAATATGACGCTTTTTATGCTTTAAATGTCATTTGGCCCAAATAAATTTTGGGATTTGGACGATATGACATATATTACATACGTAGCCTGTTTTTTTGGGACATATGATGTGATTTGGTCTTTGTGACATTTGTCGTTTTTGGCGAAATAACGCTACCCCGAAACACTAATCCAAAGGAGTCGTCGATTTCTATGAAGGTTGTTGATATTGAGCAATCGGACATTCTTGATGTTAGACGCATGGATATTTGAACATTGTGATGTTCGTTGTGTAAAACACTTATTTGATGTCCTAAAGGCAGTATTCAATCGTCTTTTAAAAGCGGTGAAAAAAATAATACTTCCCTCCCTCTGATCTTCTCAATATATCCGACCAAATATGGAATACAATTCCCTTATATGGTCGTGTGCTACAAGATCTTTCTTGGAGCTACTCGACCGTGGTCAGAGGATGTGTTGATGGATGACAGTAGGATATCCAATTGTCTCCCTTGAACACCGTCGTAATGTGGGATCTGTGTCACTGTTCTACCGATACTTTCACGGTGTTTGTTCATCGGATATTCGTGATCTTATGCAGGACGTGAGCAGATATGTAAGCCGATCGATTTTTAGCCGACAAACCTCCGCCGCCGATTTCATCGGCTCATATCTACTTCAACCACGCCGCCGATTATGTTTTTAGATCTGACGGAGTTCTATCTCCAAATCTTACTACCAAAATAGACAACCCACATAAAATTATTAAAGAAAATATAACTGTCGACTTAGACAACGTTCTACTGTGTAATATATAGATCTTTCTTTGAATTTAGTATCCCACTATATGATGACGTCTATAGTATGTTGAATGACGATATATTAATATTTATATAAATAAAAAATGTTTATTAAAGGAAAAATAAATAATGAAAAAACGTTAAAAACCCAAAAAGTCGAAAAATATATATTAATAAAAATATACATATATAAATATATTAATAAATATTACAAAGAGAAAAAGCCGAATTAAGGAGTAACATAATAACAAGAAAGTAATAAAATACCGATGAAAAGAAAATTGTAAAAATTACTTGATAACAAAAAAATATATATTTGATTCTAATACATAAATTAATATTTAAAAGGATATCATAAGATATCAGTAAATTACAAATAAAAAACGTTAATATACGCGACTTGTGAGGGTAAAAACTATAAATCAGAAGATGAACTGGAGTACATAGCACGAATGATGAAATTAATACAGGGACTGGAACTGAGATGATGGATGAGATGAAAACAGGAACAAGTGACATTCTATATCACCATAAAAGGAAAATAAAGGCAGATGGAACAGAACAGGAACTGGAATAGAATAGAAGCTGGAACAGAACAGGAACTTTAACAGAACAGGAGATGGAACAGAATAGCGACTGGAACATGAGCAGAACAGGAATTGGATTCATGGTGAAATGAACAGGAATAATGTTGAAAAGATGCAGGTACGAGTTATATCAGCTAAGCGGTAGTTGAACAGGAACATAAGAGAACTGGAACATAATATCTAAGGTAGACAGCACGAATAAATAGATGACAGAAATAACAGGTGGATAACGAGCAGGAAACTGGAACTCTTTATATGATGATATAAATCAATCAATTGGGCGCGATATTAGTTTGACAATCCTTGATATAATCAATGATTCTAATTGTAGAAAATAGAGCGCTTAATAAAATGAAATGAATCCGATATTGAGAATATATATAATAATATTACATATTATTACATATTAGATATATATATAATATTACATAATTATGCCTAAATACTGGCAATCTAAGAGGAACAAAGTCCCTTGATGGGCGTAACGTGACATTGAAATTGAAATTTAAATTTGTTCCTATAAAAAACCATAAACAGACTTTATCGTCATGGTGCACTTATGCTTCCTTTCATGGTTATATTTAAACTGAAGATGTTTCTCTACGGCCACTCTTGTGTAGGACTCAAAGCCACACTGGTCAACTATGCCTCACATAAAAAGCTGCAATTGCAAACAAATTTATTAAATTCATCCGTATTATAAAATTTTGGGAATAGATTCCCACTCTCAAAAAATAATTGTACGGGATAATAATATGAAATTATGCGAACATTGGCTAATTGTAACGAATATTGAAAAAGCAATACAAATTGTTCCTTCCCTTTTTCCAATATTGGCAAATAAATTAAATTAAATAAATTTCGTAATAGGGGTGACCGAATGACAGAACGAGCCGGCAAATCAGCCGAAAGCCGCCACCGCCGCCGATAATTCTGGGTCGGCTTGTATCTCTGGACGTGAGGACGTTCTGCAGAGATACGCACTTTCATAGATCTCATCGCCAAAAGTCGATGGACTCCTGACTCGATAATCCACCGCGAAAGTCGTAAAAAATCATCGCACGAAATATTCACGTGTTAAGTCCATTGTTTCGCTGAGACGAAATTGTCATGTAAACTGCACAAGTTATGCTCAAATAACAAAAGGTTCTAGGAGGGTTGTGATTAAAATGGTAAACTATTCAATGGAATTAAGGCTGGCGCCTGTAAACAATTAATACAAAATCGAATTTCAACCGATTGAGGTCAGATTTGCTGCTTACGATAATATTTCACATAGGAAAATATATTGAAAACTGGAACACATCGGTTCCTGTTTGATATAGTCTCCATACAAATGTCCCTCCCGATTTGACTGCTAACCAATCTGTGATACACATATTACCCCAAATTTGGTCAGATTTTTCAGTAAGAAATATTCTCGTGTTTTTATTTTTACCGCTCCAGTAGACACTTGTTTCAACCGGCGTACGGCCATAACGCCCAAATTGAAAATGTCATAAAGCCCAAAAACGATGCGTTAATTGTGTTGTTGAAAAATTTATCGATTTTTTTTGGCAATATGTCATTTCTTGGCAATAACGCCCAAATTTGCGACATATTGCCCAAAACACTCATGATATCCAAGTAGTCTTCAGCCGGGATTAATTATTTTCTCCTATGAGGTATGTTCAAAACCGGCTACGCAAAGTAAAAGTTTTCTGCGATTTTCTCCTATGAAGTATGTCCAAAGCCGGCTACGAAAGTAAAGGTTGCCGGACTTCGGCCGGGATTAAATATTTTTTCCTATGAAGTATATCCAAAGATGTGGCTACGCATTGTAATGGTTTTGCGGTTTTAAGATTTTCTCCTATGGATACGCTCAAAGTAAAGGTTTTCTACTTTGCCAGCCTTCGGATATTTAACCACACAAAGACTTTTTCGGAAACAATTTTGTTTGTTTCTCAATTTATTAGAGACTGTCCCAAACCACAGTTTCTATATGTTGCGAATATTACATTCGTATAAATAGCCATCATAATTACCATGGGTGTTATCTGGCTTACATTTACAAAATGATAGTACAAACATTGTAGGAGCCTTCGGCGTAAATTAGAATATTAATAAACTAAACACAAAAGGAAAGGCTAAAGTCGGGCGGAACCGACTGTATGATTCGGTGAAAAAAAGTATCATGGACAGATGTGACCCATTTTCACCATAGACGTTTCTAGTTGAAATAGGTTGTGCCAAAACAGATTAAAATATCTAAATCTGAACAGATTTGCTCCAAAATAAATAGCGTCCGTCCTTGACCCACAAAACGTACTTGCACCAATTTTCGTTACGATCGTACAATAATACCGACCTGTACTTTGATTACAAGAATGAGGTCAGATTTGCTGGACAGATGGACAGACAGACGGACATTGCTAAATCGGCTCAGAAAGTGATTCTAAGCCAATCTGTATAATAAACGATGGGTCTTGTTACCTTTTGGGTGTTACAAACAAATGCACAAAGACATAATACCCTAGTGGAGGGTATAAAGACAAATGTATCCATTAAAAAGTTTTAATATAGTTTTCAAGTTTAAAAGATAAAAACATCAGCAATTATTGTACATTGCCCTTCGGTAAATTTATTTCGTATTGTTATTTCCAACCAAAATCCCGATTTTAAAGATTATTTGAAAGCGTCCAGCTCACGAACGGAAAATGATAAAAGCGAAATATTTTGAGAGAACGCATACAATAACATTAGGGTTGTTTTTCTTCAAGACTAGATAACTAAGCTGCGATAACAAAACCTAAATAAAATGTTAAAATGTCACTAAAAATAAAAAAATTAAAACTGGTGCTAACAATAATATTAATGTGCGTATGAAAAAAAATTTAAAAAAATATTTTATGTTAGAAATATTTGACTTAGTCTGGAAAATTATCAGTATAAGTAAAATTTACGGTTATCGAGGCTAAGTCCAAAAAAGTCAACACAAAATATATTTTTTGAAAATTTGTTTTGATACAAATATTTATATTGTAGTGGGCGACAATGTGAACAGCTTGTTATCCCGGCTTAAAGAAAAACACCCCTATTTTTAACTTTTTGATTAATAAACCACAATAATAAACAGTTGATGTTGCTTATTTTACAAATATCTCTGGCAGCTCTGAGAAGTTCCAAAATTGTACATTAGATTATTTGCCTAAACGTATGCAACATTTTTAGTTTCAATGCGTTTTGTGCAACTTAATTCGTTATTTAAGGTATTCATGAATTGACGTATATCGACTCAAATGTCGTATATCAAACTGCCGTAAATATTTTTATATGCGTTTTTTACGAAATTTAGTGATGATTTATATAAACCAACTCTAGATTTGTGAATGCTTGCTTATTCCTACAATCCCGTAATACATGTTCTTCAATCTTCGAAAACAGAGAAAAGTGATAAGAGATTGAGGAATGACGGAATTTATTGTGGAATGATTATCTATGGTTATATTGCGCGAGAGGAAAACAATAATTCAGCAAATTATTAATATAATCTTAAAAACTATTGTTTGCCTTTGCAATTGTTTACGAGTAAATATAAATAACTCATTCGCGAGATATAACCGCTTACAGATACTACGCTTATTATTTAGAAATTCGGAATATTGAAATATGTTAGTAGAGTATTTTCTCAAAATATGGCATATTTTTAAAAAGATGATATTTCGAGAATGTTTTCAAATAGTTCTGAAAGATTGTGCCAAAAAACAAGGCATAGATCTTTTACAAATAGACATTGTTTCTTCATTGTACTAAATATAAAAAATTAAACAAAATATTTTTTCTCAATTTTGTTGGCGTCTGTTCCACTGTTTTCCATCACAATAACATTTAATTGAACGTATAATGATCGGACTTCAGAATGAAGGAACTAATAAGATGGAAATTTAAATTGTAGTAAAAAAAATAGAAAAAGCTATCTTTAAAAAATTGAGTTGATTTTATGAATCAATAGACTCAAAGAACATATTTTTATGCCAGGACACAAAAATTATATTTTTCTTCCACAGTATTAACAGACTATTTGATTTTAATTGGCTTTGATGTATTGTCACTTATGTCCGCCAGCACAACGAACTGACTGTGAGCATCAGTAAACAACAGATACAATTATTGTCCGTTTCCATGGCTAAAACTAATTGGAACTCTAACAGAAAGATTGGTAGAATAATATAATTCATAAAGTATTGATTAAAGACATTGTGAACATAAATAAGAAAAAACATAAACATAAACATGAAATAGAAATACCTGGCAAGTGATACTATATTACGGGAAAAAACCGAATCTGTGTACATTTGAGCACTTAAAATTAAGTAAGTTGAATATCAATTGATTTTCTGTTTAAAATTTAAAATTTTGAGCGATATGTATTATTTAAGGAAACTTGAGAAATTTGTGTCTATTGTCCAGCAAACACATTCTTTAGATGAATTTTATAAACAAATATATGAAAAGCAAAAGATAGACAAAACAAAACGAAACCGATAAAATTGAAAATTGTTGATTTTGAGAAGACACATTTAATTAATCCTTTTATGGAAACATCATAAAAATTGAAATAAATTTTTAAAATAATTAATCCTTTATATGGAAACATCATAAAAATTGAAATAAATTTATGTTTGATAGATTAAATGCAAAAAAAAAAACAAGTAAGGAAAGGCTAAAGTCGGGCGGGGCCGACTATATAATACCCTTCACTTTCTACCCCATTACAACTGAATAGGGGGAAGAAAGTGAAATCGGGAACGATTTTTGTTCGGGTGACCTTCTTTCACAACCCAGCAAAAAGAGAGTACCCGAAGAAGTGAAAAAGATGTTCATCTTGTGATTCGGAAGTAGTGAAAATTGGGATCTTCACCAATGAATTTAACATGGAGTTGTCATAGGAGGGAAGTCCTTTATTTCGAAAGACTTAAAGGTTATTTTAAAGTGTTGCCAAGGAAGAACGCTTTCACTAGTTTCCATTTCTGTTTTAAAAAATCCGCCGCTACCGGGGGTAGAACAGCGCACCTTCTGGTTGCTACTACGGTACTCTAACAATATCATCTCTGTTATGAATGGTGAATAAACTAGTAAATCAAAAAATTTTTTTTTTCAAATCCATGTTTTAGTTATCTTTTGTAGAAGGAAAAATTACTGCAAAATTTCAGTTTTTTATCTGCCATAGAACGACATATATTCGAAAATGGGTTTTAACTTCGTATGGGAGGTGCCACGCCCACATTTCCATTACCGCCCATTTTTGTCACAACTACGCACATTAATGCTAGATGCACTTACACAAAATTACAGTAGGTGTAATTTTGGTTTTAACTTCATATGGGAGGTGCCACGCTCACTTTTGCATTACCGCCCATTTTAGGCGCAACTACGCACATTGATGCTAGATGCACTTACACAAAATTTGAGCACTATACGTGTCATAGAACTGACACTATTCGATAATATGTTTTAACTTCGTATGGGAGGTGGTACGCCCACTATTCCAATACCGCCCATTTTTGGCAGAACTACGCACATTGATGGTAGATGCACTTACACAAAATTTCAGCACTCTAGGTGTCATAGAACTGACAATATTCAATAATAGGTTTTAACTTCGTATGGGAGGTGCCACGCCCACTTTTCCAATACCGCCCATTTTTGGCACAACTATGCACATTGATGCTAGATGCACTTACACAAAATTACAGCACTCTAGGTGTCATAGAACTGACAATATTCAATAATAGGTTTTAACTTCGTATGGGAGATGCCACGCCCACTTTTCCAATACCGCCCATTTTTGGCACAACTATGCGAATTGATGCTAGATGCACTTACACAAAATTTCAGCACTCTAGGTGTCATAGAACTGACAATATTCAATAATAGGTTTTAACTTCGTATGGGAGGTTCCACGCCCACTTTTCCAATACCGCCCATTTTTGGCACAACTATGCACATTGATGCTAGAAGCACTTACACAAAATGTCAGCACTCTAGGTGTCATAGAACTGACAATATTCAATAATAGGTTTTAACTTCGTATGGGAGGTGCCACGCCCACTTTTCCAATACGGCCCATTTTTGGCACAACTATGCGAATTGATGCTAGATGCACTTACACAAAATTTCAGCACTCTAGGTGTCATAGAACTGACAATATTCAATAATAGGTTTTAACTTCGTATGGGAGATGCCACGCCCACTTTTCCAATACCGCCCATTTTTGGCACAACTATGCGAATTGATGCTAGATGCACTTACACAAAATTTCAGCACTCTAGGTGTCATAGAACTGACAATATTCAATAATAGGTTTTAACTTCGTATGGGAGGTTCCACGCCCACTTTTCCAATACCGCCCATTTTTGGCACAACTATGCACATTGATGCTAGAAGCACTTACACAAAATGTCAGCACTCTAGGTGTCATAGAACTGACAATATTCAATAATAGGTTTTAACTTCGTATGGGAGGTGCCACGCCCACTCTTCCAATACCGCCCCTTTTTGGCACAACTATGCACATTGATGGTATATGCACTTACACAAAATTTCAGCACTCTAGGTGTCATAGAACTGACAATATTCAATAATAGGTTTTAACTTCGTATGGGAGATGCCACGCCCACTTTTCCAATACCGCCCATTTTTGGCACAACTATGCGAATTGATGCTAGATGCACTTACACAAAATTTCAGCATTCTAGGTGTCATAGAACTGACAATATTCAATAATAGGTTTTAACTTCGTATGGGAGGTGCCACGCCCCTTTGTCCAATTGGTCAAATTTTTCCATTTCCTTGTATTGTCATCGAAAATGATTAAGTGTGCAAAATTTGAGCAAAATTGGTTGAGAAAAAAGCTTTCAAAGATTGATTTCAAATTTTGTGGCACACAAACATATATAGAAAGTAACCTTATATAAAGCATGGAAAAAGCAAACCATTTTGTATAATAAAGCTGACAATATAAAGCTTAACAAAATATTTATTTAATATGAACTATTATATAACGTAATTAAATATTAAATTAAATTAGTATTAAATAAATTAACATTACTCAATTTTACTGATATTATGTAATATTAATAAAGCAATAAATTTGTATTTTTTAAGCAAACATGTTTATATTGTTAAAATTATACAAAAATAATAATTGTTTGTTTACAAAAGTAATAAAAAAAGTTTTTTTTCCCGAGTCACGATTCGTACCCGAGACCTTCTGGATGCAAATCGGACACCTTACCTCTGTGACCTCATACTAAAAATTCGTTCCCATTGACTTGTGAAAATGCTATTCGTAAAATGTTACTGGATATTAACATATTATCGACTTTTTGGAAGTTGTTTAAAAGAACTTCCTCAAAAGTGGAAAAAATTCAAATTTGGATTTTGAGATGCGTATAAAATGTACTTCCTACGGATTTCCAATTTTTTTGCTGGGAAGGTATGTTTCCAGCTGAAATATAACGTGTTCTCTCAAATTAGATCAAAACATGTAATGGTACGTATCTGAGAGAAAAAAGTTAATGCTTGAAGGACATTTATATGAGGGTTCTATCAAAAACTGAGACGATGTGGGCCACTTGATGTGTTTTGCCAAATTTACAGAACATCCTTTAAAATATTTAGTTTCTAGAGCGAAAAAAACTAAATCTGGAGCGACATTTTAATGGATCATATGTTTAAAGCTGAACCGAGTTTGACCCATTTCACCATAGATGTGGTTTCTAGTGCCGAAAAATTCAAATCAAGAGCTTAATTAGTATGGAAACTTTATCTAAGTCAATTTTATTTCAACTAGATTCTGACACACTTTCACCAGAGATGTTTCTAGTTGAAATATAAGGTATTGTTCCAAATTTGAAGAGAATCGCTTACAATATGTGGTCTTTAGAGCGGAAAAGTCGAATCGAGAGCGAAATTTGTATGTGAGCAATATCAAAATCCGAACCGATATAGTAAATCTGAAAAGTATAGAACCATGGATCGGACTATAATTGCGACCTGTACTTTGATGGACAGGCGATCTGTGTAATAAGAGATTGGTCTATCTCGTTTTCATTTGGGTGTTACAAACAAATGCACAAAGACATAATACCCTAGTGGTGGGTATACAAAGAATTAAAATCGAAGTGGGCATTAGTTCATAAAAAATTAAAATTATTATTTTTTATTTTTTTTGTCAAAAAAATGTCGAATTAAATTATTTTTTATAAATCCATAAGAAAATACCAAACACATCTTCGCGCGTTGAAATATCTTAACTATGTCAGAAGTTTTGGAATTTAGAAAACAGTAGCCTCTATCACTTACCACAAACTTCCCACACGCCTTACGAGGAAACAGCTCAACGTAACAACCACCATTCAACACAGTATCTCTTAGCTCTCTCTAAGCTTTAAGATCTTTGACCCGTTTTGTAGATAATACCACGTATGAACGTCCGCCTACACAAATTTGTATGAATGTATATGTTCCCAGTATTACACAAAATTTAAACCTTGTCAAAATTATAATTGAATCAATTATTCTTTATTTTCATAAATTATATTTTTAATTGAAATTTTAAAGGTCAAAATTATTTTTATTATGTGCGAATCTTTCATATTTACATATAACACTGTCCGACAGTCCATACTTCTTGAACCAGATGATATACATCTGAAACTATAGGTGAAATAGAGATAATTGGCGTTTTTAGTTTTTCATTTTCTCCTTGCCCCTTAAAAGGACTACAAAGTTCCAAAGGATGTCTTTTTTCAAAAATTATGATTATTATTTATTATCACCCTATGGTATTGGTATAAATGCCAAATCAAAGAAGAGAAAAACTACTTTAAATTTCAAGCTTCCACCTGTATCATTTTTGCATTGAGAACCATTTAAAGTTTTGACTATTAAGAAGCAAAATATGAATAAACTAGAAAAACTAAGGGGTAAATTTGAAATAGATGTTAATGCTGAATTAATACAGTTAAAAGAATGCTATTTGAAGTATTTTTAATAAATATTCTTCTCTTTAATTTTACACTAATACCGTTATCATAGGGTGCGAACAAGTATATCAAATATTTTTTTTTTAATTTTATCTTTTGAAAATTTGTATTCCTGTTAAGGGGCAACAGGATGAGGAAATAAAAAACTGAAAACGCCAAGTAACTCCCTTTTGTCTATAGTTTCATACATATATCATCCGGTTCAAGTGTAACGATTTTTTTTAATTTGTCGTTATGTATAATAGATACCATTCGTACAAGATATGAACGAGTGCCTTACCTCTTAAATTGTTGATGTGTTATTCGCCACAGTTTCGATTGCCTGATAAAAATGTTCGCAATTGAAAAATTATGTATATTATTGACAAAAAGACTTATGTCAAGTTATTTATAAACTACGCCATTTCGTCGAATAGGGTATAACAAGTTAGTTTTACGCCAAATGTTGGTAACACCAAGAAATATTCGAGTTAGACCCACCTTTAAGGATACCGATCGGCTTCAGATTTAGATATAGCCTCCATACTGCTCCAGAACACACATTTCACATGGGATCTTGACAACATTTTTTATAGTATAGCCCCATGCCAATGTACCTCCTAATTACACTATTACTGCTCTAAAATGCACAATTTACATCGGATCTTAATGAAATTTCCCACATCATTTTATATTTGACCCTTTCATGCCCAATGTTGCATATAGGCAACATTGCGAGTTAGCCCTATAAAATCTTAAAAATCACATATTTTGCAGAGTTAATAATTTTTATTTTTGTTTACACAAAGTAACAAGGAATATTTAAAGGAGAACCAACAAATTCCGTATCATGGGTCTTCGAATGAAGATGAAAACAAAAGTGAAGTCTCAAATTTCAATTGTTTAAGTTTCTTGTATTTCGAAATTGTTTGAAAATTCTTCTTATTTTTATTGGATGTCTTTGAGTACAAGAAAAACGGTCTTTGTTATTCGAAGTGATATATAAGAAAGATTTATAAAATGCAGAAACATTTAAAAATATTTTTTTTGTTTAACCGATATCTGCAGTATCAGTCCTGTATGAATTAGAACCCCAAGACTCTATAGAAATCATACTTAGACCCATACCTCATCAAAAAACATAGTAAGTTTTATATATGTAGGATCTTATAATTAAAACACGTAATGTTTATTAATTAAAATAGAGATCCTTAAACTATATTACAAAATTAGTATTTTGTGGTCATATACTAACCGTTCATCGTCATGATCGTCACGTCTTAGATATTCGTTGTCCCTTTTCTTCTTCAAATGCCATTCTGCCGTCCTTGTCGTATACTAAGTAGACCTAACAGAGTTGTATTCCTTAGTACATTAGTCCACTCCGAGTAGTTCTCCCGTACGTAGTCTGTCCGACTTGGTCCGATCCTACATACATTTATTAACAAGAAAATTTGGGCATGAGAGGGTTAAACTACAAACATCGACTATGAAAGCCCGCATACAAATGGCCCCAGTTTATATTATTATCGCTCTGAAACCCACATCTTACATCGGCTCTTGACAAGTTTTGCAGATCATGGAATTTAGAAACAATATTCTTTATCAGTCACCACAACATCCACCACAAACATTGTGCGAAAACGGCGCAACCGAAACACCAACCTTCAACACAGTATAATTCGCTCTCTATAAGCTTTATGGTCAGCGTATGATCTTTGACCCGTTGTGTAGCTAATCCCCCGTATGGACGTTAGTTTATTTATTTCCATAAATTATATTGAAATTTTAAAGTTTATAATTTTTTTTCTAATATGTGTAATAATATTTCATCTTTACTATAATTATAGCTTAATAGAAAAATGGATAATAAAATCAATTTATATTAATTCAATAAAAGTACTCTTTGACTTGTTTTATTCGCACAAACAAACAAATTTCAAGTAAAAATTTACGGCATCGGTATTTCACTTTATTAAATTTATGTTTTTGATATCTGCTTCTGAAATTTGACATGCCACATTCTCAAGTGCACGTAGAACTATTGATTAGGTGATTATGGAACCACATGGACACTTTGGAACAGTGGGGTATTTTAATAATCGTTGTCAACATTTTTTAAACTTTGTACAAGATTTCCACACTAGGAATTTTGGAAGAGGTACAAGTGTAACGTGACAGAATATTTCTGATTCTGTCCGTATATATTACTCCTACATCACTGTAATAATAACCCCCTCTTATAAAACATATCTGGACCATCACACAAACACATAATATTCATACATAAACACAACTAACATACGTTGACGACATACAAATGAAACCACTCAAGATTATAAAAGGCACAGAGTATGTATGACAAATTAATTTCAATGTGGTACGTAATAAACTATATGACAGTAATTCTCATTAAGTTCATTGTACCAAATGTACTAAATGGTGAATCAGTGTCGCTAGAAATAGACGGGCCTAAGTAGATTTGTGGCATTGACCGCAGTCGAAACAACTTGTCTAAAGTTAACGTCACAGATTCGCCCCGCAGTTCGTCCGCTTTCGCGATTTATTCGCGCCATTTCGCCGAACCACAACCGTTTACCGAATCCCGACATCACCTGTTTGCTGAATACCGAAATCACCGAACGCTCGAAAACCATCATGCATACTAGGGCCCATCTGGCACACCAGGCCCCATCTGACACACCAGGCCCCATCTGGCACACCAGGCCCCCTTCAAGCATAACAGGCCCTGCCATACCAGGCCACATCTGGCATACCAGGCCCTATCAGGCACACCAGGCCCCATTGGGCCCTACAATAATAATTCAAGTTCGCGATAATCATGAAATCGCCAGCCATCGACTAACCCCTCAAACAACGAAACTGAACGGCACTCGAAAACTACTAGGCCTTACCGGGCCAAGTCAAGTTCGCGATAAACTTAAATCATCTGCACCGACTAATCACCGTGACGTTCTGTTGCGACGAAACGGGGCCATGAATTAAGGTACAACCAGTGTCAACGAAGCTTTTCATTTATATTCTCGAATACACAAGTTGATTGTAATATAGAATTTAAGCAATAAAGATTTGGATTTGTACGACCAAGAGGCTAAATCGCTTGTGTTCTTACTTAAGTTTTGTGGGTCCTTGAGTTGGTCCTGGAGATGACTGATCTACCTCAGCCCTTGACAAAACTCACGTTACACAAATTCAAACATGTGCATTTATTTTATACAATTTAGTGGTTTTATTAAACAAGATTTCAAGTTGCCAAAAATTATAAACAATCTATTATTATATTATCTACGATCTATTTTACACAAAAAGGAGGCAAACTCCATATCGAACACATCCATCCATCAGTGTTTCCATAACCCCAAATAAGGAGTACCTTAACTGTCGCCACGACCATAATATTCCAATTGGTTGACCCACAAAATCACAACAACCAGAAATACGCGCGTGTGAACACAACTAATTACGTGACTCAATGATTTATGGCAGACCAATTTAATGAAAGTGTCAAAAATTTCAAATTACAAAATAAATACCATCAATAATTTAATATTAACAACGCCGGTCCGGCCATACAAATGCGTGTCGCGACACGTCGCCCAACACGAATATAATTGGTCATACGTGGACATATGGACAAAGTGTCATCGCTCACGTAACAAAATCAAGTACAAAAACGTAAATAAATAAAAACTAAATTAAATTAACAAGTATGTAAATTGATAATTTCCCGTTAAACACACAGCCTGTGCAAATACAATTCGCTGCAAATGGATGATGGAAAAAATAAAATCGATAATTGGAACGAACACAATGCAGCATCGTTGGCGGTTGCTACTGCCAACGCTGCAGTGAGTGCAGTAGCCGTGACAATTATTTAACTGTTGCATGCAATCCAGACACACCTTTGCTGCTGCTGCTTCACTCCGACTGCCGACATGGCGGCATAGACGACAAAGCCGAGTATCAGACCTGTGAGGGCACCTGCCACATGGGCCTCCATACAAATGCGCGGATTCGTATTGTGATTGATGAGTACGTGGAATGTGGTGAAGCAAATATCGCTCAGAAATAAAATCAGTAAAGCCGAAATACGCAAATATCGATGGGCCAGTAGATGGAAATTCTGCAAACAAAAGAAAAGAACAAAAATAAAAATAACATCAGATTAGTGTGTTTCAGAAATTATGAACACCATCGCCCTCAAGAGCAGCGGATGAAAAACAGACGCTCGCTCCCATGTGGCATGTGAGTTCACAATAAAAATAAACGTTTATGGTCGGCTGTATTTACATCCGTCTATACGTCATAAGAGAACGTAAGTGATGGTGGAGGGGCGGGTGGAAGTTGAGTGGCACGCTTCACTGACCTTTAGCAGATGGGGTATGTGGCTCATCAATAGCGCGTAAACACCGGCCGAGGCACCCATTAGCGAGAGTTGCGGTTGCAAATATAGAGTGGCCAATGAACCAGAAATGCCGCCAATTATATAAATCGTTGCCACTTTCAAATGGCTTTGTTCGCTCTCCAAACAGGAGCCTATCACGAGCTGGAAAATGGAAAAGAATTGATTGAATGAAAATTTAAGATTTAAAGCATTTGATGTATGTATGTGTGTGTATGTATAAATAACTATGTATTTTAGAATATCATGTAACTTATATATCATTCACTAGGTTATAATGCCCTTGTGCAGTTGTTTGTAACAGCCAATCGACCTAGAATCGCTTTTTGAATCGATTTAACAATGGGTGGGACATTTTATACCTAATCCACTTTTATTGCAGATCTATCTATGGCATCAAGAGCAGTAAAAAATCGTGGATTATGCTTTACACTAGAGTATTATGTCTTTGCAAATGGAAGCGAGATAAGTCCATCATTTACTATACCGATCGACTTAGAATAACTTTTTGGACCGATTTAGAGATGTCTGCCTGTCCATCTATTCATAGTACAGGTCGCAATTACTGTTTGACTGTTTTAACAAAAATTGACAAAAAGTAAGTTGCGGGTTCATGGCGGACGCGGATTACCAAGATTAAACAAAAAACCCTAAAGATACTATTGAAGACCAATTAAACTCAGTTTTATACCCTTCACTAGGGTATTATGTCTTTCTGCATTTGTTTGTAACACCCAAAAGACAAGGAGATAGACCCCTTAATTATTCTGTCACAATCTATATATATACGGATGGGTCACGAAAATAAATTGTAGCGGCAACCCCCCAGAAATGAAGATTGGATTGTTTACTGATGATCTGCATCCAAAACCATATAAATACATACGCAGGGAGTGGTGTAGGATATCACGACTTTAGGCTTTTTCTTACTTTCTTTTTTCATTCTGCATATTTGTCCAATTTTTTTTTTGAATTCATAGACCCTTGGAAGCACTTTAAAGAAAAATTTGTATTCTTGTCTTAGAATAACTCATTGGTCGTATTATTGGACTTTAGATTGATTTTTTATGTTTTTAAGTACTTGGAAGCACTTTAAATAAAAATTTTTATTCTTGTCTTTGAATAACTTTTTATGTTTTTTAAGGTGACAGCAAAAAACTCACATTTCTTGGAAACATTTTGAAAGAGGTTTTATGAAATATAAATAGAATGAATCAATACCTGTTTAATGATGTCGAAATGATGAATATCGGGCGAAAAATGGCATCATTGACTCCATGTTTGTAAAATAATGTAGAAGATGAATTTTCAGAGCCAAAGTAAGTAAGGAAAGGCTAAAGTCGGGCGGAGCCGACTATGTGATACACTCGGGATACAAACGGGAAGATTTTTTGTATGTTTCCTAACCATAGGCTAATATGACCTGGTCCAATTTGTCAAATCAAAAAGAATATTTGTATCTTGGCTATATACAAACATGGAATAAAGTAACTAACTTCCATAATATGATCTTCCAGTTCAAATATAACGTGTTATGCTCACTTTGAATATACCACATATGAAAGTGAAAAGAGTCAAATTGGGAGTGAAATTCGTATGGGGGCTATATCTAAATCTGAACCGATTTTCTTCAAAATAAATAGCGTTCGTCCTTATCCCGAAAAACTTCGATGTGCAAAGTTTCATTTAGTTCTACCAACAAATGCGACCTGTATCGTTTCGTATTTTCACGGACATAAATATCAATCTTAAGTTCATTAAATATCATATCTGAAACTGTAGATTTTCCAACATTGTGTGCCTCAGCCAGTTGACGCAGCAACTTTCCTCATCCCGATTTCGTTTGAATTTCTTTTTTCTGATCTGATCTGAGATACTATGTACCTACATAAGTAGAGGTATTTACAACCGAACTTCATGTTTCTAGCTGTGGTCGTTTGATAGACACCACTTTTATCCCGTTTGGTCCCATTTCATCCATATAAGAAACCAATTCGAAATTTGTTCCAGAAAGAAATATTATTTACGATTTGATAATATACAGCGTAGATGACCCGAATCTACCACAAATATGACTTTGAATACATCCACACAACAAACAACTCATAATACGAAATTTCAGAACTCAATTGAATAAATTCTAAACAAACTGAATTCGTTCTATTTTTTGCGCGCGTTTCCGTTCAAATCTGGACTCACCTGTAAACAAACATTCATCATGAGATGTAGAACATCCGAGTGGAGGAGCATATACGTGAAGTACCGCCAGTATTCATTCGCACCGTCCGGCGTAAACATCAAGTGTTGACGCACACATCGATTGGCGATTAAGAACAGCGAGATCTATGTAGATAAATACAAATACAACAAGCAAACACAAACATTATGCAGGAATTCGATTATTTACTAATGAAAATATTACGAATACATTGTGTTCGAATATTCGACGGAATTGAATGGAGCTGAAAATTTGATATCTTTATCTTTGTTTGTCCATCTAAGGCGAGATGACAGCTACATGCGAGTGCAGTTTTTGTGAGTTGCACAATTAGCCAACTCATTACACGATCCGTGGTCGACAAATATGGGCAAATCATGTTGTTGGTCGAATAAAATGAAGTTGCCATGACATGGATTTCAGACATCATTTTTCACAAAAAGCAACAACAAAATACCAACATCCTCACGAGGTCCGCCAACACCGCATCGAATGCGGTAATTGTGGCAAATGAGAGTGAACGTATGAATGACTGAGTGATACAATAATTCCGAATCAATAAATTTAGTGCTGATCGATGCAACATCAGACGCGCGCACACACACACGCCCGTGCTTACTCATGCAACACAGGTATACAGACAGTGCAACAAATTGCAATACAACACTCATGTGTTGAAAATTGTATAACATCTTGAAATAGATGCGTTTTGAAGTCACTGCCGCACATTGGAATAAATTTAACAAAAAACGACTAAGGTCAGAGCCGACTATATGATACCTTCCCGCATTTAACGCACTGAAATAGAGCGCTTTCCTTTTTCATTTGATATCATATTGTCCTGAAAAATTAAAACGTTTTTTTCCATTTGATACTCATATTGACCTAAATTGATGGGTAGAAATATATAAATAACATTTTAGAATTTTGTGTATCCTTCTGTCTGTTTTTTTGGTTTGTAAAAATATTTGATTTCTCCTGGCTCAAGACCATTTTGCTTCTATATTTTATAGAATGAAAATATATTTACAAATGGCATGGTGGCATTTATTACTTGACTGAACACTACCACTATCATAATCTCCACCCTGTGCAAAATTTCCTCAGGTCGCTGCGAACTATTCAACATCATACCCGGCCTCTTTAAGTAAATGGTTCTTCACCATCGAATGAGAAGCACAACTCACTTGCCGAATATGCGTTTAAATAATCGCACCAGACAATAAAGCAAACATGCCACTTTACAAGCATTTCATTGAATTGTATATGTAAGTATATGTATATTCAGGTATAGTTACCCAGCAATACTTCCAACGGTCATTTGTTTAAGTTTTTATACCCTTCACCTCCAGGATGGGGGTATACTAACTTTGTTTGTAACACCTTGAAATATCGACCTGAGACCCTATAAAGTATATATATTTTTGATCGTCAAAAAATTCTAAGACGATCTAGCCATGTCCGTCCGTCCGTCTGTTGAAAGAACGCTAGCATCTAAACGAAAGGAGCTAAGACGTCCGAATATTCCATAAATGCGTATTATAGTCGTAGGTCAGTCGCATTGCAACTGTTCGAAATCGGACCAAAGAGAAAAAATTTCCCTCACAAGGACTCAAAATACCCATAATTACCCTAATATTTTAGAGTATTTAATCCCATTTTTATACCCTCCACCTCCAGGATGGGGGTATATTCACTTTGTCATTCCGTTTGTAACACCTTGAAATATTCATCGGAGACCCCATAACGTATATATATTCTAGGTCGTGGTAAAATTCTAAGACGATATAGCCATTTCCGTCTGTTCGTCTGTCTGTCTGTTGAAAGCACGATAGCGGCCGAACAAAATGAGCTAGGAGGTTCACATTTTTCCTAAATGTGTCTTATGGTTGTAGATCGGTTGGGATTGAAAGTGGACGAAATCGGCCCAGAGGGAAAAATTTTTCCCTCACAAGGACTGAAGATACCCCTAATATTTAGAGTATTTCAGCATGTTTTTTGAACATATTTGCTTGTATTTACTTGATATTTGCAATGCGCATTCCCTTTATAGCATAAAAGGGCACCATAGAGTGATTTTTATTTGTAGGGGGCGAAATGGGACAAAAAGGGATAAAAATTGTACCTATTAAAAGACAACAGATAGAAACACGAAATTTGGCGTGTTTGGCCTCTAATAGAGTAGATACATAATATAAAAGTATTTTTTCTAAATTCGTACTTTTAAGGGGTTAAATGGGGATAGAGGGATAAAAATAGTACCAACCTAACGGCTGCACCTAGAATAATGAAATTCGATATATACATTCCTCTGATTGCGTAGACACGTAAAATAAAAGAACTTTTCAAAATTCGTACTTTTTGGGATTCAAATGGAAAAAGGGGATAAAAATAGTACCTACCAAACCGCTGAAGTTGCCTGTGGCAACACTGTACCAAAAAATGCACTCATGTAGCTCACTCTCTCGGTAGTTGAAATATGACATGATCTACAAAATTTGATCTAGATGCGATGCACAGAGGTTTGAAATCCCCAAAAATTTAGGTTAATTCGGGGAACCCTTCGGGTCAGGTAATGTTTATATTTTTTTCAATATTTATACCATAAATAGTAAAAGAAAACACAATTTGAGTACAATTTAGTGAAAACAAAAATTTTCCTGTAAAATAAATTAATAATCCATCTGTTCTTGTTATCGAAGAACAAGTCCAATCCCAACAGAACTTGGTACAATTGATTTTGGCGCACCAATGACGGCCGCTGTAATATTAAAGCATAAACTTCTTCACTTCCGATTTGACCTTTTTCGCTCTAGATACCGTATATTTAAACAGATATTGTTCTTATTTGGCACAACACGTTATATTTCAACTGGAAATATTTAAGTGGGTCACATCGGTTCACTTTAGGTATAGCTCCCATATAAATGTCGCCCCCGAGTTGTCTTTGCCGAAAAAAAAAATTGTTTAATTAATTCTGTTCATATTTGTCACATTGGTCCATTGTTTGATATAGCCCCAGATTTGGTGTGAGATTTGCTCATAAAGAATAACGCTTCGTATTTGTCCGGCATTAAACTTTCGCAAATATTTTAAATTAATCTAGAATTGGTAATAAATTACTTGCACTAGTGCAGAAAGTGCAGGTAGATCAACTTTAGTGTTCCTTTACTTGCTTTTGAAGATGGATGTTTAAACATGAAGATATAGATGGAAGAAATAGTTGATTCATTTAGTAGATATAAGGGTTAAGTAAATAAAAAACTTACTTTTCATTCATATAAACACCCCACATATATTTTGAAAATACCTCAAAATCAGACATATGTTCAAAAAATTTTTAAAAATATTTTTCAGTACTTTGGCTATATAATCAAAGTGCTTCTTTTTACAATGTGGAAAAATAAATTAACCTATAAAATATTTAATTTTGCAATTTTCACAACTGTTCGTGTAAAACTCAAATCATTCATGACTTTAAGTGCAAAAGTAAACAACCCAAGTCATTGATATTTTCAGTAGTGATGTATAATTTTGTATTCTTTAATCGTATAATAAAAAATTTCCAAAAAAATTAATTTTGATTTTTGAATTAATCTCCACTTTTGGCGTTTTTAACCCTCTAAGCGATGTTGGTTCTAGAGCGGTAATAGAGTAAACTGGAGGCCAATTTGTATGGAGGTTATGCCAAAAACTTGAACAATATAGTTTACTTCCCGAGTATTTGACTTTCATCGTACGCATTCTTAAGTGAAACAAGTAAAAACGGCGTTAAGTTCGGCCGGGCCGAACTTTATGTACACTCCGCCATGGATTGCATTCCACAGAGGATGTCGATTTTCGTAGAAGTTCAGTAATATTACAGGAAAATATATTTTTTTAATATTGAAATATTTTTTTTAATATTGAAATTTAATATTTTAAAAATTAAATATTCCTTTATTTAAATTTTCAAAAAAAAAAAATGTTTAAATACCATAAATATTGGTATGTGCAATAGTTGGGTGTATTTCCGTTCTATTTTAATTCCAAAAGTAAAATAGCCTAACTTCATGATGAAGTACGAATTTGGAAAAATCTTTTTATTTTGTGTGTTTATGCGGTCAGAGGAATGTATACACCGAATTCAATGACTATAGCTGCGGCCACTTGGTTGGTACCATTTTTATCCCCTTTTTCATATATTACCCCATTAAGAGTACGACATTCTAAAATCTCTTTACACACCGAATTTCATCATTCCAGTAAGTCGTTTAGTTGGTACTATTTTCATCCCTCGGTACCCATTGTATACCCTGAAAGTACGAATTTGGAAGACATTTTTCGATTCTACGCAGTCAGAGGAATGTATAATCCGAATTTCATAGCTCTAGCTGCGGTCATTTGTTTGGTACTATTTTTTTACTGAACCAACACTCAGGGGATGTCCCCTATAAATTCAGCGCATTGCGTTGGCGGAAGGAAGATGCGGTATTGGAAGGAGGAAAGATGGATTAGTGTTTGTTGACTTTTGTTTTAAACTTCTAAGTATCATAATTAGCTGGGAAGATATCTGCCGGAAGTCGATTCCACATACGGATAGTGTGGGCGAAGAACGAATTCATTATGTAATGTGTGGTGCGGCCGGTTGTCAAATTGATAATCGCGTATCTCTACCAAACGTTCTCACGGGCGGTATAAGATCACGAATATCCGAAGAACAAACACCATGAATGTAACGATGAACAAGGACTCACAACCCACATTACGACGATGTTCAAGGGAGACAATAGAATTGGATATCCTACCGTCACCTATCAACACCATCGCCCTCCTCTGGACACAGCCAATTAGCTCCAGTGATGAAGCTGGACCATATATGGGAGTTGTATTCCATATTTGGTCTGATGTAGGTAGTGTAGATATTGAGAAGATCAGGGAGAGTGAAGTATTTTTTACACCGGTTTAAGAAGCCTCAAATACAATGTTTTGTCCAACGAACATCACATTGTATTTTCATGCCTAGAACATCAAGAGTATCTGATTGTTCAATATCTACACCGTTCATTAAAATCGACGACACCGTTGGATCAGCGAATCGCTTGTGAGACAACAAGAAGCACTGGGTCTTACGTGCATTAAAATCTATTCTATTAACTTGACCCCATTCGGAAATGGCCAGTAAATCCTGGCTGAGTGACTTATCCATCAATCGCCTTTTATCCTCAATTTCTTGACGACTTGGTCTATGATCGAATGAGTATGAATGGCAGAGGTTGCTGTAATCCGCAAATGAGTATGTTGGATTCGAAGTCCGATCCAAGAGGTCGTCGATGAAAATAAGAAAAAGGGAGGGGAAAGGACAGAGTCCTGTGGTAGTCCTGCTGTTAACCTATGCTAGTCGGATGAGAACCCATCTACAACAACACGTATAGTGCGATCTCTGAGGAAGCTCGATATAAATCGAATCATTACCGACACCAAAACGGTAAACTTTGATATGAGTGCGCCGTGCCAAAATCTATCAAAGGCCTTGGAGATATCGAGAGCAACGACCTTACTCTATCCAAGCTGGTGGACGGATCGATTCCACTTTTCGAATAGCAGTGTCATCAGTTCTCCCGTAGATCGATTCCTACGGAAGCCATACTGTCGATCATTAAGTAAGTCATTAGTTTCTAAATACCTCACAAGATGGTGGTTAACCATACTCTCCATAACCTTCGAAAGCGCTGAGCAAATCGCGATCGGTCGATAGTTAGCAGGATTATTAGCCTCACCTTTTTTAGGGATGGGCTGGATGTTCGCAATCTTCCAACGCGCTGGGTAACCCCTGCACGGTGTGCAAGGTTGAAAAGATTACGAAGGGGGCGGGCAAGCGTCGAAGAACACTTACATAGGACAAGTGCTGAAATGCCATCCGGGCCTGGAGATTTATTTACGTCGAGATTTGCGATTTCCTCAATTAGAGGAATGTACATATCAAATTTCGTGTTTTTAGCTGTTGCCGTTTAAAGGTACAATTTTTATCCCTTTTTGCCTCATTTCATCCCCTACGTATATGAATCACCTTATGGTGCACATTTCTGTTATAGCAGAAATTTTGAAAAAATGTGCTTAAATACTCTAAAATATTAGGGAATATTATGGGTATTTTTAGTCCTTGTGAGGGAATTTTTTTCCCTTTGGGCCGTTTTCGCCCATTTTCTATCCCATCCAAAATTTGGACGTCCTAGCTCCGTTTGTTTAGATGCTAGCGTTCGGACATACGGACATGGCTAGATCGCCTTAGAATTATATGACAATCAAGAATATACATACTTTAAAGGGTCTCAGGTCGATATTTCAAGGTGTTACAAACGGAATGACAAAGTTAGTATACCCCCATCCTGGAGGTGGAGGGTATAAAAAGAGGGTTAAAAGTGAAAGTAGGGCCCCTACTTTCAAAGTAGGTAGGAAGAAGGTTGGAATTTAACATGATCCACAAAATTTGATCAAGATCCGATTCCAAAAATAGTTTCTAGAGCGGTAATAGTGTAAAATGGCTTTGAAAATACCCATTTCTAATTGAAATATAACATGATACGGGAAGTTTGATAAAGATCTAAAATAAATTGTGCATTATAGAGCAGCTACACCAAAACATAGACCCATGTAGACCACTGTCATATTAGCTCTTTCTAGTTCGAATATAACATGATCCTGGAAATTTTATCAAAATCCAATGTAGAATGTGTGTTCTATAGCAGTAATATGGTAAATTGGAGGGATATTTGTTTGGAGGCTATATCTGAATCATAACCGACTTCTGTCAAAATCCATGTAAATCGGACAGCAATTGCGACCTGTGTAGTGCGAACAAGCTTTAGATGGACAGCAGACGGACAGACGTCGTTAAAACGACTCAGCGGGTGGTTCTAAGTCTAGCTCGAATATTTCTTGGTGTTACAATCATTTGCCTAACTTATAATACTCTATTCCACGAAGTGGTGTAGGGCAAAAAATACAATTGTCTCACGGTGTAATAAATGCCAGAAAATCCACAAAAATCCATAATACTTTCTGTTTGAATACTACGCAAAATATTAAATATATGAATATGACTGGTTGGCCACAAAATTAATCGTCTCAAAAGACTTTAAGCGAAGAAGAAATATCTTCTCTTCTGCGCTAACCAAGATAAATACCGCTAATTTGAACCACATCCGTCCCACTGTACGGGTCGTTGAAGAAACTGTCTGTGTTTATGTTAACAACATGAAAAAGTCAAAACAAAACAAAGGCAACACAGTCGGCCGATGAAACCGCAAGTTGTTATTGCCAACCAAATTTGTAAGGCTTGAGCCTCAATTGTAGAGTTCAGCTAAATGCGGACGCAGTTATCGTCTGTGTGTGTGTGTGTGTCCATGGTGAATGCCATTGAAGCTGCCAACATGTCGACATGTGGCTGTTGTTGTGGTGACTGCTGCTGCTGCCGGTGCATGTGGCAAATGATGCATAACTGTCCCAAATCATTTGCATTTCTGGTCAATTGTTCGCTGGTGTGCAGCTAGTCCAGGCGGATAGGTTTCAATGCGTTCCACGAGTAAAATGATACGCGACAAATTGTGTTTCGATTTGATTGTCATATTTAATCTGTTGTTTTCATTCATTTCAATATTTGATATTGAATTGACAAAGCGCATGAAACACAAATAGTTGAAATGTAGTTCACACCATTTTGCAGTGGGATTGGCTAATTGCTACTACTAATATAACTGTTTACTAGTGTACGAGTTAAATGTCATCTCTCGGCTGTGCATGCCTCCTGCTACATATGTACATTTGAAATGTCAAGTGCGTATTTAGTTGAGTTTTCCGCCGCAGGCTGGCGGAGTAATTCGATACTGATTAATTGACCTGTTTTAATTTTGTAGGTGGTGGTGGCTGAAGACTTAGTTATTGTGTGGTTTGCATTTGGTTATCGAATCACAGACAATTGCGGTTAAAATAATTGTCTGTCTGACACAGACATTATCGACAAATTTATTCATATTTGTTCTCCAACACATTTAGAACGTGGATGATTCTTATCAACCTCAAAAACCACACACATCTGTTGCTCACCATTCGAATATTGAAAAAATTGTGTGTTTTACACTCACTCATCAGTGGCATAATTAGAGGTGTTCGGGATGATTAACTTGTTCAATAACGTATGTATGTACAATCATTTGTTCGTAAAACTAAAAGAGACTGAACATTTCGATTAGCTCGATCATTCATGGAATTGGCTACAAAGTTAACGATGATGTATTTATGACATTACTAATTACCTCTGTTTTAAACTAGAATCACAGACTAATCTACGCACAGTGTTTCCAAACAGCAACAAAAATGTACTGCTTCTTTAGCTAGAAGATTTGAGTGCAACAATAGAAATGGAATAATGGGAAAACGCCACCCATTGTCCATATTGTCTTGATCTATCATACACACTGAGATACAGGGTGGCTGATGAATATTTCTACATTAAGAAACTCAAATAAGTTTTGTTAATTCATATAAATTAGTCTATCTTTGTTCATTTGAAAACAAACACAAATTCATTCAATCAATGTTTATTGGAATTTCAAAATAATAGAGTTTAAATTACCTTCAGTAACCCATGTGAGTTATTCCATGTTAAACCGGTTATGTCTCTGAATTTTCTTAAAATTTCACAAAGTTTCTTCTTTAAAGAATATTTTATCCATGTAAAACCAAGGAAAATTTTCGAAGGTCTTCCGATTTTGATGAAATTTGGTGCGCATGTTGGTTATTGCAAGATATCAGGGTTTTTCTTTAAGCCGGGATAACAAGCTGCGATAGCAAAAACGTTAATAAAAATTTAATTTTTTGCTCAAAATAAAAAATTTTTTCACATTGTCGCCAACTACAATATAAATATATGTATCAAAAGAAATTTTCAAAAAAACATGTTGTATTGACTTTATTGGACTTAGCCATCATTTTGACTTATACTGGATAATTATCCAGGCTAAGTCCAAAACTTTTAACACAAAATAAATTTTTGAAAACACTCACGTTGATATTGCTTTTAGCGACAATTTTAAAAAAGATTTTTTTATTTTATTTTTTATGTTGACAATAACTTGTGCAGACGAACAGGACGACGCTAATTATTTTTAATTGTTTTTACCCCTGATGATGGTTGACGAAGGCAACCGAAATATTGGGAAAAATAAAATAAAATAAAACAAACAACACCAGTTTTTCCAATGGCCTCAAGCTGAACAAATACAAAAGAGAATTTTGAGTGAAATTTTAACATTTTATTTAGATTTTTGTTATCGCAGCTTAGTTATCCAGTCTTAAAGAAAAATAGCCCTATTATGTCACACGATTTTTTTAATACTGAAAACTGTGGCAAGCCTGCAACATTGAAGTTTTGCATATTTTAGAAAATGGGGTTTAATTAACCAGTCACAACTTTAGTTATGTAAAAGATATTGAGACAATTTGTATGCCTGAGAATTATTGGATGATTTTTAGCGCAAACAGGTCGGATGGAAATTAAAATATATTAATTTTTGATCAATTTCTTAAATAAATATTGAAATTTGTTTTTTTTATTTTTTTTTTTATTTTTTATGTTTTCTCGGGAAATAGCCGATTTCTAAATACTATGAAAAAAATTTCAGTGTGAGATTTTCAGTAGTTTCTGGCATAATGTCAAAAATATAGATGATTTATATATGATTTTACTTTTTATACCCTCAACCTCCAGGATGGGGGTATACTAAGTTTTTCATTCCGTTTGTAACAAGTTGAAATACCTGGGACTTATGATGGTCATAAAATTCTATGACGATCTAGCCATGTCCGCCTTTCAACGTCCTTCCGTCTGTTGAAAGCACGGTAGCATCTAAACGAAGACAGGTCGGTTGGGCTTGAAAGTGGGCAATATAGGTCCACAGTGAACAAATTTCCCCTCACAAGGACTGAAAATAGCCCCAATAACCCTTAATATTTAGAGTATTTAAGAATGTTTTTTTTTTAAAATCTGCTAATATTTAATTGATATTTGGAATTCGCATTCCCTTAATAGCATAAATGTTCACCATAAAGTGTTTCTTGTCTCTAGGGGGTGAAATAGAGCGAAAAGGGATAAAACATGGTACATTTTCAAACTACAACAGCTAGAATCTCGGTGTGTACATTCCTCTAATCGAGTACTTTTAAGGTGTAAAATGGACATATAGGGATAAAAATAGCACCAACCAAACGGCTGCACTTAGAATAATGAAATTCGGGGTATACATTTATTAAAACGATATTTCCAAATTCGTACTCCTTTTACTTTTACGGTAAAAATGGGTAGAATCATGAAGTTAGGTTATCGTGCACTGTGTACATGAGAAATAATGGATTTTCAAACTTCGTACTTGTGGAATTAAAGTATGAAATACAACTGACCAAATGGCTGTATCTGAAAAATTTTCCACTATCCCCCAATATATAAGGTATTTAAGCTGTTTTGAAGAATATTTACTTTTGGGTGATTTAAAATGATTAAAATGTTATAATATATATTTTTTATACACTCACTCTACAGAGTAGGAGGGTATATATCATTTGGGACAGAAAAAAAGTGTAACGCATTGAAGGAGTGACTTAAGACCCTAAGTATGTTTGGACCAAATCCGTTTCACGACTTTTTTAGATCTTTGAGCCATGTCCGTCCGTCCGTATGTCTGTCTAGCTGGTGTACACGATAACTCTCGAATGGAGTTAAGCAATTAATTAAAACTTTGCACATGGTAATATTTTTCCCAAACTTAGTTTTAGTTCGAAGATGGGCGAAATTGCCACTCCCCTTCTGGTACCTCCCACACAAATAGCCCATACTCCAATGTTAAATTAAAACTACTCTAAATTCTACACGAATATTCGGAATAAGCTACATTTTGGTAGTTGCTAATGCTTTTATAATCACTTTATTTACGCTTTAGCTACGCCCCTTCTTATACCTCCAACACAATTGTCTCTATCCTAGGTAATATTAAATCCTTTATACTTCTATACTGGTGCGTGGAATACAATTGTTTTATAAATGTGAACGGAATTTGTGTTTTGTTTTAGTTTTGCTATTTAAAAAAAAAACATTTTCCTGTAATGTTACTGCACTTCTACCAAAATCGACAGCTTCTGTGGGATGCACACATGGCCAAGCCATACTTAACGACATGTTAACTTGTTGATTATAATTTAAAATATAATTTTCAATCCGAAATATATTGAAATTTATTTTAAAAAAATCAGTTTTATTGTATGCTCCCACCGCAGGATGGTTAGGAGGTTCAAATCGCAGACACAATTTATATAATGTTATGAAAAATTAAATATTAAGTAATTAAATTCATAAAAAATAAAAGCATTGAAATAGTCCTTACATTGAATTAGTTCTTACAAAGGGTTGTTTAAAAATACCGTAGGATATATTTCTATTCATATTTGATTTCTCTTTCCAGGTGAAAAAATTTAATTGTATCCCAATTTTTAACAAATTCTTACTGGTTTCATATATAAAGTAAATTGTTAAATTGTAAGATTTTCACCTTTTATTCTGTCGATTCTTCGAGGAAAATAAGAAATTTAAAGTTTAACCAGCACAAGGGTTTAAGAATTGACATTACGTCAGCCATAGTATTGTCGGTGTGATCTCACAAAAAGTTTGTATTCCCCTAGCTGGGTTTCGCAAAAAATGGCTACTTAGCGAATTTAAAAATGTTCTGTTTGTATTAATAAATAAATACCCATTATTATTGTCAGTAATGTCTAAAATTTCCAATTTATATAGTTAATCCAAATTAATGCTTAAAATAATCAATAATTTTTTTTTAATATTTCCCATATTCCCGGTAAATTAAAATTTTTTCCCGGGAATTCCCGGACTGCAAACCTTAGTATTTAAATATTTTTGAAGATTGTCTTATATATACTTTTTGAACTGACTTGCAGTATTATTTCAATATATATAGTATAAACATATTTGTAGCCTTGTATTATAAGCGTGGTTTTAAAATACTTAAATTTTTATATTTATTATAAATTATTTTTTTTTTAATATTTTGATTTGTTTTTGTTTGGTTATATTTAAAAAATGTAACAATTTCCTGTAATGTTACTGCACTTATGTAAAATCGACTGCCTCTGTGGAATGCAATTCATAATAGTGGTTCGGCCGGCCTAACTTAACACCCTCTTTACTTGTTTGTAAAGGGTGATTTTTTAAGAGCTTGATAACTTTTTTTTTTAAAAAAACGCATAAAATTTGCAAAATCTCATCGGTTCTTTATTTGAAACGTTAGATTGGTCCATGACATTTACTTTTTGAAGATAATTTCATTTAAATGTTGACCGCGGCTGCGTCTTAGGTGGTCCATTCGGAAAGTCCAATTTTGGGCAACTTTTTCGAGCATTTCGGCCGGAATAGCCCGAATTTCTTCGGAAATGTTGTCTTCCAAAGCTGGAATAGTTGCTGGCTTATTTCTGTAGACTTTAGACTTGACGTAGCCCCACAAAAAATAGTCTAAAGGCGTCAAATCGCATGATCTTGGTGGCCAACTTACCGGTCCATTTCTTGAGATGAATTGTTCTCCGAAGTTTTCCCTCAAAATGGCCATAGAATCGGGAGCTGTGTGGCATGTAGCGCCATCTTGTTGAAACCACATGTCAACCAAGTTCAGTTCTTCCATTTTTGGCAACAAAAAGTTTGTTAGCATCGAACGATAGCGATCGCCATTCACCGTAACGTTGCGTCCAACAGCATCTTTGAAAAAATACGGTCCAATGATTCCACCAGCGTACAAACCACACCAAACAGTGAATTTTTCGGGATGCATGGGCATTTCTTGAACGGCTTCTGCTTGCTCTTCACTCCAAATGCGGCAATTTTGTTTATTTACGTAGCCATTCAACCAGAAATGAGCCTCATCGCTGAACAAAATTTGTCGATAAAAAAGCGGATTTTCTGCCAACTTTTCTAGGGCCCATTCACTAAAAATTCGACGTTGTGGCAGATCGTTTGGCTTCAGTTCTTGCACGAGCTGTATTTTATACGGTTTTACACCAAGATCTTTGCGTAAAATCTTCCATGTGGTCGAATAACACAAACCCAATTGCTGCGAACGGCGACGAATCGACATTTCACGGTCTTCAGCAACACTCTCAAAAACAGACGCAATATTCTCTTCTGTACACACTGTACGCATTCGTGTGGTTGGTTTAATGTCCAATAAAGTAAACTGAGTGCGAAACTTGGTCACAATCGCATTAATTGTTTGCTCACTTGGTCGATTATGTAGACCATAAATCGGACGTAAAGCGCGAAACACATTTCGAACCGAACACTGATTTTGGTAATAAAATTCAATGATTTGCAAGCGTTGTTCGTTAGTAAGTCTATTCATGATGAAATGTCAAAGCATACTGAGCATCTTTCTCTTTGACACCATGTCTGAAATCCTACGTGATCTGTCAAATACTAATGCATGAAAATCCTAACCTCAAAAAAATCACTCTTTAGTAATATTGTTATAATCAAATTAAAATTAAAAAATAATAATATATATTTTTTAAAATATTCTATTTTTAACTATCCTTCCTTTAATTTTTTCGCAGCAGCTGTGTTCTAAATAATCTGTACATTTCAGAGTGGACTTTTAAGTGGAGGTTCTCATGTATAGATGTACATCGGCCCATGGTGAATACCATTAAATCTCCCAACATGTTTGTGTAGGAGCACAATCACTATAAGAGCTAGAGTTATCGCAAATAACTTCTTTTCTGGTAACTGGTTTTCTGTTTGTATTAAAAGTATATAAAGCCATATATCGTCGTTTTGCTGCAATAAAGATCTAAAGCCCAAAAAGGACTTGATGATCCACAAGTGTCCCAAAAGTCAGCAGCAAGAAAATTAAAATCTTCAATAAATCAGAAACACAATTATGTGACTTGAGATTTTCTTGCAGCACACCGACGATATCTTCAGAGACATGGCAATAAATATGATTAGGGCGAAATTTGAAATGCTTAATACACAATATATGAGTAATTCTATGTCAAATCGGCAGAAAAAAATCCACAACGCTCCAATTTTTCCGAAAATTTCAGAAAATATTTTTCTTTAAAAAAGATTTTACACGTGTCTTAGACAACAAATCATCGCAATTTCCACAAAAAAAATATAATCCTGCTGACGAGTGTAGATTCAAATCCTTGTATTCTCAATCGGCTTAACCGATTTTAAAGTATTATACCTTGCTGGAAATGTGATCGAGAGTACTTTAACCCTTAATATATGACAAATCCGGTTGCGTTTTGCAACAATTAATTATTTTCAATTTTGTTATTGATGTTTAAAAAAAATGACATTACATCATCCCAAAACACTCTCAGATCATTCTAGATGTGTTTTTCATGTGCTCTGAAAATTGTATGCAGTAGATTTAACGGGTTATATTTAAAAAATCAAACATAACTTTTATGAACCAAATATAACAGAAATAATAGAAACAACAAAGATAGCTTCCTATCTGCTTAATTTTTAAAATTTTTTGACAAATTCAAAGTTTACAGAACAAAATAAAAATAATGTCTTAAATATTTGCGGCAAGAGTTCCATTTTCAATTCCATTTCATCAATTTGGTTTTCGAAATGACAATTTTCTTCCAATATTTAGCTTTAAATTTCTATTTATTTAAGGTCAGTTTCCAGTGATGTTGCCATAAAAATTCTAGCCATATTCATATCATTACTCAAACCATATCCAGTCTTCACCATGTCGACATATAACCCCACTTCGTTTCAAATAGATGTTTCCTTATAGGAATAGTCCTTTTACATGTAATTTTTTACTGGTTACATTACATTTTTGTAAGCCTGCTTCAATCATATAAATATATCGTGTTTTTTTCTCGGGCTTGTGCACTAAGAAATTATGTACACTTCATTAGCATGTATTAGCAACTTTTGTGAATAGAAATACATGCAACCTTATTCAAAATAAAAATTGGATATATATATACAAGCTGCGAAAGCCATAGATGTTTACAAAGCACTTACTTACAATATAAGATATATTTGATCAAGTACTTTTTTTGATTAAAATGAGTCGTACGAACTATGTTAAAACGTTTTTATTATATGTTCAGTACTTCTTTATAACAGAGTCATTTGAATATTGACTATTTTGTTATAGAATTATTGGTATTAAAATACATAAACTTTGAGCTATCATAGTTTCCACAAAAATAACTTATTTTTAAAACTCTTTTCTACTAAATTTCATATAAGTCATCTAATAAAATTCTTAAAATTTTTTTCTCGATTTTGGCCACAGCTGTGACATTGTGGGACATGGCGAAAGTATGTTTGCATAGAATGATTGCTGTTCAAAAATAAAACAAAATAATTGGTTATACATTTTATAGATTTTTTTCCAGCCAGCAAAAACTATTAAAAAATCACTGACGACGAAATCAAGTTCAGATCAGACCATTAGCGTGAATAGGCTTTTAACGGGTTTTGACAAAAGCACTATTACTTCTATTTCTTTAAACAAAATTGTTCAACAGTGTATGAGAGAAATGACATCTCTCGGTTATTTGCAGTTCGAAATGTCAAGAGCGTATTTAGTTGAGTTTCCGCCGTTAGCAGGGGCGTAATTCGATAATGTTTAATCAACCTATTTGAATTATGTAGGTAGTGGCCGAAGACTTAGTTATTGTGTGGTTATTATTTAGTTTTTAAATCACAGACAATTGCGGTTAAAATAATTGTCTGACACAGACATTATCGACAAATTTATTCACATTTGTTTTCCAGCATATTTAGAACGTGGATGATTCTTATCAACCTCGAAAACCACACACATCTGTTGCTCAGCATACGAATATTATCAATTTGTATTTTACACTCACGGACTATAATTAGAGGCGCTCGGGATGATTAACTTCAATAATGTTTATTCGTAAAACTAAAAGTGACTGAACATTTCGATTAGTTCGATCATTCCAGGAATTGGCTTCAAAGTTAACTCTACCAACATTGAGTTCTATGATGTATCTATTTATGACATTACTAATTACCTCTGTTTCTAACTGGTTGAGACGTTGAAAACATTGCATTTAATCTACGAACGGTGTTTTCAAAAGCTAAGATTTGTATCAACTGTTTCTATAGCTAGCAACAGTTAGCAACACGTCACGGGAATGGTCATAACTTATTTAACAGGATTGAAGCACTTCTGAAGACCTTTCAAACAACTTATAGAAATCGGTTAAACCTATTGCAAAATACAAGGAGATGAATATACACTTGTCAGCAGTATTTTCAGTTATTGTGGAAATGGCTATGAAATCTTAAGATTTCTTTTTCTAAAATATTTTTGAACAAATGTCATTCCACGCATAACAACATAAGTCTACAATATATTATGCCGACAAATATCGTATTTTATTAAAGAAATAACATACAAAACATTTGTTTTTTGCTTAAAAAAGTAATGCTACATTGTTTTCAAGAAAAATGTAAATTAGTGAATCTCATGGAAAAGGAAGCACCCAAAAATCGACTTAAGCGACTATTCGTGAAAACCACAGGTATTACCGTTGTTAGCCAAATTCAGTCATGTACAATGTACATTTGTTTAATACATAACAACGCATAAAAACCAATTAAAATGTGACATGTGTTCATTGGAACTGCCATATGTGACAGGTGTTGGCAATACTTTTTAAGGAAAACCCTATGAAAGGAACTAAATTGAAATAAATTAAAACGCACATAGAAGGAACACGCATAATTAAACATGTTTACACTTTTTTCACCTTTTTTCATTTACAACTTTCTGATCACTACCAGTTAGAAAATAACCATTTAACTCACTTTCAAATACAGGTCACGATTTCACTAGTCTCACCGTGCAACAAAAAAAAATAAACCTGCAACTTTGTTTGTAAATTTGAAAACTGATTCATAAAATCAATACGAAAAAATATGTATAATTTTTAATAAAATTCCAATTTCGCCGTGGCACCTTTAATATTTGTACTCTCATTTTGGAAATATATGATCACTACAATTCATTTTCACGTGGAAAAAGTGGTTCAGTAAGTCTCCTAAAATTGAGAATTAAAAAAAACTCTTAATTGCGGCGATCCAATGAAACAAGACTTATTTCAAGAAATTAATAGTAGTTTTGATCTTTCTATAAGTGTTGTCGACAGTATATTTCCAAAATGAAAGTACAAATATTGATGGTAACTTCGGCGAAAATCTAAATTTTAGTAAAAACAAGTAAAAACGGCGTAAAGTTCGGCCGGGCCGAACTTTATATACCCGCCACCATGGATTGCATTCCACAGAGGATGTCGATTTTCGTAGAAGTGCATTAATATAACAGGAAAATATAAATTTTTTAGTATAGCCAAACCAAAACAAATACAATAATTGAAAAAATTATTTTATAAATAAATATAATATTTTAATTATTTCAATTCACGTTTACAAGGCAAGGCTACCAATACGTCAATTCAAAAATAAATAATCTTATATTTATATTTTCAAAAAGCTTAAATACCATAAATATTGGTAGATAATGGGTGCTACAGTTGATTGTATTTCCATTCTATTTCAGTTGCAAAAGTACAAATTTTGAAACCATTTGGTTGGTACCATGTTTACCCCCTTAAGAGTACAAATATCTAAAGTCTCTTTTTTTGATGTTTCTACGCAATTACAGTTTCATCATTCTAGCTGTAGTCGTTTAGTTGGTACTATTTCTATCCCTCTGTACCATTGTATCCCTTGAAAGTACGAATTTCGAAAAATCCGTTTATTTTCCGTGTCTACGCAGTTAGAGGAATGTATACTCCGAATTTCATGACTCTAGCTGCGGTCATTTGGTTGGTACTATTTTTACCCCCTTTATCCATTTCCGTGTATTTTACGTGTCTATGCAGTCAGAGGAATGTATACACTTAATTTGATTATTCTATGGGCAGTCGTTTCATTCTAACCCCAAAAAGTACGAATTTTGAAAAATCCGTGTATTTTACGTGTCTATGTAATCAGACGAGTGTATACACCGAATTTGATTATTCGAGGGGCAGCCGTTTGGTTGGTACCATTTTTATCCCTCTATTCCCATTTTACCCCTTAAAAGTACAAATTTGGAAAAAATTATTTTATATTATGTATCTACTCAATTAGAGGAATGTACACACCGAATTTTGTGTTTCCAGCTGTTGTTGTTTAATATGTACCATTTTTATCCCTTTTACTTTATGGTGCACGTGTTTGCTACAAGGGGAATGCGCATACCAAACATCAAGCAAATATAAACAGACATATTCAAAAAACATGCTTAAATTCGCAAAAATATTAGGGATTATTATGGGTATTTTTAGTCCTTGTGAAGGAAAATTTCTTCACTGTGGGCCGATTTCGCCCCGTGTCAATCCCAACCGACCTACGACTCCTTTCGTTTAGCTGCTAGCGTGCGGACGGACGGACATGGCTAGATCGTCTTAGAATTTTATGACGATCAAGAATATATATACTTTATAGGGTCTCGGGTCGATATTTCAAGGTGTTACAAACGGAATGACAAAGTTAGTATACCCCCATCCTGGAGGTGGAGGGTATAAAAAATTTATCAATAAAATACAGTAGATTTAACGAACACCAACATGTTTGTTAAATCGATAAATTCGTTATATCTAGTACTGATTATTATCATTATTTATGTAAGAATAATTTATTTCTCATAATAACCAACTAATTGTGATTTGATTGTTCAAAATTAGCACTCGTTATATTTTCATTTTCATAAATTATTTTGTTGTCCCTTGATTAGTTTTACTTTGCTTATCAATGAAGACGATTTTATGTTTTCAATCACACACGTTTATAGTATACTAGCGCCATGCAAAAAAACAAACTGTAAAATTAAAATCTGCTTTCATATTAATTTTTGTCCTGTTCGGTAATATATGCACCAATTATAATCAAGGTTCTTCCCTGAGATAATAAAGAAATGGATATGTTCCATGGAGAACTTTAGTTTACGGCGAATAATTGAAAAAATGTCTAAATCAAATTGATTTTTTGTTAAATGTGATTCTCCTCCTTTCCATTACCTAAACAAAAAACTTCATTCGTAAAATGAAATTTCATTACATTAAAAACACATAGAAAATCAATCAAATTGTTCACTAATCAAACAACACAAAAACTAAAAAATTAATATAATATCAGTTTTCTTGACTTAAGTCGGCTGTTGGCGAATGAATATTTTTCTTTTTATAACCTATTGTGCTAAGAAAATCCACAGAAAACATGTAATTTTACAAAATTCAAATCAAAAATGCTCCATTTTTCAAATCCCGCCCATTTATATATTGCCTAAGCAGGTTACAACTAAATTAACTCACACAACAATATAAGAATATCGTTGTAGAATATACTCAAAAAACTGGTTTTAATTTCGTATGGGAAGGGTAACGGCCACTTTCCGCCCATCTCGGTGTCGAAATACTCTAAAACCGGTTTTAATTTCAGATGGGAAGGATCACGCCCACTTTCCGCCCATCTTTGCACAACTATTTACACTGGATCAACTCACACAAAATTTAAGCACTGTAGGTCTATGACACCTACTGACCATATTCGATAATATGTTTTAACTTCGTATGGAAGGTACTACGCCCTTATTTCCAATATCTCCCATTTTTTGGGCACAGTTACGCACATTGATGCTAGATGCACTTACACAAAATTTCAGTTTTTTATCTGCCATAGAACGGCATATATTCGAAAATGGGTTTTAACTTCGTATGGGAGGTGCCACGTCCACATTTCCATTACCGCCCATTTTTGTCACAACTACGCACGTTGATGCTAGATGCACTTACACAAAATTACAGCACAATAGGTGTCATTCAATAAAAGTTTTAACTTCGTATTGGAGGTGCCACGACCACTTTCCAATACCGCCCATTTTTGGCACAACTATGCACATTGATGCTAGATGCACTTACAAAAAATTGCAGCACTCTAGGTGTCATAGAACTGACATTATTCAATAATAGGTTTTAACTTCATATGGGAGGTGCCACGCCCACTTTTCCAATACCGCCCATTTTTGGCACAACTGTGCACATTGATGCTAGATGCACTTACACAAAATTTCAGCACTCTAGGTGTTATATAAGTGACAATATTCAATAATAGGTTTTAACTTCGTATCGGAGGTGCCACGCCCACTTTTCCAATACCGCCCATTTTTGGCACAACTGTGCAGACTGACAATTAGTGAACTTTCACAAAAATCCAAGACTCTAGCTGCAACAGTATTCCGAATATGCTAATTTATAAAAAACGAATAAATCCCAAAATTGTGTGGGAGGTGCCACGCCCACTGAAAATATCAAAAATTTATATAGCCTATTTTCACCACCGGTTTAGCATGAACATACTGTGAAAATTTCAAGAAGATCGGTTCAGTAGTTTAGGCTGCTATAAGGAACAAACAAACAAACAAACCAACGAACAAACATACAAACATACAAACACAGATTCATTTTTATATATATAGATGTTTGTAGTGTGTAATAATATCTTTTCAAATTTGTTTATCCTTTCGGTTAGTTCAATAGAATTTTATCCACTGTCTATGAAACTACCACTGTTTGTCCCGTTTTAATTTCTTAACAATTGTTAGAAGTCAGTTGATTACATTTTACGTTATCGTTCTAGCAACTCGAAGGATAAAGAAAAAAGATATAAAAAAAAGATAAAGAAGGAAATATAAAAAGTTGGGTGTATTCATACACACCCTTGGTGCGGGAAGCCGCAACATTTTTGTCCGCCAATTATAACTTTCGTAGGGAGTTAAGGAAACTTTGCTGAATTTCGGAGAAATATACACGCCTCTTCTTATACCTCCCATACCAATATGTAGTATCGTTTGTTAAAACAATACCAATATAACTTCCACACGTATATGAAGTATCTATATGTTTTACATAATCACTTGGAAAGTACGAAATGTGGATGATTTTGATACGCTCCTACTGGTGCAGCCAACAAAAATCATCCGAATGCATACAACATCAATACGGATGATCGATCGCCACACATGCCACATATTGACAGATTTAGCCATGCCCTTTAAGTACCTACCACGCAAATTAAAGCTCTTATAACAACGAAACGGATGAACTCTATCCTCTGCGTTTTGATATTTTACAATGCTTTCACAGACGTTGTAAAACATTGATTTTGGACACCATTGCTACATCTCTCCCAAACGAATGGGCAAAATCTTTGGGTAAAAGAATATGAATGTCTCTTCCATGGGCATAGTCGAAATCAGTTGCAACTTACTCTTGTATTTTCTTGTAATCACTCTGAACCTACTTGCTTTTATAACGCCCCTTCTAGTAACTTCACAGAAATTAAAACCTTTATAACTTCAATATTATTTCTTGAAATCATCTATGGCTGGATGTGGTTAAAAATAAAATAAATAACAGAACCTTTTTTCTTATTAAATATATCACCTAGTAGCATTTACATTGCCTAAAGCTGTCCATGTTGTGATATATACAAATGACCCCCTCGATTTAAGCTCTAGGAGTCACATATGTGCCAGTTAGAATGACAGTGGTCTAAGTCAAAAATCCAAAAAATGAGATATGCCAATTTTTCTCTTTACTTTGATCAGATTCAGATATCTAATTTAAGAACTTTTATTTTTGACATTTATAAAAATTGTGCCCTTACAATTGCATTTCTCATTTTATGCACACCAAAATTGTCTTTAGTGTTAGTTTGAAAGTGGTATAAGTCACACTATATCCATTAATATTGGTGTGTGGTGATGTAAACAAACATTTTTTTATTTATAATGTCCATTTTAGGCGATTCAGATAATTTGAATTATATGTTATTCAAATTATTTGAAAAGTAAAAAATAATTTCAATAAAAATTTTCTAGACGAACTACCTGTAAATATTTTTATACATTGATTTGAACTGGGATATTGTCCTGGCTCAAGACCATTTTGCATCTATATTTAATAGAATGCAGATTTATTTACAAATGGCATGGTGACATTTATTACTTGGCTGCAGACAACCACTATCATGATTTCTACCCTGTCGATTTTTTTAATTTTTTTTTTTAAATAAAATATTTTGTGTTTTCTTTCATTTTTGGTAAGGAATTATTACTTTTGCGAAAAAAAAATAAAAATTTTGTGTGTTCAGCTTTTTCAATTTTGAGAAGTCATTGCGTCCTCTGAAAGTAGATTAAGTTTGATTAAGGATAACATCACTCATACGCACTGTAGTCGGACTGACCATTAACACATTGAGTGCCAAGCCATTTTTACACAAACCTTCCCAGGAGGCGAAACATTTTTTGGGCTATAAGTAAAAGAAATCACTGTCGTACGGAAACGTACGACGTGGCACCCCACGACGGGTTAGGTATCGTACGGAAACGTACGACGTGGCACTCAATGTGTTAATAGAAGCAGTTCTGCAAGATATATTTTTCCTACCTAAGCTGTGTTAAGAATCATTCCTAGGAAGTTTATATGTTCTAGAAAGTTGTTTATTGGTTTGCTACCTATGAACCTGAACAGGGAAAAAAGTTTAAAAAATCCATTTTTTAAGTTTTTTGCGATTTTGACCTTGATGATAAAGTTGTTTTGATTTTATATATTAACGAGGCCCCAAATCTTTGGGGACCTATAAAAATGCATGACATTGGGCAAAACTGGGAGACACGGGTCTTTTTCATGTTTCACTGTGTAAGTCGTCCTTCGATAAATATTAATCTCAGATATTTTAGGTAGTTTTAAGGCCGATCAAAAATTACTTAATTGTTACATGAATTCTATAAAAACGTAGATAAGAAATATTTTAGCTAGGATCTCTTGGCGCGCTTTTCTGTAGACACAACGACTTATGGGTTCCTGTGGCTTTTAGATTTGCCATATAATTGGGTTATTTCGGTCGTTCGCCTCAGACGAACGAACATAAGTTACAGGGTAATATAATTTGAAATTTAATTTTATTCTTTTTTAATTTTTTAACTGCACCTATAAAGTACTGTTTACGAGGAAACTCCTTACAAATTTAATAAATGTTGGAGCGCATATGACAACTGTGTACATGGTTTTCCATTTCGTGACCTCGCTTACTTTTTAAAGAACTTTTAATTTTCACAGTATATAGAAGTGTGAACAATTTATTTTCGTACTTTTGCTTGTAATACAATGACGATATGGAATCAAATTAAACAGAAAAACCTCTGTTAAATATACTACAAATTTGACTCCTCCATTTGTATATGTTTAGTTTTAACAAACACTTGAATGTTTTCCCCTTCAAATAAAAAAAATATTTATTTATAAAACTACGTGAAAGTGATTTTCCGGAATAGGGTTTGTCCCTATTTCTAATTTGAATAAATTGTTTCAGACTTCTTCCGGTATACAAACCACATGGATTTTGCTCAAATTTGGCACAACACGTTAAAACTCAGATAGAGTGGTCCATAGTCACCCCACGAAAATAAAGTTTGGATTGTTTAATGATGATTTGCTAGATCAAGACGTCTGTAAGCTAAACGCTCCTGAAATACCCCTAAAAATCATGTTTTCTCGTGACGATTTTTTATAGTGACGATTGAAAAAAAGCAGACTACCACTATCATGATTTCCATCCAGTCTAAAGGTTTCGCTCAGGTGGCTTCGCAGCGACTTTTCAACATCGAACCCGGCCTCTTTAAATATCTCCATGCCATTTGTAGATAAATTTGCATTCTATTAAATATAGATGCAAAATGGTCTTAAGCCAGGACAATATCCCAGTTGAAATCAAATATTGATTACAGACCAAAAAAATACAAACGAAAAAAAAAACTAATTGAAAAAATTTCATACTTGGTCTAAATGTTTTATAAGGAATAAATAGCGGTAGTCAATACCTTTCGAATTATGCCTAAATGATGAAAATCGGAAGGAAATTGACGCCGCATTGCTCACTTTTGTAAAAAGGGTTTGAAAATGTTGGCTCTGAAAATCCATCACCTGTATTAAATTATTTCACAAACATGGAATGAGTGACGTTCATCATTTAGGCTTCAGACAAAGGTATTGATTTATGTTTCATTACACCTTTTAAAAAATGTTTCCAAGAAATTGAGTCTTTAGCTGCGACTTTGAAAAAACACAAAAAACAACTTCCAACTTAATTTAAAAAAAGTAAGGAATGTTAAATTCGAGTGTGGTCGACAATTTCATTCAAAATGTTTCTTATTGGAATTCAGCGTTTTATACGTAATTTCGTCTGTATAGGTAAAAGTATGTGGTTTCTATTCCGAAAATTGTAAAATTGGAGGGGATAATTGTATGGGGGCTATATCAAAACATGGACCGTCTTTCACTCCAGATATTTATGGATGAAAGAGAACTTGTTATGCCAAATTTTAGAGAAATCGATTGTAATATGCGGTTTGTAGAACGAAAATGGTCAAATCGGGAGTGCCATTTGTATGGAAGCTTTATTTATATCTGAACCGGTTTTCTTCAAATTAAATAGCGTTTGATCTTCACCCAACAAAAAAATTGTGCAAAGTTTTATTTCGACCGGGCGGCAATTGTGAAGAGTAATTAGATTGCAAGAATAGATTGACAGACAGACGGACATAGCTAAATAGACTAAAAAGGTGATTCTAAGTCGATTGGTGTAATAAATGATAGGTGTACATCGTTTCCTTGACACAAAACCAGTATACCATATTGTGTAGGGTATACAAAGGTCGTTACAGTTGAACCGGGTGATCTATATATATAATAATACCCTAGACCGTAGTGGTGTAGGGTATAAAAATGAATCTGTGTTTGTATGTTTGTTTGTTTGTTTGTTCTTTATAGCAGCCTAAACTACTGAACCGATCTTCTTGAAATTTTCACAGTATGCTCATGCTGAACCGGTGGTGAAAATAGGCTATATAAATTTTTGATATTTTCAGTGGTCGTGGCACCTCCCACACAAATTGGGGATTTATTCGTTTTTTATAAATTAGCATATTCGAAATACTGTTGCAGCTAGAGTCTTGAATTTTTGTGAAGGTTCACTAATTATTAGTCTGCACAGTTGTGTCAAAAAGGGGCGGTATTGGGAAAGTGGGCGTGGTACCTCACATACGAAGTTAAAACATATTATCGACCATAGGTGTCATAGACCAAGAGTGCTGAAATTTTGTGTGAGTTGATCCAGTGTAAATAGTTGTGCAAAGATTGGCGGAAAGTGGACGTGACACTTCCCATCTGAAATTAAAACCGGTTTTAGTATTTCGACACCGAGATGGGCGGAAAGTGGCCGTGACCCTTCCCATACGAAATTAATACCAGTTTTTTGAGTATATTCTCCAACGATATTCCTATATTGTTGTGTGAGTTAATTTAGTTGTACCCTGCTTAGACAATATGCAAATGGGCGGGATTTGAAAGGCACATTTTTGATTTGGATTTTGTAAAATTACACGTTTTCTGTGGATTTTCTTAGCACAACAGTAAAGAAAGGTTATAAAAAGTCAAGAAAACGGAAATTATATTAATTTTTTAGTTTTTGTGTTGTTTGATTAGTGAACAATTTGATTGATTTTCTATGAATTTTGAATGTAATGTAGTTTCATCTTACGAATGAAGTTTTTTGTTTAGGTAATGGAAAGGAGGAGAATCACACTTAACAAAAAATCAATTTGATTTTGACATTTTTTCAACTATTCGCCGTAAACTAACGTTCTCCATGGAACATATCCATTTCTTTATTATCTCAGGGAAGAACCTTGATTATAATTGGTACATATATTACCGATCAGGGCAACAATTAATAAGAAAGCAGAGTTTAATTTTACCGTTTGTTTTTTTTTTTGTCTGGCGAAGCGGGCGGGGGTTCAGCTAGTATACGATAAAGCTATAATAGGAAAATATAATAAAAAATGTCATACTTATATCTGTATTTGTAAGAAAAATTGAACACAAACTATTTATAAAATATAAATTTGAACCGATCTGAACCATATTTAGCATATTAGACATTTTCACAAATTTAATGGAAATCTGTTAAATATGTGGTTTCTAGAGCGGACAAAATCAGATCGGCGGCGAAATTGTCACCAGAGCTGTTGTTAGTTGAAGTATATGGCGTTTTGCCAAATTTTAAGAAAATCTGTTAAAAAAATCTGCTAAATTTCTAGAGCGGAAAGAATAAAATCGGGAGAGACACTTTTATGGGATCTATATATAAATCTGATATGATCGGGTCTATTTTTACCAGAGCTATTTATAATTTAAATATGAGCTGGTTTGCAAAATTTGAAGAAAATCTGTTAAAATATATGGTTTCTAGGGCGGAAAGAGTCAAATTGGAGGAGACATTTGTATGGGAGCTATATATAAATCTGAACCGATCTGGACTATTTCTACCAGAACTTTTTCTAGTTTGTGTATATGGCGTCTTGCCAAATTTTAAGAAAATCTGTCCAAATATGTTTCTAGAGAGGACCGATTTGCTTCAAATTAAATAATTCTGCAAAGTTTCATTTAGTTCTAACAACAATTGCGACCTGTACTTTGATTACAAGAATAAATGAACAGACGGACGGGCGGACACTCGACTCAAAAAGTGATTCTAAGTCGATCGGTATAATAAACGATGGGTCTATCTCGTTTCCTTTTGGGTGTTACAAACAAATGCACAAAGACATAATACTCTCGTCGAGTGTATAAAAATTACACGGGAAAATATGATATTTTCGGGAGCGTTCAGCTCACAGACGGCTTGACTCAGGACGAAATATTTTGCAGATCATCATTAAACTACCCAATCTTCATTTCTGGGTGGTGACCGCAGCAATTTCATCCTAATGAACGTAAGCAAGTAGCACCAAATATTTAGTGAGTTTAGTAACCGAAATATACCGACGTTAAAATGTGTAGCGAGTTCCTCACGGGAGAGTATATTGGAGTATACATATATCCACCAGGCTGAGTTCATCGCCGTGTTCACTTTTAATTTTTCTAGCAATTTTTAATACACATCGTTCGAAGCATTTTATTCCTATCCAATATTCCTATTTAGTTATAGGTATATATACATACATATGTATTTACCTGTAGTATACACATAATCAATATGAACCACGGGACCTTCCATACGCGTTTGTTTAGCCGCAAACTATCAACGAGTTCTTTGTGATCATTCAACAGATTAATACGCGTTTCCGCTTCCGCATCGTCTGGCGCACTTTTAACAATAATTGCAGCGATCTCCTTCGGACATTTTTCATACAATATCGGATCCTTGGCAGTATCCATGACACGCTCTGTTTCTGTACAAATATTTAAAATTCACTAATTTGGGGTACACCCCGGTCTGTTATCACGCGAGCCGAGAACACCAAATAACGCAATGTTCCACCGTTTCGATTCGATTCAGGTCGATTCGTCTTATCATTGCAAGTGCAATTGCTTGAGGTCTTCCTTCCTTATGTCGAATCTTTTATATACTTTTGTTTTCTTTTTCTCTTTGTTGTTGCCGGGGAGCACTTATTTTATCAACGACCGAAATGTTGTTGTCTTTTTACCGCAATGGCCAGCGATCGACTGTATACAAATTTATTGATTCGCAGAAATTTTGTTTGCTGAGTGGGGTATGTAGTCGTCGTTGTTGTTGTTGTTTGCTTTGTTTTTGGTGTACTTGTAGCGATTTAAAGATTTTTCCAATATCAACCACAACATCGGCAGCAGGCGTGTGTGTGTACTTTGTTTAAAATAAATAAAGAGTTTTTTTGTTTTAATCGCATGAATCACAATCGCACAGCTATTTGTTTTGAACAAAGAAACTAAAGTCTGTATTAGCTAATCCCTAGCATAGTTTAAGGCGAATGTCTATACATTTAGTAGATGCAATATCAGCAGGTTGGAGAATTGGATAAGAAGTGTACCACATATTGTCATAAAACTAGAGTTTTCTTTTCCCGGCAGAGCGGGAACAATTTTTAAAATTTCCGGGAATTCCCTCTCAATGTATTGTTAAGAATTTACCAAAGCATAATTGTAATTTTAATTTTTTCGACTGTTTGTCATGCATTTAATCGCTTTTGCTCTAAAATTGCACTTAGGAATTGGGGTTTCCGTGCATTATTCTTTAGTAAAAACTGTGTTTGTGAGAAATACAGTTTGTTTCTAATAAATAAGAAAAAATATGATTTAAACCAACATGACTTTTATAGTTATATTGGCTCAAATTCATACATTTTCAAAAAGGATATTTTTTGGTACACTCCAAGGTGCTTCCCGATTAAAAGTTGTCCTACAGATTTCATTATTCAAATCACAGTGGGGGATTTGAGAAAAAAACTATTAAGGAAAGGCTGAAGTCGGGCGGGGCCGACTATATGATACACTCCACTTTGTATCCGAATACAATTGTGTGTTTCCTAATCATAGCCTAACATGACCTGACCCAGTTTGTCAAATCGAGATAGGGCTATATCCAAACATGGAATAAAGTTCAAGTATAACGTGTTATGCTCATGTGAAGAAATTCGGTGAAAATACGTGGTTTATGGGGCGGAAAAAGTCAAGCCGGAGCGAAATTTGTATGACAGCTATATATAAATCTGAACCGATCTAAAACATTTTTACCACAGATGTTGCTAGTTGAAATATAAAATGTTTTGCAAAATTTGAAGACAATCTGATAAAATATGTGGTTTATAGAGTGGCAAAAGTCAAATCGGGAGTGAAATTTGTGTGGGAGCTATATAAAATTAATCTCAACCAATCAACCCATTTCCACCATGGGTGTTTCTAGTGGAAATATAAAAGAGATTGCCAAATTTGAAGAAGATCTGTTAAAATATGTGGTTTCTAGAGCGGAAAAAGTCAAATGGGAGCGAAATTTGAATAGGAGCTATATATAGAGCTATATATAGAGCTATATATATATATCTTAATCTGAACCGATTTTCTTCAAATTAAATAACGTTCGTCCTTATCCCGAAAAACTCCGCTGTGCAAAGTTCCATTTGGTTTTGGCTACAATTGCGACCTGTATCGTATGTATGATTACAAGAATAGATGGACAGACAGACGGAAGACGGACATTGCTAAATTGATTCAAAAAGTGATTCTAAATCGATCGGTATAATTAACAATGGATCTGTCTCGCTTCCTTTTGGGTGTTACATAATACTCTCGTGGAGTGTATAAAAACGGGAAATAATTATAGAACTCCTAAACGGCTTGACCGATTTTGATACAATTTCATACAGACATAGTCGAAGTGTTGAGGACCTTAAGTTCTGCGATAGGGCCCTCTAGGTCTAATGGGTCCAAACTGGAGTGTCTCGGAAAAACAAATTATTTATTATTGCCAAAATTCAATTTGTATACTGATTGCGGCAAGAAAGTATATAAGAGTATTCGTCTTCAAAAAATGTATAAAAACATGCAAACAAACGTATCAGAATCAACTATTTGTTAATTTTTCCCCCGACATTTTCTTGTTTTTAAACTATCAAAATGCAAAATGATGCCCGATTAAGCCCAAAAAATATGTTTTTTAAAGCAAATAGACTCATAGATGAACTGGATAAAAATTGTTAAAAACTCTCTTGAATGTAAATGCTAAGATAACGTAGGACACGATTATTTGAGTCCAGACTTCCACACGACTACAGTGGCGGTCAGCCTGCACTGAACTTTGACATTTTTGAAAAAAATATATCGAATTCAAGGTTAAGTAGAAAAAGAAAAACGCACGATCTTTTTCTTTATTGTAAATATGCAGATTTGTAAGTGAATATGTCCTAAATATGAGTGATTATTTGTGAAAAATCACATTTTTGCGGATTTTTTTTTCTTTTTTGGATTGAGGGCATATTTTTAGGAATATTTCAATTATAGTTTATGTTTAGATCGCCCTAAGTGAATATTAGGTTAACATAAATAGTCAAGGTCTCCTCCTTAGTACAAATCAAGATTGGGCAAGCAATGTCCGTCAGTCCGTCCATCTATTCTTGTAATCAAAGTTCAGGTCGCAATTATTGTTTGATTTTAACTAACGTTGGCTGAAATTAGTTTTGTGGCCCAAGTACGAACCCTATTTAATTTGAACTAAATCGGTTCAGATTTAGATATAGCCCCATAGCTCTCGATTTGACTCTTTTCACTCTAGATACCACATATTTTAACCGATTTTCTTCAAATTTGATAAAATATTTTATATTTCCACTAGAAACACCCAGGGTGAAAATGAGTCAGATCGGTACAGATTTATATAGCTCCCATACAAATTTCTCTCCCGGTTTGATTTTTCCGCCCCAGAAACCACGTATTTTCACCGAATTTCTTCAAATTGAGCATAACACGTTTTACTTGAACTGGAAGAACCTATTGTGAAAGTGGGTCACTTCATTCCATGTTTGGATATAGCCCCGATACAAATATTCTTCTCGGTTTGACAAATTTGGTCAGGTCATATTAGCCTATGATTAGGAAACATACAAAGATCCGTTTTCACTTTCTCGCCCAATTGTATTGTATTCGGATAGAAAGTGGAGTGTATCATATAGTTGGCCCAGCCCGACTTTAGCCTTTCCTTACTTGTTTTGGAACTGTATCGATTGTCTTGCTAACTTTGGATTAAAAATTGAATGGTTCCAAAAATAAAACAGTAAAGTTAACATGATTATCAATTCAGTTTAAATTCTTCACAGAAAAACGCACCTGTTAATTTCAACGAATTAGTCGAACAAATATTTTTTGAATTGAAAAGTTTAGTCCAAATTAGAAAATCCTAAAATAGCACTCAATTCAAATAATTGAATAAAACTTTTGTCAAAAACACAACATCTTCTAATTACACATTTAATCGGAAATTATTTTCTGGCACTTAATGGAATTGACAAATCAATATATGAATTTCATCACCAAGTTAATATGAACAATATTTTCAATAAACGGCTTACAAATGTCTTCTTTGATTCTTTCAATTTCTGAATAATATTTCCTTTGAATTCGTAACTTTTTCGTAAATTTTATTAATTAAATCAAATTTTGTTTATGTCGATTTTGAAGGTTCCGTATCAAAACACCAAAAGAAAGTTGTTAAATGAAGCTTAGCTAACAAAGAGACGAGGTTTTAAAAACAATTTCACCACATATCGATCGTTAACTGGAACACGTTGTTCTAGAAATATAACAATTTCAATCGATTTATTCGCTCATAGCCCCGTTATTGTATATCGCATCTCACTTGTCAACACAATCAAAATGTGTATGCCTTACCCATACCGCTCCTCTTACTAAATCGTTAGTCACTGTGCAAACCCCAAAAAGTGATTAATACGGTTCACTCGAAGTCGCAGAGTCGCGAACGTGCTGAACTATGCTAAGCTTGGTCTTCGATGTAACAGAAAATGGTTTTGATTGACTATCTAGCAGAATCGAATGCAACTATGATGACGATTTTACTTTATCTACTTTCGTTAGTAAACCGGGATGTATAACCGGGTTATTGCAACAAATCAACAAGGTTAGATTGAATTGATAGCTAGTCAGGCTATATAAGCATAGTTCGGCCAGACTATTAAAGAACCTGCTCCCAAGGTAACAAAGTGTAAATTCTTGCAGTCCTTGGCATGGACATTGCAGGTTTTCCACCGACTCTTCTTATTCCTCATCGAGGCGCTTCTACAGTAGTATAATACACTCTCTCTATACTCTAAACCAATTATAAAAAAATTTACTGGCATATTTTTCAATCTTTTACTAAAATTCTGTGGATAAATGTAGAATTTATGAATAGCGCGAAAACACCCTTTTCAAATTTGATAATATAATATTTATAAAGCCAATTTGGATATATGTGGAATTTATAAACTTTCTTACCTAGGCGGTAGGAAGTCAAATCGGTGAGGACACTAGTATGGACCCTATGTCAAAGCATGCTGGGATTTGACCCACACTTACTTTAAATATGCTGTACGAAATTTGCACAAAATCGGTTACAATGTTTGGTTTCTAAAGTGGAGAGATGTCAAATCGGGAGAAACGTTTGTGTGGGGGACTTTATCTAAATATAAACCGATTTGCTTCAAAATCAATTGACTTCAATAATACATCGTACATAGGACGATCAATATTTTTTGTTTTTAATTCGATTTTATGTAATATAAATAAATAAAATAAAGATACGTTTGGAAAAATACAGATATATTTTTTATAAATAACCATATTACACTTGAACCGGATGATATTCATCTAAAACTATAGGCAAAATGGTGTTAATTCCATTTAAAAGGACTACAATGTTTGAAAGCGCACAATTTTTCAAGAAAATATTTTAAAAAGTTATTAGCAGACTATGACACCTGTCTGTTAAAAATACTTAAAATTTCATGATTTTATCTGTATTAGTTTATCATTAAGAACCATCCACCCATAACTGAATTAGTCGTTTTCGAATTCTTTTCCTGAATCTGTTTTTCTATTCTATATTTATACCATCCACTAGGGTATTATGTCTGTGTGCATTTGTTATACAAATCGGCTTAGAATCACTTTCTGAGTCGATTCATCAATATCCGTTTGTCCATCTATTGTTGTAATCAAATTACAGGTCGCAATTATAGTCCGATCTGAACAAAAATTGGCACAAGTAAGTTTTGTGAATCAAGGATGAACGCTATTTAATATAGTATAGCCCCCATACAAATATCGCTCCATAATTGACTTTTTCCGCTCTATAAACCACATATTTTAACAGATTTGCTTCAAATTAGACACAATAGCTTATAATCCAACTGCAAACACCTGTAGTAAATCGGGTAAAATCGGTTCAGATTTAGATATAGCCCACATACAAATATCGCTCCCGATTGATTTATTACCTGCTCCGTGAAAATCCAGTATTTCCACTCCAAAGTAGAATTATTTAATTGCTATTGCTGTCCATTGCGGGGGTAAGTTATAGAGGTAGGAGGTATTGCTGCGAATTCGCTGCGTTTTCGGGATGGTCTTTTAACTTATGTGGTTGATATTTGATAGTTTTTTTTATCGTTTTGTAAAATAAAATTTTTATACTTTATTTATTGATATTGAATTTGCTTCGTACGAGTCTAACAATGTGTATACAAATCTTATAAATAATATAAGCATTATTGTTCTACGGTGCTCAGTGCAGTGACGACAGTGTGGATATTCTTTTGTCCCGTTGGATTGAAAACGACAAGCGACAACGTTTCGTAGTTCTCCAAGTGTTTAAGATAAATTATGAGGCGAGGGCGTAAGTCAGCCTCGTGAATTAGAGTGGAACTCCAATAATCAATTTTTTCCCCTCGAGTTATCGCGGATTTCGAAGAGTTCAAGGTGATTATATGCTGCGAAGGCGTATTTCAGTTTCGTGAGATATAGTGGTAACTCTAATAATCCATTATTTTCCTCTCGAGTTTTCATTGTTTTCGAAGATTTCAAGAACATTATTTGATGCGAGGACGTATTTCAGCCTTCAGTTTTTTTCTTCGGATTTTACAGTTTTCGCAGTATTAGAAAAGTTCAAGATGATTTTTGGTCGCGAGAGCGTATTTGAGTCTTGCGAAATAGGGTGGTAACTCTAATAATCAATTCTTTTCCTCTCGAGTTATCGCGGATTTCGAAGATATCAAATTGATTATACTTTGCGAAGGCGTATTTCAGTTTCGTGAGATATAGTGGTAACTCTAATACTCCATTATTTTCCTCTCGAGTTTTCATGGTTTTCGAAGATTTCAAGATGATTATTTGATGCGAGGGCGTATTTCAGCCTTCAGTGAAGCATTGTAATCATTTTTTTCTCTCGGATTATACAGTTTTCGCGGTATTAGAAAATTTCAAGATGATTTTTGGTCGCGAGAGCGTATTTGAGTCTCGTGAAATAGGGTGGTAAACTCGAATTTTCGAGTACAACATGAAATAACATGACGTTGAAGCTTCTGTTGATGATTCAGTTTGTTGTTTAGAATTTCTATTTTGACGAGAGGTAGTAATTATCCTTAATGTCTCTGACTTAAAATTATAAATTTAACAAATAATAAGTTCAATGTTGTAAAAAGCTTAATTAGCGGCACAGCAGGAGAAGACGAAGTCACTTAGCGGCATATTTATATTTATTTCGAGGTGTTTTAAACGAAATGACGAAATTAATGAACACTCCAACATTATAATTAGCACTATATGGAATTCTTACTTTAGAGACAGCTATTCCAGACCATGTTGAATAATATTTCATTCGTTATCTAAATCGCATATCAAAATTGTATTTTTGCTGACATTTGGTGTTCCTGCAACAGAACACCATATGGCCCCATTTCATTCGCCAATATTGAATACTTGATGTTATAATGTTCTAAGAAAGCCATAAAGCTGTCCCGTTTAATGGCCTGTAAAGGCAGGAAACTACAGCTACCACTAACTAATATGAAATTAGCTCGAAAAGTCATTTGGAGTATCTGCTACTCCTCAATACGGCCGCCAACAAAGCCAACTAAGCACGTGTATGTTATGTTGTACTAATTTGGAATAGTTTTAATTATTTTGGCCATAAAATGTAATTTCCCTCGAGCTTAAGCATTTTATGTGTCAATTACTTACAACAAGGGTTCAAAACCTTAAATCTTGTTAATTATTTAGAATATCATGTTGACAATGAAATGTTCATTAACATTAAAGCACAACAAGGTATTTTAATATCTAAAGACGACATTGGCATAATTAAAAACTACATTCTTGTGCCGTCAAGCGGGCGGGGCGAGGCTACGATGGAACAACTTGTGTTTAACCAAAAACTTACTTTAATGCGGACCCTGCCCCCACCATCCACTGCTTCAACATTTCTTATGCTGGCTTGCGGATACATATTTATGTATTATTTAAGAGATAAACATTTCTTAGGCTATTGCAGCAGAAAGTAGAGAGCTAACAAGGCAATCCATTCCGATGTGCCAAAGTGGCAGTGGCAATAACAAAGCCATCAGCACAAACACTAACACTACCAGTAGTCGAAGCAGAAGACGATGCGGGAGTAGGAGTAGAAGTTACAGTCAGCTGTAGTGTTTGTTCGGTGTGTGTGTGTGGAAGGATGCTTACAACGGATTCCTACAGCGGCCGTAAACAATCGTTTCAATGGCTGCCGATGTGTTTGGCCATCTCTACTTGCCTTTCTCTTTTCTCCTTGGCCGAGTGGCAGCACGTTACGGCCGTGTTATCCTTCCATCCTATCATCACCGTCATCATCAGCATGGTCGTCGGCGCAATCATCACTCGCATCATTATGCCTTGATGATGTGGTTGGCAGCGAGATTGACTTTATGAAAGTGTACCGCTGTTGTTTGGAGAGCTACATGCGTAGAGACATAAATATTCGTGTACTCTCGGATAGACACAAACTCCTTGTCAATCACTTTCTTATCCGCAGAAAAGTAAACGAATGAATTATGTTCTAGTCGGTGTGCACCGACTTGCATACATTGATCCCTGATTGGTTTACGTGGCCACCTCAAGTAATGCCTTTGGCAACGTTTTGAATTGAGGCATGAACTCCATTCGGCTCTTGTGAAAGTTGGAGGGCTCTCAATTCAACAATGAAGCTCATATTGGTCAGATCATAACTTATAAAATTCTTTCCCTTTTGAATAACTTTTCAATCCACATTTACTTCATTTAAACCCAGTATAAAGGGCGTTAAGCTATTCGACAATGCCTTATGTAGGATACTTTCATAATTCAGTGGACGAAATGATTGTTACCATTCCTGCTGCTGGTAATTGTGTTGCCATAAAATATTCTATCGTCATGAATCTTGATGAACACCACGGACACCACGAATAGCCAAAGGATGCGTGTAAGACTTGTGTATGTGTGTAAGTGTGGGTACTCACTGCAGTATTAACATGACGTTCGCTGGTGATAATAAATTTTTAGGAAGGAAATAAACCAGACCAACACAAATCGGACTTCGGACTAACACTCTAATAGGCAGACAGACAGACATGCCTTTAATTTGAGGGAGTTAAACGGAGGGTCGGGGGTAGTTCTGTCCACTTGGCATTTGCTTTAAGGATTATAAATACTCGTTTTATATAGTTGAATTTATTAAAGGATGATATATCCGATTAGTGACAGTGGATTACATTCATTGCACATTGTAGGACAAGTTATTAGATGAGATTCCAATGGAGCTATTGTTAGATATGATGGATGTATGGACAAGTTGTGGCCGAAAGCGACGCAGGGGATAAGCTATTCATCAAATTGAGTACTTTATGATTGGTAGACTATTATGAGGCGAGTATCCATCTGTCTAGTTTGATATCACTAGATACAAAATATTTGTCTCTGTTCCGAAAAAAACTAAAATAAAGATATATATATTTAATTGTGCTCTAACATGGAGGGAAATGTTTTAAGAACTTGTTATGTATATTTTAATTTATCATCAGAGTTAGCCTCATTATTGTTCTTAATATATAGAGAGACATAAAAATGTGGACTAAAAAAAATATATTTTTTATTAAAAGTTAAAACAAGTAAGTAAACATCAGTCGATGTGGAAGGTACTAGGAGGTTCGTGTCACATGGTTCCAGTTTCCATATTTTAAAACAATTGTAACAAGTAAGAAGGCGTTAAGTTCGGCCGGGCCGAATCTTATATACCCTCCACCACGAAGTGCATTCCACAGTATTATCAGCAGATTAAAGGAAGTCGACTTTACATAGAAGTACAGTACCATATTACGAAAATTGTGATATTTTTATGCACATTACTATATTTGTTTACTATTTAAAACTATAATGAATACTTATGCGCACTGTTCAAAATCGACTACTATATATAAATAAAATGCAGAAATTGTGAAAGTGAACATGCCTAAATATTAGGCGATTGTCAGTCGCCATTAGAAAGAAGCATTTCCAGATACAGACAAAGTGATAAGAAAAGTATAAATTTTAAAGATATCCCCATTCGCCCCATTCTCCGCCCAAATGAACAAATTTCGAAAAAAACATTTTTCGAGTCTTCATAGTCAGAATGTATACACCGAATTTCATGATTTCAACTTCAGCGGTTTGGTAGGTCCCATTTGTATCCCTCTTTTTTAATTATATCCCTTAAAGGTACGAATTTCGAAAAAACCCTCTTTTTGACGTGTCTATGCAATTAGAGGGATGTACACACCGAATTTCATGATTCTAGCTGTTGTCGTATCATTGGTACCACATTTTATCCGTTTTTGTCCATTTCACAAGATAAAACTTTTATTATACACTCCACGAGAGTATTATGTCTTTGTGCATTTGTTTGTAACACCCAAAAGGAAACGAGATAAACCCACTGTTAATTATACCGTTCGTCTTAGAATCACTTTCTGAGTCGATTTAGCAATGTCCGTCTGTCTGTCTGTCTGTCTGTCCGTCCATCTATTCTTGTAATCACGATACAGGTCGCAATTGTAGACAGAACCAAATGAAACTTTGCACAACGATGTTTTTCGGGATAAGGACGAACGCTATTTAATTTGAAGAAAATCAGTTCAGATTTAGATATAGCCCCCATACGAATTTCACTCCCGATTTGACTCTTTTCACTCTAGATACCACATATTACAACAGATTTTCTTTAAAATTGGCAAAACATCTTCTATTGTAACTAGAAACACCTGTGGTAAAAATGTGTTAGATCGGTTCAGATTTATATATAGCTCCCATACAAATTTCTCTCCCGATTTGACTTTTTCCGCTCTAGAAACCACATATTGTATCAGATTGTCTTCAGATTTGGTAAAACATCTTATATTTCCACTAGAAACACCCATGGTGAATATCGGTCAGATCGGTTCAGATTTATATATAGCTCCCATACAAATTTCGCTCCCGATTTGCCTTTTTCGCTCTAGAAACCACATATTGTATCAGATTGTCTTCAGATTTGGTAAAACATCTTATATTCCCACTAGAAACTCCCATGGTGAATATCGGACAGATCGGTTCAGATTTATATATAGCTCCCATACAAATTTCGCTCCCGATTTGACTTTTTCCGCTCTAGAAACCACATAATGTATCAGATTGTCTTCAGATTTGGCAAAACATCTTATATTTAAATAAGAACATCTATGGTGAAAATAGGTCAAATCGGTTCAGATTTAGATATAGCCCCCATACAAATGTCGTTCCCGATTTGACATTTTCCTCTGGAGAAACCACATCTTGTACTCGATTTTCTTTAAATTTGGCACAACATCTTATAATCTTACTAGAAACACCTATGCAGAAATTGAGTAAGATCGGTTCAGATTTAGATATAGCCCCCATATAAATGTCGCTCCCGATTTGACTTTTTCCGCTTTAAATGTCACATATCCTAACCGATTTTCTTTAAATTTGGGACAACATCTTATAATCCAACTAGAAACACTATGCAGAAATTGGGTAAGATCGGTTCAGATTTAGATATAGCCCCCATATAAATGTCGCTCCCGATTTGACTTTTGCCGCTTAAAAGCCACATATTGTGCTCGATTTTCTTTAAATTTCGCACAACATCTTATAACACTGTGCAACATTTTTGAAGTCATTTCAAAATAACCATATACGGACACCGCTACATGATAAAAGACCAAAAAAAAAAGACCCGTGTTTTTTTTCCCCAAAGTCATGCACTTTTTTTTTATGGGCCCCCAGAGATTTGAGGCCTCGGTGTAATTTTTGGAAAAAAGTGATCATATTCTCAGGCTCATATCTTGCAAACCGTTCGGAATTACGAACGATTTACTCTCTGAGGCAAAGTTCTAGCTCTTGTCATAAAGAACAAAAATTGTGAACATATAAAATCAAAAAAACTTCATCTTCAAGGTCAAAATCGCAAAAAACTTAAAAAAATTCGATTTTTTAACCTTTTTTCCCCTGTTCAGGTCCATAGGTAGCAAACCGTTGAAAATTCAGGGAAACAATCAACTACAAAAATGTACCTAAGATCTCAATAAACAACTTTCTAGAACATATGAACTTCCTAGGAATTATTCTTAACACCGTTTAGGTAGCGCTTAGGTAGCCGCAAAATTGAAAAATTTCCCAAAAATTTTTTAATTTCATTTGTTTTTTCTTTACTTCAACATTGACATACTATGCTATCTAATATAAAAATAATAAAAAAATATTCGTATTATGTTTATAATGTTGATGGCCCTGGACTTGCATATCGCACTCTCTTAAGTTGTGGATCCAAATCGTCCTCCGAATCGTCCGAATCTGACTCTGATTCAGAACTTATGGTGTGCAGAGGCACGTTGCATCCAGACTGCCCTCCACCATCAGTTTTTTCTTCTTCATATACTTCATTAACATCATACAGGGTGATCTTGTGACTCCACCAACATACCTGAAATGAATTAGAAAAGAAATCAAAAAAGGAATGCAAAACAATGATCAATAAAATTGATATTACCTCTGCAAGCAATGCGTCGAGTTTTTTGCCTTTGTACCGTTTTTCCATGGGCATTGTGGTTTGGTGTCCAACGATCTGGAGTTGGCGGCCTTGGTGATACAAAATCTTCAGGTGCAAGCACTGGTAGTGTTGCTGTTGCAGTTGCTTTATAGATTTTGTTCTTCTCAGCATGTCGATTTAGACGACATGTATAATTTACGCATGCATTATGCATAGCAACTGGTTGCATCATGATCACCTGGGTGATTAATCCAGTTTACCGGCTTACAATACTTCATACTAACATTTCCTCCACTCAACCATGCCATGAGATTGTTATAACATTGACGACACACTGTATTAGGTGTGTAATTTTCACCGGTCAAGTCTACTTCGTCGAAAAACAACTTATATGCTATAATGAATTCACTAGTTAAAAGATTCTTTTGCTTTTGAAATCTTTTAGAATTTTGTTTTCTGATTTGATGACCGCAAACGTAGCAAAATAAATCAATTTTTTCACATTGCATATTGAAATTGTTAGTTGCCAATGTTGTGTGTGAATTATGCTGTAGCACTTTTTCTATAACTTTGTCCGCTGAGTTCTCGTTGACGTCGCGCTGTGTACTGCCTCAATGTGAGCGTCGTGTCGCTTTTATATTGTGTGCTGCGGCTACATATGTGTTGTTAATGTTGTTGGTACAAATGGATTGCGACTACTTCGCTGCTTTGAATTGTCATGTGTTTTGTTAGTGCAAATTTTTGGACCGACGACTTTGTTGTTGTTTGTTGAATGGCATCGATGATGTCGTGTGGGTAAGAAATACTGGAATAAACAATTTTTCACTTTTGCGGCTACCTAAGCGCTACCTAAACGGTGTTAAGAATAATTCCTAGGAAGTTCATATGTTCTAGAAAGTTGTTTATTGAGATCTTAGGTACATTTTTGTAGTTGATTGTTTCCCTGAATTTTCAACGGTTTGCTATCTATGGACCTGAACAGGGGAAAAAAGGTTAAAAAAATCGAATTTTTTTAAGTTTTTTGCGATTTTGACCTTGAAGATGAAGTTTTTTTGATTTTATATGTTCACAATTTTTGTTCTTTATAACAAGAGCTAGAACTTTGCCTCAGAGAGTAAATCAAAATTCCGAACGCTTTGCAAGATATGAGCCTGAGAATATGATCACTTTTTTCCAAAAATTACACCGAGGCCTCAAATCTCTGGGGGCCCATAAAAAAAAAGTGCATGACTTTGGGGGGAAAAAAAACACGGGTCTTTTTTTTTTTGGTCTTTTATCATGTAGCGGTGTCCGTATATGGTTATTTTTTTTCGTGTTGCACTGTGTAATCTAACTAAACAAAACTATGGTGAAAGTGGTTCAGATTTAAATTCAAATGTTGCTCCCATAAGTTTAACCGATTTTGGCCAAACTATACATTTTATATTTCACCTATTTCGATCCAGGTTTCAATATATCCTCATACAAATGTCCTTTCCGATATAAAATTTTTTTGTCAAACACATACATTTACAGGATACAAAAAACCTTCCCGTTTTCACTTTTTCACCGAATTGAATTGTATTCGGATTGAAAGTGGAGTGTATCATAGAGTCGACCCCGCCCGACTTTAGCCTTTCCTTACTGGTTTTCTTTGTGTTACTTCCAAGCTACAAGAGGAATGGCCGCAACAAATTTTAACTGAAAGAAAATAAGAAATTTAATTAATAAGCCAAGGCTACCAATATTTGTATATTATGTATATAATGGAAATAATACTTCAATTCATAAAGTAAATATAAGGGAGCAATCATAAATACCCTAAACATTGGTGGATAGAGAGTGTATTTTCAGCTACAGTCGTTTGAATAAACTAAACTATTTCCTTCCTATTTTTAAACTATTTCCATCCTATTTTAATTTCAAAAGTATAAATTTTGAAAATACCTTATCTCTCACGTACGCAGTATAAGACAACTTCATGATTCTACAATTTTTGGTCGTAAAAGCAACAAAATAAAGTACGAATTTGAAAAAAAATATTTTACGTGGCTATGCAGTCAGAGGAATGTATACACCGAATTCCATGATTCTATCAACAGCCATTTTGTTGGTACCATTTTTATCCCCTTTTTCCAATTTTTTTCCCTCAAGACATGACGTATCTACACAATTAGAGAGATGTACACACTGAATTTCATCATTCTAGCTGAATTCGTTTAGTTGGTACTATTTTTATCCCCTGTAGCCATTGTATCCTTTGATAGTACGAATTTGGAAAAAACGTTTTATTTTTCGTGTCTACGCAGTCAGAGGAATGTATACTCCGAGTTTCATGATTCTAGCTGAGGTCATTTGGTAGGTACTATTTTTATCCCCATTTGAACCCCAAAAAGTACGAATTTTGGAAAGTTCTTTTATTTTACGTGTCTACGCAATCAGAGGAATGTATACATAGAATTTTATTATTCTAGGTGCAGCCGTTAAGTTGGTACTATTTTTATCCCTCTATCCCCATTTAACCCCTTAAAAGTACGAATTAAAAAAATACTCTTATATTATGTATCTACTCCATTAGAGGAATGTACACGCCAAATTTCGTGTTTCTATTTGTTGTCGTTTGATAGGTACCATTTTTATCCCTTTTTGTCCCATTTCGCCCCCTACAAATAAAAAACACTCTATGGTGCCCTTTTATGCTATAAAGGGAATGCGCATACTGAAATACTCTAAATATTAGGGGTATTTTCAGTCCTTGTGAGGGAACAATTTTTCCCTCTGGGCCGTTTTCGCACACTTTCAATCCCAACCGATCTACAACCATAAGACACATTTAGGCAAAATGTGAACCTTCTAGCTCATTTCGTTCGGCCGCTATCGTGCTTTCAACAGACAGACAGACAGACGGACATGGCTATATCGTCTTAGAATTTTACCACGACCCGTATATATATACTTTATGGGGTCTCCGATGAATATTTCAAGGTGTTACAAACGGAATGACAAAGTGAATATACCCCCATCCTGGAGGTGGAGGGTATAAAAACACGATCAAATATCAAGTCATAGTGGATTCCATGCGCCAGTATAGAAGTTATGAAGCATTTAATATTACCTAGGATAGACACAATTGTGTGAGAGGTACAAGAAGAGGAGTGGCTATATATTATAAAAACATTTTCAAATATCAAATTGCAAATTATTTGGACTACTCGTATGGATGATATGTCGGTTTTATTATATCCTCACTCAAAGTGTAACGCATAGACACAAATGACCCATATCCTATGTAAGGTTTGGGGTTCGGGAATTCCCGTCCAATTTTTTCCTGGAATTCCCGGCACTTAAGTGTACTAAATATGGAGGACGCCCCTTCAAGGATCTAACCCACAAATTACCCTACACTACGTAAAATTAAATCTGTAATAACTTCTATACGGATAATCGGCATACTGTGAAATTTTATATTTGACAATGCTTTTATAGAGGTTACATTCGCATAAAATATGTGCGATGTTGCCACGCCCCTTCTAGTATCTCCCACACAAAATGGCATAAACTTTGGCTACCCTATACAGAGCTCTGCTTTGTATGTGGGTTATACTAAAATATGCATCGGACATTTTTTCCATATATCGTTACCAAAATATAAAAAAGACTCAACTAACATTTTTTCGCCAAATCTATATTTTTGTTTATCGTAACCGAAGTGTTGTGTTTTGTTAAAATAACCAAAAATCTCGATTTACAAAAAAAATTTAGTTAAGTCTTTTTTATATTTTGATAACGATATATTTTTTTCCATATATATGCATATTTTAGTAAGGAAAGGCTAAAGTCGGGCGGGGCCGACTATATGATACACACCACTTTCTATCCGAATACAATTCAATTCGGTAAAAAATAGAAAACGGGAAGGATTTTTGTATGCTTCCTAATCATAGGCTAATATGACCTGACCCAATTTGTCAAAACGAGAAGAATATTTGTATCGGGGCTATATCCAAACATGGAATGATGTGACCCACTTACACAATAGGTTCTTCCAGTTTAAGTATAACATGTTATGATCAATTTGAAGAAATTCGGTGAAAATACATGGCTTCTGGGGCTGAAAAAGTCAAGCCGGGAGTGAAATTTGCATGGGAGCTATATATAAATCTGAACCGATCTGACCCATTTTCACCAAGTGTGTTTCTAGTGGAAACATAAGATAGTTTGCCATATTTGAAGAAAATCGTTTAAAATATGTGGCTTCTAGAGCGCAAAAAGTCAAATCGGAAGCGAAATTTGTTTGGGAGCTATATACAAATCTGAACCGATCTGCCCCATTTTTACCACAGGTGTTTCTAGTTGAAATATAAGATGTTTTGCCAAATCTGAAGACAATCTGATACAATATGTGGTTTCTAGAGCGGAAAAAGTCAAATCGGGAGCGAAATTTGTATGGGAGCTATATATAAATCTGAACCGATCTGACCCATTTTTACCACAGGTGTTTCTAGTTGGAATATAAGATGTTTTGCCAATTTTGAAGAAAATCTGTTGTAATATGTGGTATCTAGAGTGAAAAGTGTCAAATCGGGAGAGAAATTCGTATGGGGGCTATATCTAAATCTGAACCGATTTTCTTCAAATTAAATAGCGTTCGTTCTTATCCCGAAAAACTTTGTTGTGCAAAGTTTCATTTGGTTCTGTCTACAATTGCGACCTGTATCGTGATTACAACAATAGATGGACGGACGGACAGACAACCGGACGGACTTTGCTAAATCGATTTAAAAAGTGATTCTAAGTCGATCGGTATAATTAACAATAGGTCTATCTCGCTTCTTTTTGGGTGTTACAAACAAATGCACAAAGACATAGTACTCTCGTGTAGAGTATAAAAACTGTGTAGAAGGACAAAAGATACAAATTCGCGGACGGAAACGCAAACGCTATGTCATACATAACTTTTGAGGTACAGTAGTGCTGCAACAGTGTCCTTTACACAATCTCTACAGGTTTCAAAAATTAACATGCCTCTTGTCATTGACAGCTTTTATTCAAATTCAGTTCATTCATTAACATGCACTAACTCACAGATTAAAGTAAAGTCCTTTCAAATTGCCTCAACATATTTGCCTTAGTGTGCATGTCCATGGATCTTCACAGTGCAAGACTATCGTTATCGAAATAATTTAACGATTTTAAAATTGACTTGGAAACGATAACGACACTTCTCTCCCTCTCGCACACTCTGTTTATTTCAGCACTAATAGTGTTTGACAAAGCACATTTTCCCTTATTGCTCTCAATTATTCAAATGTTCCATAAAATCGAATCCCTGCGAAAGTCAACCGACAATCAGCCAACCAGACTCCTAATCGATGATTTCCTTTTAAAACCAATATTGCAACAGCTTCAGTTTTTATCAACTCGAAAACACACAGCGGCACACACCCAAGGACACACAGCAACTCTCACTCACAGGACGGACGAAATTCCGTAATCAAGAAATTGAAATCAAATAAAATCCGACACTACCGACCGACTGAGTTTGTGTGCCTCGCACTCGTACTAAAGTTAACATCAACTTTTTACAATCTTAGGAAACGGAAACCGCCATAAGTTAAACTTAATTGAGATTGGAAATAAGTTAGGCGGAATTGCCATTCGATGTCGAAGTCGTCGCTGTGATGCGACAAAGACGAAAGCAAAAGTGAAGGGAAACGAGCGTTTGTTTTTTTGTAGTTTGCACAAAGTTACAAGATGTTACAGCATCAAAGACGTCTAAGGCGAGAGGCTTATCCAGACTAAAGTTGAACAAGACTAGAGTGCCGACAGAAGTCGACCGCGGTCTGCTATATTGTGCCCTATACTGTCGGCCGGTATGAAAGTAAGTTCGAAGACTGATAATGCTACATTTTGTTCACCGAACCAACACTCAGGGGATGTCCCCCTACCGTTGGCGGAAGGAAGATCAGGTATTGGAAGAAGGAAAGAGGGAGTAGTGTCTGTTGTCATCTGTTTTGAATTTCAGAATGTCGTAATTGGAGGGAAAGATATTTGCCGGAAGTCGGTTCCACATACGGATAGTACGGGCGGAGAACGAATTTATTCTGTAATGTGTAGTGCGGCCGGTATAAGATGACGATACTCCGAAGAACAAACACCATGAAAGTATCAACATCATCGCCCTCCTTTGGACATGGTCAAATAGCTCCAGTGATGAAGCTGGAGCACCCGACCATATATTTGAGTTGTATTCCATCTTTGGTCTGATGTAGGTAGTGTAGACATTGAGCAGATCAGAGGGTGTGAAATATTTCTTTCTCTTTGGCAAAACTCCGGGACTCTTCGATTTACGTAACACTTAATATGTTACAAGGAAAGGCCGATCAGAGCTACAAAAAACACGAATTCGGCTAGCTCTCTAAAACCGAATTCGGCACAATTCCGAAAACGTGGAATGAATTATTACGTCTGTTTTCTTTAAGCCGGTATAACAAGCTGCAATAAAAAAACGTTAGTAAAAATATTTTTTTACTCATAACACAGTACGACAGTGGTTGGTACACATGAGAAATGTTAACAGAATATGAAAATAGGCTTAAAATAAAGAAATACGTGTCTCGGCGATTTGCTGTAGCACGTCAGAATTTTGAGAAAATCGATTTTAAAGATTCGAAGGATCGTGGAGGTTCACTTGTAACGTAGTACTATTATAAAAAGTTCTATAAAAACAGAATGGGTGAACCGATTTAAGTGCTTGAGCCAGTTTTGAAAAGGGAATTAAATTTGGATTTGTTTTTATTAAAAAAAAAACATTTTTTCCGCTAGATGGCGCTTTAATTCTCATGTAAAATTAAAAAATATCCAAAAAATGTACGAAATTCATTAAAAATACAATGATGTTGATTTGAAATCCAATAACTAAAGTAGAATCTTTTTCGCTGGGCGGAAATTGCTTGATTCAGCGAATTACATTACATTTTTGGATATTTTTTAATTTTACATGAAAATTAAAGCGCCATCTAGCGGAAAAAAATGTTTTTTTAATAAAAACAAATCCAAATTTAATTCCCTTTTCAAAACTGGCTCAAGCTCTTAAATCGGTTCACCCATTCTGTTTTTATAGAACTTTTTATAATAGTACTACGTTACAAGTGAACCTCCACGGTCCTTCGAATCTTTAAAATCGATTTTCTCAAAATTCTGACGTGCTACAGCAAAACGCCGAGATACGTATTTCTTTATTTTAAGCCTATTTTCATATTCTGTTAACATTTCTCATGTGTACTCAAAAAAATTGATTTTGTCGTACTGTGTAATAAAACATTATTTTTCACATTGTCGCCGACTAAAATATAAATATATATGTCAAACAAATTTTCAAAAACTTTTTTGAACTCGATATCGTCTAATATTTATACACTCCACGAGAGTATTATGTCTTTGTGCATTTGTTTGTAACACCCAAAAGAAAACGAGACCCATTGTTAAGTATACCGATCGACTTAGAATCACTTTCGAAATTATAGTCCGGTCGCAATTATAGTCCGATCTTAACAAAAATTGGCACAAGTAAGTTTTGTGGATCAAGGACGAACGCTATATAATTTGAGGCAAATCGGTTCAGATTAAGATATAGCACCCATACAAATGTCGCTCCCGATTTGACATTTTCCGCTCTAGAAACCACATATTGTACCCGATTTTCTTTAAATTTGGCACAACATCTTATAATCCAACTAGAAATACATATGCAGAAATTTGGTAAGATTGGTTCAGATTTAGATATAGCCCCCATACAAATGTCGCTCCCGATTTGTCGTTTTTTGCTGTAGGAACCACATATTGTACCCGATTTTCTTTAAATTTTGCACAACATCTTATAATCCAACTAGAAACACATATGCAGAAATTAAGTAAGATCGGTTCAGATTTAGATATAGCCCCCATACAAATGTCGCTCCCTATTTGACATTTTCCGCTCTAGAAACCACATATTGTACCCCATTTTCTTTAAATTTGGCACAACATCTTATAATTCAACTAGAAACACATATGCAGAAATTAGGTAAGATCGGTTCAGATTTAGATATAGCCACCATACAAATGTCGCTCCCGATTTGACATTTTCCGCTCTAGAAACGACATATTGCACCCGATTTTCTTTAAATTTGAAATAACATCTTACAATCCAACTAGAAACACCTATGCAGAAATTTGGTAAGATCGGTTCAGATTTAGATATAGCCCCCATACAAATGTCGCTCCCGATTTGTCTTTTTTCGCTGTAGGAACCACATATTGTACCCGATTTTCTTTAAATTTTGCACAACATCTTATAATCCAACTAGAAACACATATGCAGAAATTAAGTAAGATCGGTTCAGATTTAGATATAGCCCCCATACAAATGTCGCTCCCTATTTGACATTTTCCGCTCTAGAAACGACATATTGTACCCGATTTTCTTTAAATTTGACACAACATCTTATAATCCAACTAGAAACACCTATACAGAAATTCGGTAAGATCGGTTCAGATTTAGATATAGCCCCCATACTAATGTCGCTCCCGATTTGACTTTTGCTGCTTTAGAAACCACATATTGTACTCGATTTTCTTTACATGTGGCACAACATCTTATAATCGAACTAAAAGCACCTGTGCAGAAATTGAGTAAGATCGGTTCAGATTTAGATATAGTCCCCATACAAATGTCGCTCCCGATTTAACTTTTGCCGCTTTAGAAACCACATATTGTACCCGATTTTCTTAAATGTGGCACAACATCTTATAATCCAACTAGAAACACCTATGTAAAAATTGGGTAAGATCGGTTCTTCCCGTTTTCGCTTTTTCACCGAATTAAATTGTATACGGATAGAAAGTGGAGTGTATCATAGAGTCGGCCCCGCCCGACTTTAGCCTTTCCTTACTTGTTTTAACACAATATTATTTCTTCAAAATTTGTTTTCATATACGCGGTGATATTGCTGTTGGCGACATTTAAAAAAATCTTTTATTTTGACTTTTTTAACTTTTTATTTAAGTTTTTGTAGCCCTATTGTAGTCATATAATTCCTCTTTCCAAAATGTATAAACTTATTGTAAGCAACTTGATATACAATCAATCTGTTGATATACAATGAAATATGATTAAATATTAATATTAATTTATCGCCGTAAAGCCACATTTTTATCCAATCATTGAAATTTGTTCTACTCTAACTTTATGGACAGATTGTTATACCAAACTGGAAAGGACAGAACAAGGGTTTGAATAGCGTCTAACAGGCAATAAATAGCGTATCACATTTTGTACATTATTACACGTATAACTAATATCACTGTCCAACAAATTAAGACTTTTTGATTTGAAGCAAATCGGTTCAGATTTATGACATTTTTCGATCTAGAAACATCATATTTTATCGGCACACATTTTGTACCCGATTTTCTTTAAACTTGGCACAACATCTTATAATCTGACTAAAAATACCTATAGATACAAGATATCATACAAATGTTGCTCCCGATTTGTCATGTTCCAGTTTAGAAACCACATATTGTACCCTATTTTCTTTAAATTTTGCAAAACATGTTATAATCACACTAAAATCATCTGTGGCGAAAGCGGATAAAATCGGTTCAGATTTAGATATATCCCCAAACAAATTTTGCTACCAAATGTTTAGCCGATTTTGGCCAAACTTTGCATATTGTTGTGGGGTAGAAAGTGAAGGGTATCATATAGTCGGCCCCGTCCGACTTTAGCCTTTTCTTCCTTGTTTTATAGTGGATCAAGGTTTCACTTTTTGGTCGAAGGAAGCATTATACTAATTGAAAAAAGAAGAAAGTTAATGTCTGAGAGAATTCTTATTGAAATCGAATTTTCATTTACGCGGAAGATCTTAATACTCTAGCTCCTCTCTTTATGAGTCAATTTGACCCTTTTTTCCAAGGAAATCAAGAAAAAATCTTTCAAAAAATACTTTTAAGGATTAAAATGTTCTACGAAAAAAATAAGAGTGAAATAGGATAAATGTTGGCTGTAAGGTGAAATAATTGTGAAAAGTCCATTTAGAAAAACGCGAGTAACTTCCTATCATATAGAGAAAACCGAAATATTTGTTGGCATATGAATACTGACTAAATATGGAATATTTTTAACAGAATTGTTTCAGAATCCCAGATAGGAAAATATGAAATAGATACAAGGTCAACCGCAAATTTTGGATTTTTGTAAAAATTACAGCTTTTTTCGCCACAGACTACATATATGTTACAAGCGACATTAGTTCTTAAATAAGCATGCAAAAAGTCAACAGGATATATCGCGAGAAAAAAAAAACAAATCATTTTAGTCACATCTCCCGCAAAAACGAAAAGTTTTCAAAAATATCCAATTTGTATTTTTTATTCATTTAAATAAATTTAAAAATTCGTACTTTTAAGGGGTAAAATGGGAATAGAGGGATAAAATTGGCACCAACCAAACGGCTCCAACTAGAATAATGAAATTCGGTGTGTACATTCCTCTGACGGCGGAGACATGTAAAAAAACTTTTTACAAATTCGTACTTCATAGATCTCGGTGGACAATTGTGATCACTTCTTCGAGAGATAACACGGTCCGGAGACTTTTCCCGTAAAAGAGCAATGGTTTCGTTGCTTGTGTGCCACGTAGCGCCGTCTTGTTGAAAGTAAACGTTGTCCAGATCAATACCATCCAACTCCGACCATAAAAAATCATTAATCATATCGCGATAGCGCAATCCATTCACCATAACTGTTGATCCAACCTCATTTTCGAAAAATTAAGGTCCAATGACCCCGCCGGACCATAAACCGTACCAAGCAGTCACACGATGAGGATGGAGAGGCTTCTCAACAATAACTCTTGGGTTTTCCGAGTCCCAGATGCGACAATTTTGCTTGTTGACGTAGCCACCGAGGTGGAAATGGGCCTCATCAGTCAAGATGATTTTTCGATGGAATTCCGGATCATTTTCATTCATCTCAAGGACCCAATTTCAATGCGTTTTTGAAGCGTGTATCGTTCCATTTTTAGTAATGGCGTAGTTTCTACTTGTCAAAGAATAAAAGATTCAAAAGTGACAGCTACCGAAATACCGGGTGATTCAAAATAACACCTCTTTTTGGAAAACCCTGTATAATGCTCGCTTCGAACAAAATATATAAACTTTGAACCACTGTAAAAAAGAACAAGTAAGCAAAGGCTAAAGTCGGGCTGGGCCGACTATATGATACCCTCCACTTTTTTCCCTACTACAATAGAATTCGGAGAAAAATGATAATCGGGAACGATTTATGCATAGGTACTATATGTGTAGTCTAGTGCGTAAAAAGTCAAATTGGGAGCAACATTTGTAAGTGAGCCATATATAAATCTGAACGAATCTGACACATTTTCACCATGGGCGTCATAATATGAGATTTCTGGAGCAGAAAAAGTCAATCATAATTTTTCACCATAAGTGTTCCTAGTTTAAATATAAGAAGATCAGTTAAAGTATGTGGTTTCTAGAGCGGAAAAAGTGTAATTGGGAGCAATATTTGTATGGGAGCTATATATAAATCTTAACCGATCTAACACACAGATTTCATCACAGATGTTTCTAGTTGAAATATAAGATGTTTTGCCAATTTGGTGAAAAGAGTCAAATCGGGAGAATTCGTATTGGGGCTATATCGTCCATATCCCGAAAAACTGTAAAGTTGCATTCGGTTCTGGCTACAGTTGCGACCTGTACTTTAAATACAAGAATAGATGGACACACAGACAGACATTGCTAAATCGATACAAAAAGTGATCTGAAGTCGATCGGTATAATTAACAATGGGTCTATCTCGCTTCCTTTTGGGTGTTACAAACATCTGCACAAACACATAATACCTTCGTGGAGTGTATAAAAACTCAGACAAAGTTTATTCTGCAAAAATGATGACCTTGCAGAATTGTAGGGTTGCTACTCTGTTCCAAAAATGCTGTTGGACAGTGCAATTGCATAAAAATAATGTGTTTAGATAAACAAATACTTATTTAATGGAATTTTTGGAATTATGTAGAAAAATATTTCCGAAAATAATGTATTGTATTAATGTATTTTGTCCTTTTCCATCAAAATACATAGAATTATAGGGCCGCTACTCTGTTCCAAAAATGCTGTTGGACAGTGAAATTGCATAATTTTTTTTTAATATAATTATTATAAAATATAATTATTATATGATATATGTATCTTAAACTATTTGAGTTAGTTTTTTTTTGTATTTATTTAGTACTATCACTATGCAAAATATCTTTGCAATACGTGCACGACTGTATTTTTGGTAATCATGTTAAAATTTTACATGCCCGACGTAACACATTCTCCAAATAATCTGGAAAAACTCTCTACCCCGTGCATGTGAGTTTACGTATGATCATCAACGTTTTCTCCTTCTACACAAACTAAAATTGTCATAGAAAAAAGTTTGCTTTCTGTTTTTTTATCAGCACATTCAAATCCAAAACGTATTACATTGAACCCATTGCAAAGATCTTACCATATGTGTCGCTAGAATGTAAATGTACCAAATTTAACTTCTCAATTTCAATTTATCTTTTCCCATTTTCAATTTGTTGAATCGCAATATCAAGTTTGCAATTCTTAATATGAATTGTACTTTTCTCAATATCAATTTTCTTGTCTTAATTTAAGATTATTATTATTTTAATTTCAATGTTTTTCTGAATTTCAATTCGCATTTTCTCAATTTCAATTGAAAATGGTGAACAGCGCTAACACATTTGTGAACGTTTGTGGGAGTTTGTGATAACCATAAATCCATTGAGAGAAAACAATGACATAAACACTATTCCATTCTTCTAAAAGACTTTGTTCAAGTAAGAAATTACGAATTTGATTTTTCTCTGCGTGTATAGCGTGCCTTTTGCATTACTATTAGCTTGATTTGGCCTGTTGGCTTATTATTTTGGATTTTTTGTCTGAATTAAATTAATTTGGCTACGATTTTGTTGGTCTTTCAAACACTGGTGATCAATTTCCCATGGATTTGATAATATAGAAATATTTGTTTCCATATATCGATCATTCCATGTCAAACAGAACACATTTTTAAATCACCATTTCAGATTTCGTTGAAACTTTGTACGATAACTAAACTTTGTAAAATATTTGATTCGTAGAAGACGAAAAAAAAAATATATGAACAATTGAAAATTGCGAAAATCAAGAAAAACGTGCCGAGGTATGAACATTGAAAATGGTGAAGTGAGAAAACGCGTGGGCACAATTCAAAGAATGATGCCTTATTTTAAAGGTAATTACAAGTACTTTTCGCCGACGTTCTTGGCTATTGACTGCTACTGACAACAATTTTGTATATTTCCGACTTTTCTTCTTCTTTTGTATTTTGCACTATGAAAACACCAACCTAAAAATATATGGGTATATTCCCTGATCGATTCTAAACAAACGCTAAAAATTTCAGCTTGGAGAAATAACGGGTTGTATTTTTAAGAAAACATTTACTAAATGTAGTCGCTCGAAAAAAAGTATTTTCTGAACGATTGTTCATAAAATAACATACACACACACGTAGTTTGTGTATGCTTAGCTTACGAGAGTACACTCGATACACACACATTCGTCAAAAAATAGTTTCTCAAACAGATTTGCGTATCTTTTCTATCAAAATTTTGTAATTTTCGCGATAACTCCCGATGTCGCGAACCAAAATGAAGCCGCGTAACGATACCTGTTGCAATCCATTTAAAATTGCAAAACATGGAAAGAAACCTATAAAAGGTTTACGTTGAATAAATGCTTCGAGCGGAAAAATTAGAATTTGTAATAGTTGCCGTATAAGAATGAATGGGGATTCACCTATCCACAAGAGAAAAATTGTACAAAAAAATATGTCGCTAACAAAAAAAGAAAAATAGTTAGTCTGGTTAGAGAGAAAATATTTCATTCAGCTGATGTCGATGAGGAAGACCAATTTGAAAATGACGGCGTTGTTATTATATCAAAATTAAAAGAAGTTTATAAAACTGCATGTAATAGAGAGATAAAAATTAAAATTTTGACATTATTCGCGGACTGGTTTTACAGTAAAATTCACAGAAATCTTAGTGGTGCAACAAGGCTCATGATTTCTGTGGCTAAGAATGTTGTGAAGGAAAAAGGCTTTTTTGCTTCTCCTAAACCAAAACCGGGAAAAACCCTTACAGATGAAGTTGTAAAAAAGTAATTGAGTTTTATGGATCTCAGGAAATAAGCAAAGTTATGTCCGGAAGGAAGACTGTTAGCTAAGCTACTCACGTTAGCTAAGCATACACAAACTACGTGTGTGTGTGTATGTTATTTTATGAACAATCGTTCAGAAAATACTTTTCTCGAGCGACTACTTTTAGTAAATGTTTTCTTAAAAATACAACCCGTTATTTCTCCAAGCTGAAATTTTAGCGTTTGTTTAGAATCGATCAGGGAATATGCCTATATTTTTTCTGAATTTTTAGGTTGGTGTTTTCATAGTGCAAAATACAAAAGAAGAAGAAAAGTCAGAAATATACAAAATTGTTGTCAGTAGCAGTCAATAGCCAAGAACGTCGGCGAAAAGTACTTGTAATTACCTTTAAATAAGCCAACATTCATTGAATTGTGCCCACGCGTTTTCTCACTACACCATTTTCAATGTTCATACCTCGGCACGTTTTTCTTGATTTTCGCAGTTTTCAATTGGTCATATATTTTGAAAAAAAAATCGGTTATTTTTACGTCTCCTACGAATCAAATATTTTATAAAGTTTAGTTATCGTACAAAGTTTCAACGAAATCGGAAATGGTGATGTAAAAAAGTGTTCGGTTTGACATGGAATGATCGATATACGGTCTGCCAAATAATTTTTGAAAATGCAATAAAAAACTACTGAATATTTTCTCAAATTTCTTTTTTTATTTCAAAGTACAATCCTTCCGGTTAATATTGGAAAATAATTTCATTCAAATGGCTGCCTCGGGCACCCCACAAATAATAGTCCAACGGTTGAATAGTTGAAAAAAAAAACGTTAGATGGCGGACCCTATATTAGGGCTGTTTTTCTTTAAGACCGGATAATAAGCTGCGATAACAAAAACGTTAATAACAAGTAAGGAAAGGCTAAAGTCAGACGAGGCCGACTCTTTGATACACTCCACTTTCTATCCGAATACAATTCAATTCGGTGAAAAAGTGAAAACGGGAAGGTTTTTTGTATCCTGCAAATGTATGTGTTTGGCCAAAAATGTTAAATCGGCAAGGACATTTGTATAAGGATATATTGAAACCTGGAACAAAATAGGTGAAATATAAAGTGTATAGTTTAGCCAAAATCAGTTAAACTTTTGGGAGCAACATTTGTATTTGGGCTATATTTAAATCTGAACCGATCTTACCCAATTTCACCATAGTTCTGTTTAGTTGGACTATCAGATGTTGTGCCAATTTTAAAGAAAATCGAGTACAATATGTGCTTTCTATATCCCAAAAGTCAAATCGGGAGCGACATTTATATGGGGGCTGTATTTAAATCTGAACCGATCTTACAATACATATATCAGCATAGGTTTTTCTAGTAAGATTATAAGATGTTGTGACAAATTTAAAGAAAATCGAGTACAATATGTGGTTTCTAGAGCGGAAAATGTCAAATCGGGAGCGAAATTCGTATGGGAGCTATATATAAATCTGAACCGATCTTACCCAATTTCTGCATAGGTATTTCTAGTTGGATTAAAGGAAGTTTTGCCAAATTTAAAGAAAATCGTGTACAATATGTGGCATTTAAAGCGGAAAAAGTCAAATCGGGAGCGTCATTTGCATGGGGGCTATATCTAAATCTGATCCGATCTTACCCAATTTCAGCATAGGTGTTTCTAGTTAGATTATAAGATCTTGTACCAAATTTAAAGAAAATGTAGTACAATATGTGGTTTCTAGAGCGGAAAATGTCAAATCGGGATCGACACTTGTATGGGGGCTATATCTAAATCTGGACCGATTTGACCCATTTTCACCATAGGTATTTCTAGTTAGATTATAAGAAGGTGTGCCAAATTTAAAGAAAATCGAGTACAATATGTGACATTTAAAGCGGAAAAAGTCAAATCGGTAGCGACATTTATATGGGGGCTATATCTAAATCTGAACCGAATTGACCCATTTTCACCATAGATGTTCCTAGTTTAAATATAAGATGTTTTGCCAAATCTGAAGACAATCTGCTACAATATGTGGTTTCTAGAACGGAAAAAGTCAAATCGGGAGTGAAATTCGTATGGGGGCTATATCTAAATCTGAACCGATTTTCTTCAAATTAAATAGCGTTCATCCTTGTCCCGAAAAACTTCATTGTGCAAAGTTTCATTTAGTTATGTCTACAATTGCGACTTGTATCGAGATTACAAGAACAGATGGACAGACGGACGGACAGACAGACGGACATTGCTAAATCGACTCAGAAAGTGATTCTAAGCCGATCGTTATAATTCACAATGGGTCTAATCTCCCTTCTTTTTGGGTGTTACAAACAAATGCACAAAGACATAATACTCTCGTGGAGTGTATAAAAATTTAATTTTTTGCTCAAAATATTTTTTTTCACATTGTCGCCGACTACAATATAAATATTTTATCAAACCTTGATAACCATAAATTTGACTTACACTGGATAATTATACATGCTAAGACCAAAATTATTTTTTTTTTCAGAATTTGTTGTGGTGGAAATTTTAAAAAATATTTTTTACTTTTCAGTGAACTTTTAACATTTTATTTAGACTTTTGTTTTCGCTGCTTAGTTCTTCAGCCTTAAAGAAAAACACTTGCGTGTAAAGCAAATACGTTTCCATACAAGTGACTATTGCTTGTTTCCAATAAATAACGATTTAAGTCTGTCCCAAATACAAGTGACTAATGCTTGTTTCCAATAAATTACGATTTAAGCCTGTCCCAAATATAATATAATTCAAACAAATATTTTCATGGGGGATTATTTTTCCCCAGAATATTTCAAGGTGCTGCTTATGGAATGACGAACTTAATATACACACCTCCTCCTACCAAAGAGTGATGTCGATAACGATGGTAGTTGAAAAACTACAACAATGTATCGCAACAACACCCACAGAATGTGCACATTTTGCCAGTCAATCTGAAAAAAATAAAATTAAATTATGTCCCTTCGAACAGTGAAAAAGGAAACATAATTCGATTCCACATTGCCGTGAGGTGATGACATTAAGGAGACGAGCAAAAAACTTTAACTTTATTTGAAAAGCGAAAATGATTGAAGGCGTGTGAATGCCAGCATTAAAGTAACCCTTCAGATTTCAGGATGGCGCTCATATCAAACTGGAGCAGCACAATCAGATACGAAGTGGCTGCGCTGACAGTCTGCAAGAGAAGAGAAGAAGAAGAGACAGGAACTAAGGAAACTGTCACCACTCCACCACTCACCACTTACCGAAAATATAAACGTGTAGTCCAGGGTGAACAAACCGATGCCATTGAACTGAAAGTAGCCTTCCCAGTGGAGGAACTGCAGCGTGAACGATTTCATTTTGTTGTAGTAGATGTCGTTGCCCAACATGAAGGCCGGCTTCTTTTGCATTATTTCGTGGACAATCATGGCCGATTGCTTGGAAAAGCCATTGGCATTGCAGCACAGCCTCAGCACCAGATAGGCCATGAACATGGTAGTCAGACTCCACAGAAAGTACAGGAATACCACATAGTCGAGCAGCCGGCTCTTGCCGCCCACCACAAAGAACACCTTGGTCTGCAGGAAGATGCCAAAAATCGTAATCACGAAGCAAACGGCCATGTAAGGCACACACTGTGGCCCGTACTCGGCATTGGTTAGAACGCTGAGCGAGAGGATTTTGTCGTGCAGCTTAAACAGATCGGGCATATTGGACTCTGAAGTGGGGCTAAACAGGGAGAGGCAACATTGAACGACTAAATGTATGTTCACGTGTCCAACTTACCCCTCATCGGGAATCATTTCGCTGTCATAGAAATAGTCCACGTCGTCGTTGAACTCATCGCTCTCATCGGCAGCAGCTGGAAAGGATTCCGCTAGGTGTCGCTGGCGCAAGTGTTGATTAGGCGGCACATCCTTCTTGACGTCCGTCTCTATGTCGAACACCATGAGCGGAGCGTGTTTCCGTTCACTCTCGTGATTGATTCTCTCGAAAAGCTCGTTCAACTTCTGGAAACGCTGTGAAATTTCCGACACGAAATAAATGAACTGGCCCAGCATCACACTGGACGCAGAATAGGGGAAATTAGAGACCATAAATGAGATGAAAAAGTATTCGTGGTAGTAACTGGAACAACAATGAAAAAAGAAATTCATTTAAAATCAATTTAGAAAAACCGCCACCCTCTTCCCAAACTCACTAAACCAATTCCTTGATGTCGTAAAACATGGAACAGCCAAAGGCAACGATCACCACCAACCAAGTGCAGTAGAAGATGTACTTTCTTCTTTTCGTTTTATTGGATTTATTGGACTTTTGCACACCCACTTCCTCACATTTCCTCAGATGCTCGTCGATGTCATTCAGTGATTTTTCAAAGGCTATGAAGAATGCCTTTCGGCGCCACAAATTCAACGCGTGCATCGACAGATAGAGAAGGCAGCCCAGGTGCATGAACAGGGAGTTGCCCAGACGACAGACACTGTCACAACTAATCTGCTGATAGACGCCGAAGGGACCGAAGTTGATCATGCCATAGCAAACTATGTAGAATATCGGAATGAGATACATTTGGATGTAGTTCATTAGATTTGAATGGGCATTCAAACGATCGAATGGCATGATACCATATATCTGCAACAATGAAGGAGCACATAAACGAAATAAAGGTTAATTTAATAGTAGTGTCGTATATAGTTGTTGTTTAGTTATGATTTATAACGCATAATTATAAATTTTAACACACATCATTTATTTGCCCACACCTGACTACAGCATTTTCAATTGAAATTGAGAAAATACAATATCATATTGAGAAAATGGCAATTGAAAGTGAGAAAAGCAAATTTAAATTCAGATAATAAAATTTGCAATTCTGAAATATAATTTGAAATTGAGAAAATAAAAATTGAAATTGTGATATGTATATTGAAATTGAGAACATAGAAATTAAAACAGAGAATATACAATTTGATATTTAGAAAATGAGATTTAAATTGAAAACGAGCAAAAAACAATAAAGACATGTGAAGAAAAATATAAGAGAAAAGAAAAATCACCATGTCCTTTGTGAATAAGAAACGACAACAAAATGCCAAATTCTCGAGATCCAAACATCCATCTCATTGGTGGAGTTATACTTCTGAGTAGGAGACGTATATCATGCAAAGCCAGAGATTGGGTAAGGAATTACTAAATAGATGTTAGTCCTCCTCGATTGTGCATTTGTACTACAATTTCTGCTAAGCAACGATTTTAAATAGAAAATCAAAAGGAAAAGATGTCCTTATACCACGCATTCCGATGAATCTCACCGATATACCATCCGATTTCAAACGACTACAGTTTCTGATTCGCCTAGCATTTTCAATGACTATAAACAATCAGTTGAAGTTTGTGGATTGAATCCGGAAAATCCATGTTTTTCACATGGTCAGTTATATGTTGATTGCTCTCGAGCCCAAATACTTTAATGTACTTGAACAAGGTGGACAAATTGTAAATATCGTGTATCCCGAAGCACTTCAATGAAATACTGACTAACTTAACTAATAGACACAAAATACATTCTTAGAAATAATTACCATAATTAATTAACTCTCTAATAAATACTTCTTTTAAATGTTTCATTTTCTTTAAGGAAACACTGAAAAAATTACTTAAATTTTCATGAAGTGTTTATATTTTAAAAATGTAACTTATGAATTTTAATAAATAAGTATTAATTTATACTAATTTACAGAAGTAAAAATATACAAAACAAAAATTGTGAGCATACATAAGGAAGACGAAAACCCGTGTAACGCCGGGTACAAAAAGCTTGTATTGAAATAAATTGAAAAATTATTACTTTAAAAGAAATTTTAATTTATTGACGGCCCAAAGAAACAATATTTAGGTCTTTGATGCAAACATGTACAATGTGTGCAAAACTAGGTCCAAGTAAAATTTGCAAATAGAAGTAAGGGCAGTATGCCCACCGCGATCGTCCGATTTAACTTGAGTTTCCCATCGGGATTTACCTACTGGGCATTCCCGGGAAATCAGCCAATTTTAAATTCCAGGAATCGCGGTAAATTGTTGAAGGAATTCCACGGAAATTTTAATAGAATCATTTAGTAGTTCGGTAAAATCAGGATATTCTGCTCTTCAATTTTTTAACGAAATTGAATTTATTGTCAATGCAAATCAGATAACAATTCCTCTTTTTTCTTATTACATTGCACGTATATGGACTATAACGCTTTTTCTTATTACATTGCATGTATAAGGATTATATATAAAATATTGCATGTAGGCGAACTGTGTACTCACTTTTCCATTTGGTGATATTTTATCCATTTTAAAGGACTTTTAATTTCCAAACGATATATTTGTTTTAATATTTTAGTTTGACACTTTTCCGAATCAGGCAAAGGCGATATAAATGAATGAGAAGAATATCGGTATAAGTTTAGCATCATAATCATTTTAAATTTCTTCCTTAAAAATAAAAATAAATAAAACTAGAGCGGAAAATGTCAAATCGGGAGCGACATTTGTATGGGGGCTATATCCAAATCTGAACCGATCTTACCCACTTTCTGCATAGGTGTTTCTAGTTGGATTATAAGATGCAGTGCCAAATTTAAAGAAAATCGAGTATAATATGTCGTTTCTAGAGCGGAAAATGTCAAATCAGGAGCAGCGACATTTGTATGGGGGCTATATCTAAATCTGAACCGATCTTACCCACTTTCTGCATAGGTGTTTCTAGTTGGATTATAAGATGCAGTGCCAAATTTAAAGAAAATCGAGTATAATATGTGGTTTCTAGAGCGGAAAATGTCAAATCGGGAGAGACATTTGTATGGGGGCTATATCTAAATCTGAACCGATCTTACCGAATTTCTGCATAGGTGTTTCTAGTTGGATTTTAAGATGTTGTGTCAAATTTAAAGAAAATCGAGTACAATATGTCGTTTCTAGAGCGGAAAATGTCAAATCAGGAGCGACATTTGTATGGGGGCTATATCTAAATCTGAACCGATCTTACCCACTTTCTGCATAGGTGTTTCTAGTTGGATTATAAGATGTTGTGCCAAATTTAAAGAAAATCGGGTACAATATGTAGTTTCTACAGCGGAAAATGTCAAATCGGGATCGACATTTGTATGGGGGCTATATCTAAATCTGAACCGATATTATCCAATTTTTGCATAGGTGTCCCTAGTTGGATTATAAGATGTTGTGCCAAATATAAAGAAAATTGGGTACAATATGTGGTTTCTAAAGCGGAAAATGTCAAATCGGGAGCGACATTTGTATGGGGGCTATATATAAATCTAAACCGATTAAAAATTAAATAGCGTTCGTCCTTGATCCAAAAAACTTAATTGTGCCAATTTTTGTTAAGATCGGACTATTATTGCGACCTGTAGTTTGATTACAACAATAGATGGACAGACAGACAGACAGACAGACAGACGGACAGACGGACATTGCTAAATCGACTCAGAAAGTGATTCTAAGTCGATCGGTATACTTAACAATGGGTCTATCTCGCTTCCTTTTGGGTGTTACAAACAGAGCTGTTAAGTAATGATTAGTAATCGTAATCATTAGTAATTAGATTACTTTTTTTTAAAGTAGAAGTAATGATTACATTCAGTTTTATACGATTAGTAATTGATTACGATTACAAGTAATCAAAAAATAATCAGGATTACTTGCGATTACTGAAAAATAATCAAAAATGAGTTCGATACTTTAAAAGATTACTTTTGATTACTTTTGACTATTTTAGATTACTTTTGATTTTTTGTGATTACTTTTGATTCTCGCGAAATCGGTATGAGAGTCATAGTAGTCTGTTTGTCAAAACTTTTGACTTTTCAATATATGTCAGTTTTGATTTTTTCTGTTCTCGTTATTTTGCCAGCTAAAACCGAAAGGTAACGGTAATCGCAAGTAATCCTGATTATTTTTTGATTATTTGTAATCGTAATCAATTAGTAATCAGAAATTGTTGAATTGTGATTTATATAATCATTACGATTCTTTTTAAAAAGTAATGTAATAGAATACTAATCGTAATCGAAAATTAACAGCTCTGGTTACAAACAAATGCACAAAGCCAAAATAATTATTATATTATTACTAAACCTGTGCAGATAGATGCATGAAATTAAAAGAATTTTTATCGGATACACTTCTTATTCATTTGATATCCATAACGCCTTTATATGATACGCAAAAGTGCAAAAATGGATTATTAAAACGTCTATATCCTTTGGAAATTAAAATTCCTACAAAAAGGAGAAAAGATCATCATAGGAAAAACTGAGTATGAAACTTTTCTACCTAAGATCTATAGTTTCATGTGTATATATAGTCGTATGCTGCTCCTATGAAAAAACGTAAAATTTGCACACGGTGTAATAGCCAATATAATATGAAAATAATCCCTTTGGATGTCCTTACATAGAAGCCATTCCATGTCAAACCGGACAATCGAAATTTTCACAAATATTTTTTTCAAATATTTTCTACGTGGGAAAAATCTTACAATGTTATGAATCCTGCTGTCAAGAATATATTCAAATCCTTGCATTTCGCAATTGGTTTAACCGATTTTAAAGTTCTGTAAGGTCTAAGGTCTTCAGCATTTCATGTTACGCACATTTTTGTCTCAATTAACCTCATTCTAGATATGCCTTTGTTCTCTTAGAATCTTATGCTGGGTTATATTAAAAAATTAACATAACCTTATAAAAAAATGATATATTTTAAAAATGATATATAATAAAAAAGAAAATATTTAAGAGTGTGGATATTTTTGACTAACATTAATCTTTGGTTTGTTTTAAGCATTGTAACAAAATATTTCGGCTTTATCAGTGTCCATTTACGATTTTGGTGCTATTTTTGATGTATTTTTTAGAAAGTTCACAATAACTTCCACAATTTTGGTGCGATTTGTGTTTTAAATGGCTAACTGTAAACGTACTGCTCCAGGAGATATTTTAAACAAGGTATAGAACTTTAAAAACAATTGCAATATAAACGGATTTCAATATACACTTGTCAGCAGGATTTTCAACTTAAGTGACAATTGCAATGTCTATAACTCTACAAATACAATTCTAAGATTTTTTCCTAATATTTTCGTTAAAATCTGTTGTGAAAATTGTACTGCCCGTTTTGACATGCAAGTTCTCAAATAATCTTTACTAGAGCTTCTCTTGTTCTCCAAGTTTCACAAAAAAACGATTTAAAATATTATTGACATCTTCCATTAACTACGAGTTTCTAAATTTACCAGTGATAATGTTAATATAAATATATTCATTGTTTATATTATGTTTGACTTTTCGCTTCCACTTGGGTTTTTCGGTTTGAATTTTATTTGAATTTAGTCCTTATTCTGCTCCGTAACAAGTTTATTCTTTCCGCCACTGAAACGCTTTGAATGTTTGTTCGCCCAAAGGGGTTGTGCTCTCCTCTAAATGTTGGCCATTTATAAATAGTGGCGTTGCTTTCAAGCGTAACAATCGCATTTTCAGTATCACCAGCTAACATCATTTTGGTCACACTCACTCCCTGGTTGGCTCGTCGTGTTGTTTATACAGGACAATTAGTTTATTAAAAACGTAAGCCGGAACATTGTGGCAGGGCATGAACGGCCGGATGGAACCCTCATTATTTATTTATAAGTAATGAACGAAAAATGGTATTGAAATATACTCGAATCATCACGCCGATGAGTGTAAATATCACCGTACAGAAAATTTCGGAACATCTCATTTTGTCCAAATGTTTTCAACGTGCAAATGAAATAGTTTAACAAGCAAACATAAACACTGAAAGTTTTTTTGTTTAATTGTTTTATGAGGTTAAGTGATTTTGATAATAATTTTACCCATTTTTTTGTTTTTAAGAAATAACAAATGTTTTATTTTCTTCATCATTGTGATAATAATCAAATTTATCTTGGCAAAATATATGTGCGATTGTAAAGGGTGATTTTTTAAGTGCTTGATAACTTTTTTTTAAAAAAAACGCATAAAATTTGCAAAATCTCATCGGTTCTTTATTTGAAACGTTAGATTGGTCCATGACATTTACTTTTTGAAGATAATTTCATTTAAATGTTGACCGCGGCTGCGTCTTAGGTGGTCCATCCGCTTAGTCCAATTTTGGCATTTCCACGTTTTTGAGTAACAGAGACCCAATTGGTGCGAACGGCGACGAATCGAAAATTGGTGGTCATCATTAACACTGGCCGATACAGCTGCGATATTTTCTTCAGTTCGCACTCTACGTAAGCGTGTTGGTGGTTTAATGTCCAACAATGTAAATTTGGTGCGAAATTTAGTCACAATAGCCCGAATAGCCGCTTCAGTGGGTCGATTAAACTGACCATAAAATGGAAGCGCGCAATGAACTTTCTTAACAGAGCACGCATTTTGATAATAAAATTCAATAATTTGCAAGCGTTGTTCGTTTGTAAGACGATTCATGATGAAATGTCAAAGCATACTGAGCATCTTTCTCTTTGACACCATGTCTGAAATCCCACGTGATCTGTCAAATACTAATGCATGAAAATCCTAACCTCAAAAAAATCACTCTATATAATCACAATGTCAAATAAGTTCTCCTGTAGCGTATAAGTAACGCGTTACTTATACTCTCCAGCTGAAAACTTTGTCGTATTTCGTGTGAATATTTTGTAAAACATAAATCGCTGTTTTATATTCAAACAAAATAGTTTTTTTTCCATTTTGTTCACTACTTTTATGAAGTTTTTCGTGCTAACTAAAAAAGGATTTCTCAAAAAAAAATCGACTTATTCTCAATTCTTTGTGAAAGTGAAATTCGCAACTATTGCAAGCAATCATAAGTATGTAATTGAACATGTAAGTGGGTGTTATCGGACTTCCAAAATGACAATATAAATTTGAAAGGTGCCATCGGCGAAAATTGAAATTTTAGAAAACATTTAAAAAAATTGTGCATGAACTAACTTTTAAGTCTCGAATGCAAAATATTCATTTTTATGTTTTATAGTTTAGTAGAGTGTTGCATATAGTCCATTACACCTGACTTTAGTTTTGAAGTTGGTACTAGGTAAATACACCATATCGCTGTTAAAGCGCATAGTGTGGTCGGTCTATGTCAACATGAATTGCCGAAGTGGTTGTTCCTCTTTTTATTTTTTTGTATTATATTCATACAAGTAATTAATTAATTGGAGTACATATGACAGCCAGTGAGCAAGGACATGAGGGATATATTTACTATTCAAAAACATCTGTAATGAAACGAGCTTCAACAAACAAAACACTAGCAAGGTTATAGCCAGATGTATTCCATATAGATTATGCAATGTATATCGTATTTTATTATATTATTATTGTATATCGTCGCTGTGTGTAATTTTTCGAAAAAAAAAATGTATTTATTATTTTTATTATTCAGATTGAAACTTTTATTAAAAGTAAATATGTGTTCTCCAGCACATAGCTAATTTATTTTCCAACAAATTTCAATGGAAACAAGTAAGAAGGCGTTAAGTTCGGCCGGGCCGAATCTTATATACCCTCCACCACGGAGTGCATTCCACAGTATTACCAGCAGATTAAAGGATGTCGACTTTACATAGAAGCACAGTACCATAACACAGACAAAGTGATAAGAAAAGTATACATTTTAAAGATATCCCCATTCGCCCCATTCTCCGTCCAAATGTACAAATTTCGAAAAAAACCTTTTTTGAGTCTTCATAGTCAGAATGTATACACCAAATTTCATGATTTCAACTTCAGCGGTTTGGTAGGTCCCATTTTTATCCCTCTTTTTAATTATATTTCGAAAAATCGCTCTATTTTACGTGTCTATGCAATTAGAGGGATGTACACACCGAATTTCATGATTCTAGCTGTTGTCGTATCATTGGTACCATATTTTATCCCTTTTTGTCCCATTTCGCCCGCTAAAACTTTTATTTTCTTTGTGGTGCTTCCAAGCTACAAGAGGAATGTCCGCAACAAATTTTAACTGTATGAAAATAAGAAATTTAATTTATAAGCCAAGGCTACCAATATTTGTATTCTATATATATATATATATAATGGATATAATACTTCAATTCATAAAGTAAATATAAGGGAGCAATCATAAATACCCTAAATATAGGGGGATAGAGAGTGTATTTTCAGCTACAGTCGTTTGGTTGGTTGTATTTCCATCCTATTTTAATTTCAAAAGTATACATTTTGAAAATACCTTATCTCTCACGTACGCAGTATAAGAAAACTTCATGATTCTACCATTTTGTATCGTAAAAGCAACAAAATAAAGTACGAATTTGAAAAAAAAATATTTTACGTGGCTATGCACTCAGAGGAATGTATATACCCAATTCCATGATACTATCTGCGGCCATTTTGTTGGTACCATTTTTATCCCCTTTTTCGCATTTTACTCCTTAAAAGTACGCCAATATAAAATCTCTTTATTTTACGTATCTACACAATTAGAGGGATGTACACACTGAATTTCATCATTCTAGCTGTATTCGTTTAGTTGGTACTATTTTTTCCCCCTGTAGCCATTGTATCCCTTGAAAGTACGAATTTGGAAAAAACGTTTTATTTTTCGTGTCTACGCAGTCAGAGGAATGTATATTCCGAATTTCATGATTCTAGCTGCTGTCATTTGGTAGGTACTATTTTTATCCCCTTTTTCCATGTGAACCCCAAAAGGTACGAATTTTGGAAAGTTCATTTATTATTCGAGTCTACGCAATCAGAGGAATGTATACATCGAATTTCATTATTCTAGGTGCAGCCGTTAGGTTGGTACTATTTTTATCCCTCTATCCCCATTTAACCCCTTAAAATTCCAAATTAGGAAAAATACTTTTATATTATGTATCTATTCTATTAGAGGAATGTACACGCCAAATTTCGAGTTTCTATCTGGTGTCGTTTGATAGGTACTATTTTTATCCCTTTTCGTCCCATTTCGCCCCCTACAAATAAAAATCACTCTATGGTGCCCTTTTATGCTAGAAAAGGAATGCGAATTGCAAATATCAAGTAAATATAAGCTAATATGTTCAAAAACATGCTGAGATACTCTAAATATTAGAGGTATTTTCAGTCCTTGTGAGGGAAAAATTTTTCCCTCTGGGCCGATTTCGTCCACTTTCAATCCCAACCGATCTACAACAATAAGACACATTTAGGAAAAATTTGAACCTCCTAGCTCATTTCGTTCGGCCGCTATCGTGCTTTCAACAGACAGACAGACGGACAGACGAATATCGTCTTAGAATTTTACCACGACCCAGAATATATATACTTTATGGGGTCTCCGATGAATATTTCAAGGTGTTACAAACGGAATGACAAAGTGAATATACCCCCATCCTGGAGGTGGAGGGTATAAAAATTGGAATAAAATCGAAGGATAATTTTGAAAGATTTAATAGTGTTTTACGACACATTCTAACAAGGAGTTTTGTACCAAAACGGATGTAGAAAAAGTTCTTTGAATGAAGAAGCTGGTATCTACATACGGTATTCGTTAACGTAAGCATTATCGTATCGTAAGAACTGTCGAAGGTACGACTTTCAATTTCTAATCGGTGTTTCGCAATTTTGGAATTTTTGAAAATATATTTTCTTGTATTCAAAACTTTGGAGAGGACCTACCGGGAGGTCAGTTTATCAAATGATTCAAGAAGGAAATTAAACGTACCTAAATTATAACTTTCCTCGAAATAAATAAATAAAATAAATTTGCTCCTGCGACATAATGTTTTCTCCGATTTAAAAGGAGGATGTTTTGTTTTTGGAAGAGTATAACTTCTAATTGAGGTAACATACTAACTAGTTTATTTAAGTAACCTAACAATATACTTTGAACAATCGGGCTAATAATGAGATCGGAAGGTTAGAAATACGAAAGCAACCTCGCCAAAAAATGTGAAGGTTTTCCTGAAACTCACATATCTCTTAAACTAGATATTGATATTTTGATATATTTAATCCAATATAGTTATACCAATCGTGTAAGGTCAATCAGTAGTCCCCATACCCACTGGAGATTTCGTAAATCATTTGGAAAATACTTCTGCTCTGGCCGTGTGAAATTGTTTGCGGATTGGTTTCTAGAATGGAAATCTAAATCTGAACCGACTTGCTTGAAATAAATAACGTCCGTCATTGACCGCAAAACCTTATTGTTGTTATGATCAGACAATAATCGAGCCTATACTTTGATTACAAGAATAGATGGACAGACAGACATGGCTTAATCGATACAAAAAACTAGTAAATAAAAAAAAATTTTCAAATCCATGCTTTATGCAAGCAGAATTCTATTGGGCCTAGAAATTCTTTTTTAGTTACACTAGTCAACAGTCAAAATGTACTCGGGATGCGATAATTTTTTCTGTGTAGATAACCTTGACATGAGCTCGAAAAACGCAATAAAATTTTTTTTTTTCGTTTGGTTATTTTTTTATTTTTTTTTTTTTTTTTAATTTTAAATTTTTTTTTTTGGTTAATTTGTTTCGTCCGGCATAACTCGGGAACCACTAGCCCGATTTAATTGAATTAAATTTTAAAAATTTAAATTTGAATAAAATTTTAAATTTTAAAATTACAATTCCCTTAATCTGTTCATATATTGTTTTCCTATACAAGCAACAGTTTCCAAGTTAAAAATTAATATATAAAGGAAAAAACTTATTTTTTGCCTAAAGATTTAAAATTTTTTTTTTTTTTAAATCCATAAAAAATCCAAAATGAAAAAAAATGTCAAATCTTATTACTTTTACGTAAAGTCACATAACCTATGAGCAAAATGAGACAAAGATCATGAAAATCGATGCACGCGTTTCGCTTTTATTCGCAATTGAGTAAAGGTATGAATTTCAAAAATTTGCTCGACATATGCACAACTTTGTCTATGGTAAGGTTTTTTCTTTTTTTTTTTGATTCTCAGAATTAACAAAGGGTTATTTAATTTTTATGATTGCGTAAGCAAAGTAATAAACGCTAATAAATGTGCGTGAACAATTAAAAGGAAAAAAGGAAAGGGGACTTTTTTAATTATTTGGGTTTTCCGTTGGCTACCTGTATGATTTTTTTACAGAAATGCAACCCACATTTAGGGGTGGTCATTATTCGGAAAATTTAAGACTCACACATGGTGAAACAGGTATGTAGCCACCGTAAAAAAATATACACCCATTTATAAGTACCTGTCAGTAAAATACTAAACAATACACAGTATAAATAGGTCTTCATTGATCGATTTTACTCATTCAACAAGTGTCGACGAACGCGATAGTTAAAATGAGCAAACGTTCGCGAGGATTTGAATGCAATACCAATCCAAGTAATTTTTGTTACATGTGCGGAGAATACGTTTCTGAAAAAACAAGCGTTGTTTTTCACCTAAATTGAGAGATTCATTTGAAGAGAGCTTCAATTTAAAGGTCTCAAACATAGATGAGCGGTGGACACCAAGTGCTCTATGTCCAAGGTGCTACGTACAGCTAGCTGACTCAAGGTAAGTGTAGATTACGAAATTCAAGAACATATATAACTTATTATTGAAATTCTTTCAGACGACAGCCGAGAATCATCATGCCAATGCTTTGGAGAGCTCCGCTTTGCCATGTAACAGATTGCTACTTCTGTCTTAGCAAAAAAACAGGCGTGGGAAAAAATATACGATGGACTTACGCTGCTGTTTCAACAGTGAATTTTCCAGTGCCATTTTGCGAAGAACCAGTGGACCCGCAACCGTCCGTTTCAAGATGGGCATCTAATAATGAGGCGATACATCCAACATCAGATCCGGAGACAGTAGAAACCACATCAGAATGCGAGTCAACATATACATTGCATGGAGGTCAACGCTTATGTTCACAAGCAGAACTGAACGATTGGGTTAGAGAATTGAAACTCTCCAAGGAAGATGCAGAGTTGCATGCATCGCGAATGCAACAGTTCGGTTTCTTGGCTCCTGGTGTGGTGACAACAATCTACAGGAAGCGTCATGAACCATACGCAAGGTACTACACAAAAAAAGACAACATCTGCTTTTGTAAGGACATTCCCGGATTATTTGGTGAACTCGGGTACTCTTACGATCCAGGAGAGTGGCGTCTTTTCATCGACAGCAACAAGCAGAGCCTTAAAGCAATTTTACTGCACAACGGCAACGAGAAACCTTCGATTCCAATTGCTCATGCCGTTGACACCAAGGAAACATACGAAGAATTGGACAATCTACTAAAGTTCCTTAAGTATGAGAGGCACGATTGGAAAGTTTGTGCCGACCTTAAGGTTATCGGTATCCTTTGTGGATTACAAGGTGGATTCACAAAGTACTGTTGTTTTCTCTGCCTTTGGGACAGCCGCGATCGTCAACATCATTACACCAGGAGGAGTTGGACAGAAAGAGTTAACTTCATCCCCGGCAGCGACAACGTGAAATATACACTAGAGCGTACCAGGTTACAAGTAAAAAAAAAAAGTTCGCCGTACACCTTCGAATATGAAGTATTATTGAAAGGTAGTTTCAAAAAAAAATTTTTTATTTTTTTTATGCCGAACGTAGGGGTCGCGCTTTTACATTTTTCTATATAACTTCTGCATTTATAAACGGATTTTAAAGTGTGATACATCGATGTTTTTATCTCGACGAGGCCGATTTTTTTGTCTTTGAAGTCATTGAGCTCAAGCACCCCCTTCTGGTACTTACCCATCATATCTCAGTTGCTACTACCCTAATGTACCACTCTAATATCAGAAAATTAAAGCTCGCATAAAATCATGAAACTCTTCCTAAGGAAGTATGTCGATTTTCCCAGCAGAAAAAGTGTTAAACTAGTTTTTTTCTTATTTTACCGAGAGCATTGCATGTATTTATAAGTTGTTCTTTGAATCTTCGATGTTTACAGTCGGTTGTCAAAGTGTAATACATATATTGGTGTTTTTGTCCCGCACATAACAGGTTTTCAGTTTTTAAAGTCGTTGACCTCAACAACCCCCTTCTACTATTTACGCATCATATTTCAATTCTTAGAACAATAAATATAAAAATTAAGGTACAATTAAAATTTTAATCAACCATATTTCGACGCGATTCAAGTTGGGTGTATTTTTGGCGGCTCTCAAGTTTAGAAAAGATGTGGCCCATGCGTTGCTCATCGGTGACCGCCATAGCTGATTCATGCACAACATGAACAAAACGCTCGGTGTTTTGAGAATGGCATGGATAATCTGTGAAAATAAATGAGTTCAGCAAAGAAAGCAATCAAATTAAGTTTTTCTTGTGCTAACCTGGTAAATCGATAATTTCTTCTGAAAATTGGAATGCTTCTAACTGTTCTTGCGAAAAAAACTGCAAGCATGGCGGCTCAGTCAATTCAAATTGTTTCCAATCGATCATATTGAAATATGAGTCACTATCAAAATTGATAAAATTATGAACTGGTGGACCGAACATTTGTCGAATGCTTCCCGTGGCTTCATTGCGGGCTGATAAAATCTTATCATAGGCATCTGAACGCACTAGTTGATCTGGGTCTGTTATCATCGATAACAAAATATTTTCAGGATGAAAAAAATATCCGTTATTTTCAATGAACGGACGGATGACCTCTTGAATATCTTTTGGCAACTGACGAATCCAACATATATAAAGGAAAACATTCCGACTTCCGTGAATTGCCAGTGGTTGGCTTTTTACAAGAAACCAGAATGGTGCATACACTTTCACAACGAACTGAGCCAGTTTTCTCAATACCATCGAGGGTTGCGTACACGTCATATAAAAGCGCAGAATTCGAGAGGCTGTTGTTAGCCAGCGCGCTTTGCAAATAGCGCCGGGCTTCTCGCTGGCTAATTTTTCATCGCATTCTCCGGTATGAACGGCTCGAACCATGACCTGGTAATGCTTCTGAAAGCTTCTTGTTTAAAAGCACTCAATTTTCTATTGGGATTAGTGTTATGCCGCAGATACAAGAAATAATTAATAACATCGTACTTAGTCGGTAACATAGTGTTGTTTAATGCACTGATCGTAAAAGACATTTTTTTAGTTTTTTTATCGTTGTATAATGGAAATTTAAATATTTAATAATGCTTTGTTGAGCCACCAACGCCTTATTACTGAACTAATTTCTTCTATTGTTACAATAAAATATAGACCGTTACTTCACAGGTAAAACGATTTGCAATAGGGAAACAATGTGACAAAGTAGTTTTGCTCATGTTGTGCATGAATCAGCTATGGCGGTCACCGATGAGCAACGCATGGGCCAAAAACACCAATATATGTATTACACTTTGACAACCGACTGTAAACATCGAAGATTCAAAGAACAACTTATAAATACATGCAATGCTCTCGGTAAAATAAGAAAAAAACTAGTTTAACACTTTTTCTGCTGGGAAAATCGACATACTTCCTTAGGAAGAGTTTCATGATTTTATGCGAGCTTTAATTTTCTGATATTAGAGTGGTACATTAGGGTAGTAGCAACTGAGATATGATGGGTAAGTACCAGAAGGGGGTGCTTGAGCTCAATGACTTCAAAGACAAAAAAATCGGCCTCGTCGAGATAAAAACATCGATGTATCACACTTTAAAATCTGTTTATAAATGCAGAAGTTATATAGAAAAATGTAAAAGCGCGACCCCTACGTTCGGCATAAAAAAATAAAAAAATTTTTTTTGAAACTACCTTTCAATAATACTTCATATTTGAAGGTGTACGGCGAACTTTTTTTTTGAGGTACGACCTAATATACACCACTCATAAAAAAGGAAAATGTTTTTCTCCCACCTCTTCACATAAAGCTCGGACTAATAAAAAACTTCGTGAAAGCTATCAACAAAGATGGCGAAGCGTTCGCCTATTTAAAAACCATTTTTCTTCACCTTTCATCGGCAAAGATTAAGGAAGGCGTTTTCGACGGTCCGCAAATTAAAAAGTTGTTGCAAGACCAACAGTTTGAGCACATTTTATCACCAAATGAAGCTGCAGCTTGGAACTCATTTCGGCAAATTGTTTCCGGATTTCTTGGAAACAACAAAAGCTCAAATTACAGAGAGATCGTCGAACAACTACTCCAAAATTATAAAAAAATTAGAGAAAATATGTCGCTTAAGATACATTTTCTACACTCGCACTTGGACTTCTTTCCGGACAACCTGGGCGATGTGAGTGACGAGCATGGCGCACATGTAACAAAAATTACTTGGATTGGTATTGCATTCAAATCCTCGCGAACGTTTGCTCATTTTAACTATCGCGTTCGTCGACACTTGTTGAATGAGTAAAATCGATCAATGAAGACCTATTTATACTGTGTATTGTTTAGTATTTTACTGACAGGTACTTATAAATGGGTGTATATTTTTTTACGGTGGCTACATACCTGTTTCACCATGTGTGAGTCTTAAATTTTCCGAATAATGACCACCCCTAAATGTGGGTTGCATTTCTGTAAAAAAATCATACAGGTAGCCAACGGAAAACCCAAATAATTAAAAAAGTCCCCTTTCCTTTTTTCCTTTTAATTGTTCACGCACATTTATTAGCGTTTATTACTTTGCTTACGCAATCATAAAAATTAAATAACCCTTTGTTTATTCCGTTTTGTTAATTCTGAGAATCAAAAAAAAAAAAAAACCTTACCATAGACAAAGTTGCGCATATGTCGAGCAAATTTTTGAAATTCATACCTTTACTCAATTGCGAATAAAAGCGAAACGCGTGCATCGATTTTCATGATCTTTGTCTCATTTTGCTCATAGGTTATGTGACTTTACGTAAAAGTAATAAGATTTGACATTTTTTTTCATTTTGGATTTTTTATGGATTTAAAAAAAAAAAATTAAATCTTTAGGCAAAAAATAAGTTTTTTCCTTTATATATTCATTTTTAACTTGGAAACTGTTGCTTGTATAGGAAAACAATATATGAACAGATTAAGGGAATTGTAATTTTAAATTTTTTAAAATTTAATTCAATTAAATCGGGCTAGTGGTTCCCGAGTTATGCCGGACGAAACAAATTAACCAAAAAAAAATTTTTTAAATTTAAAAAAAAAATAAAAAAAAACCAAACGAAAAAAAAATTTTTTATTGCATTTTTCGAGCTCATGTCAAGGTTATCTACACAGAAAAAATTATCGCATCCGGAGTACATGCAATTTTTTTCATTTTGTTGAGTAGTGTTATCTTTTGTAGAAGGAAAAATTACTGCGTTATCAGGAGCAGAAATAATAGATTTTTAATTTGTGGTTTGTATGGGAGGTACCACGCCCACTTTTGCATTACCGCCCATTTTAGGCGCAACTACGCACATTGATGCTAGATGCACTTACACAAAATTTGAGCACTATACGTGTCATAGAACTGACACTATTCGATAATATGTTTTAACTTCGTATGGGAGGTGCCACGCCCCTTTGTCCAATTGGTCAAATTTTTCCATTTCCTTGTATTGTCATCGAAAATGATTAAGTGTGCAAAATTTGAGCAAAATTGGTTGAGAAAAAAGCTTTCAAAAATTGATTTCAAATTTTGTGGCACACAAACATATATAGAAAGTAACCTTATATAAAGCATGGAATGATAAACAATGTGTCTACCACCTACCTCCAGTATGAGGATATACTAAGTTTGTCATTCCGTTTGAAATATCGACATGGGACCTATAAAGTATACATATTCTTGATCGTCATAAAATTCTAAGACGATCTAGCCATGTCCTTCCGTCTGTTGAAAGCACGCCAGCATGTAAACGAAAGGAAACGACGAGAAAATGAATAAAATTAGTGCCAATTATACAGCTGCAGCTAGAATAATGAAAATCGGTGTATATTTCGAAATGTAATTGCGATCTCTAGATACTCATACTTTTTAGGACAAAAAGGGATAAAATTGGTGCCGACCAAATGGCTGCAGATATATAATCATAAAGTTCGGCAGATACATTCCTCTGATTGTGTAGACGCAGCAAGATAGTATAAAACAAGTAAGGAAAGGCTAAAGTCGGGCGGGGCCGACTATATGATACACTCCACTTTCTATCCGAACACAATTCAACTCGGTAAAAAAGTGAAAACGGGAAGAATTTGTGTATGCTTCCTAATCATAGGCTAATATGACCTGGTCCAATTAGTCAAATCGAAAAGAATATTTGTATTGGGGCTATATCCAAATATGGAATAAAGAGACTAACGTTAAAAATAAGTTTTTCCAGTTCAAATATATATGTTATGCTCAATTCGAAGAAATTCGGTGCAAATTAGTGGTTTCTGGGGCAGAAAAAGTCTATCTGGGAGCGATATTTGTATTGCAGCTATATGTAAATCTGAACCGATCTGACCCATTTTCACTATGGATGTTTCTAGTTGGAAAATAAGATATTTTGAAAGATTTGAAGAAGATCTGTAAAAATATGTAGTTCGTTGAGTAGAAAAAGTGATATCGGGAATGAAATTTGTGTGGGAGCTAAAGGGTGATTTTTTAAGAGCTTGATAACTTTTTTTTAAAAAAATTTGCAAAATCTCATCGGTTCTTTATTTGAAACGTTAGATTGGTCCATGACATTTACTTTTTGAAGATAATTTCATTTAAATGTTGACCGCGGCTGCGTCTTAGGTGGTCCATCCGCTTAGTCCAATTTTGGCATTTCCACGTTTTTGAGTAACAGAGACCCAATTGGTGCGAACGGCGACGAATCGAAAATTGGTGGTCATCATTAACACTGGCCGATACAGCTGCGATATTTTCTTCAGTTCGCACTCTACGTAAGCGTGTTGGTGGTTTAATGTCCAACAATGTAAATTTGGTGCGAAATTTAATCACAATAGCCCGAATAGCCGCTTCAGTGGGTCGATTAAACTGACCATAAAATGGAAGCGCGCAATGAACTTTCTTAACAGAGCACGCATTTTGATAATAAAATTCAATAATTTGCAAGCGTTGTTCGTTTGTAAGACGATTCATGATGAAATGTCAAAGCATACTGAGCATCTTTCTCTTTGACACCATGTCTGAAATCCCACGTGATCTGTCAAATACTAATGCATGAAAATCCTAACCTCAAAAAAATCACTCTTTATATATAAATCTATATAAATTTTAATGGGAGCTATATATAAATCTGAACCGATCTGACCTATTTTCACCATAGATGTTCCTAGTTTGAATACAAGTTGTTTTTGCCAAATCTGAAGACAATCTGATAAAATATAGAGCGGAAAAAATAAAATCGGGAGCCAAATTTGTATGGGAGCTATATATAAAGCTGAACCGATCTAACACATTTTTACCACAGGGGTTTCCAGTTGAAATATAAGGTGTTTTGCGAATTTTAAAGAAAATCTGTTAAAATATGTGTATTCTAGAGCGGACAAATTCAAATTGGGAGCGAAATTTGTATGGAAATCTGAACCGATCTAACACATTTTTACCACAAATGTTTCCAGTTGAATATAAGGTTTTTTGCGAATTTAGAAGAAAATCTGTTAAAATATGTGTATTCTAGAGCGGACAAATTCAAATTGGGAGCGAAATTTGTATGGGAGCTATATATAAATCTGAACCGATCTAACACGTTTTTACCACAGGTGTTTCTAGTTGAAACATAAGATGTTTTGCCAAATCTGAAGATAATCTGATACAATTTGTGGTTTCTAGAGCGGAAAAAATCAAATCGGGAGTGAAATTCATATGGGGGCTATATCTAAATCTGAACCGATTTTTTTAAATTAAATAGACAGACAGACGGACATTGCTAAATCGATTCAAAAAGTGATTCTAAGTTGATCGGTATAATTAACAATGGGTCTATCTCCTCCTCTAGTGGAGTGTATGAATAGTACCAATCAAACGGCTCATGAAATTCTATTTATAAATCTCTCTGATAGGATAAATGAGGTAAAAGAGATACAACTGGGTCCAGGCAAAGAGGTGTAGATAGATTCGAAAAAATTGATGCATACATTCCATTGTGAACCCGAAAGATAATTTAATTTCGAAATTAGCACTTTGCTTTCTGATGAATTACTTTGCTTGGATTTGGATTTTAATACAATCCATGGAGGACGGTATATAAGATTCGGCCCGGCCGAGAGTCAAAAAGGAAAAAATAGTACCAAGCAAACAATCATGAAATTAAGTGTGTACATTCCACTGTGTGGAAGTTATATCAGTTTTATTTTATCCAAAGCTTATGGCAATTTGTGCGAGAGGAATCAGAAGGGGCGTGGTAATATCGCACATCTATGAAGACATGACCAAAGATCTCATTTCAGAGATTTCCGATGTGGAATACTCTGCTTTAATTCTACATTTGTTAGGGTCATTCCAATAGGAGGTATTAGTAGGATCGTGGATAATAAACCATTTGTGTGGGGCATGTCAATTTCACATATCTCCGACCTTAAACTAAATAGTACTATGTGGAATATTTTAATAAATTCCGAAAGTTATCGTGTGTCAGACAGACGTCCGTGTGTAGACGGACTGCTTACAAAATAAAACTGATTTTGTCCACACATACTGAAGGACTAAAGAGACTCATTCAACTTTCTTCCCCTCCAATTCTGTAGAATAAGGCTACATTTATCACAGCTTTTGGAATAAATGTACAAATAATTTTCTTCTCAATAAAGATGGTTAAATTGTAAGGGCCGATGTTGAATGTGAACCACACCTAAACGTCAAGTTTTTTCTGCATTTCATTCGACATTTCTCAATTTCAGACTAACTCAATTTGAACCATGGAAAGATAAACAATCGAGCAATGCGTTAAAGTTATTCAGGATTATTATGAAAATGGGCTTTCAAATCAAAATGCATGTCGTGCACTTCGTGATTTTTTCGGTCAATTTAATCATCCAAATGTGCGTACAATCGGAAAAATCGTGCAAAAATTTGGGCGAACCGGGTCTGTAGGAGACGTGACAACACCAGTGCATGCTCGTACAGCTCGTACAGAAGAAAATATTGCTACTGTTGGGGATAGTGTGCCAGAAGAGCCGTCTATCTCAACTCGTCGTCGCGCCCAACAATTGCACCTCTCACGCTCGTCGTTGATGAACATTATGCATAAAGACTGCATAAAGACACGCTTAACTGAAGCCTCTTGACCATTCCAAACGTCGTCAATGGTCAGAATGGGGCAAGAAATGGCAACAGTGACCAATTTTCGAATAAAATCATCTTCGTCAATAAACAGAATTGCCGCATTTGGGCAAATGATCCATCAGGCCGTATTTTTTCCTGACAAGCAGTTACTGTGAATGGTCTTCGCTATCATGAGATGATAACGAACTTTTTATGGCCCGAATTGGAAGATATGAATGTGGGCGATATGTGGTTTCAACAGAACGGTGCCACTATCCACTCAGCTAACGAAACAGTGGCTCTTTTGCGCGACAAAAGGATGAGATAATTCGGCACATTAACGGCATAGAACCTCAATTATGCCTCAGCGTCATCGAAAATTTGGACCATCGGACCATTTGGCCGATATTTCGCTCCATACATAATTGAACCATACCAATATTATCACAATAAAAAGAAATGACAATAATTTCCTAAATTATTTGTGTTTTATTCAAAATCAACATCGGCCCTTAAAATTTAAACACCCTTTACATATGGGCATTTCCATGATGTCGAACGTGATCATCGTACACATTTAAAGTGACAGAAAAGTCAAAATATAACGGTTTTTATTTTGACCATATGCTTAACTTATAGCTCTTAATTAACTGTATAATTGGTGCTAATGTGGATTTTGGGTAAATTTTCGTTTTCAAGATAATTTAAAAAAAAAACAAGGCATTCGCACGTGACCAAAACAGAAGTCGTTTTCGCGACCAACAATTAAAACGCCGATTTCAGCGAAAACTGTGGCAATATTTCAATGTGACCATTTTTAGAACGTTGTGTACCGATGTCTCTTAAAAATGGCTTCGATTTTATCCGAAAATTATTAATACTTTTTTTGTAATTTAATTTTAAGCCCGGTCGAACGTGACATGTCGCACGTGACATTTTTTTCCATCATGGTATTTATGTTGTTTCAGTTGCTATTTTTACGAAATTATAGATAATATATATTTTTTGTAATCCACAGAAGTATTCAATGTATTCATTCTCAAATGATAACATCAAAAAACAAAAATGTATTATTTTGAAATTTTAGCTGATCTTCTTTCAACTTTCTTACTACTGTTTTCAGCTCTCTTTATTTTTTTCGCCTCCGTTTTTGCTAATAATTAAATTACAAAAGTATTTTTTACAAAAATAAATTATTGAAGTAAGATTTTTTTAATTGTGTTGTCATTTACTTTGGTTTAAGACCAAAGGTTGTGCTGAAGTCTTCAGCAGAACCCAAAATTAGCAAAAAGGCAAAGTGAGACCTTTATTGTTGCAGCTAAAAGTTGACTGCGCAGTTTCGATGGGCGCTACCCCATCTCGTCAGAACTTTCGCAACGAATGTATGTCTTTGACTTAAATCAGGGTTCATATTAGTACCAGCGGTCACATACGAAAAAAGAGAAGCGCTGATAAACAAAATATTCATTCCACCGAACTAAGTCGACACACTAAAATTTTTTTAATTTTTAATTTTCACACTTAAGATGTCGCACGTGACCAACTTTACCAAGCTCACAAATTTTCTCATTTTCCAGTAACGTTTATTATACACTCCACGAGAGTATTATGTCTTTGTGCATTTGTTTGTAACACCCAAAAGGAAGAGAGATAGACCCATTGTTAATTATACCGATCGTCTTAGAATCACTTTCTGAGTCGATTTAGCAATGTCCGTCCGTCTGTCTGTCTGTCTGTCTGTCTGTCTGTCTGTCTGTCTGTCTGTCTGTCTGTCCGTCCATCTATTCTTGTAATCACGATACAGGTCGCAATTGTAGACAGAACCATATGAAACTTTGCACAACGAAGTTTTTCGGGATAAGAACGAACGCTATTTAATTTGAAGAAAATCGGTTCAGATTTAGATATAGCCCCCATACGAATTTCACTCCCGATTTGACACTTTTCACTCTGGATACCACATATTACAACAGATTTTCTTCAAAATTGGCAAACTATCTTATATTCCAACTAGAAACACCTGCGGTAAAAATGGGTCAGATCGGTTCAGATTTATATATAGCTCCCATACAAATTTCGCTCCCGATTTGACTTTTTCCGCTCTAGAAAGCACATATTGTATCAGATTGTCTTCAGATTTGGCTAAACATCTTATATTACATCTAGAAACACCTGTGGTAAAAATGGGGCAGATCGGTTCAGATTTATATATAGCTCCCATACAAATTTCGCTCCCGATTTGACGTTTTCCGCTCTAGAAACCACATATAGTATCATATTGTCTTCAGATTTGGCAAAACATCTTATATTTCAACTAGAAACACCTGTGGTAAAAATGGGTCAGATCGGTTCAGATTTATATATAGCTCCCATACAAATTTCGCTCCCGATTTGACTTTTTCCGCTCTAGAAACCACATATTGTATCATATTGTCTTCAGATTTGGCAAAACATCTTATATTTCAACTTGAAACACCTGTGGTAAAAATGAGGCAGATCGGTTCAGATTTATATATAGCTCCCATACAAATTTCGGTCCCGATTTGACTTTTTCCGCTCTAGAAACCACATATTGTATCAGATTGTCTTCAAATTTGGCAAAACATCTTATATTTCAACTGGAAACACCTGTGGTAAAAATGGGGCAGATCCGTTCAGATTTATATGTAGCTCCCATACAAATTTCGCTCCCGATTTAACTTTTTCCGCCCCAGAAACCACGAATTTTCACCGAATTTCTTCAAAGTGAGCATAACACCTTATATTTGAACTGGAAGAACTTATTGTGAAAGTTAGTCACATTTTTCCATGTTTGGATATAGCCCCAATACAAATATTCTTATCGATTTGACAAATCGAACCAGGTCGTATTAGCCTATAATTAGGAAACATGCAAAAATTCTTCCCGTTTTCACTTTTTACCGAGTTGGACTGTATTCGTTTGGAAAGTGGAGTGTATCATATAGTCGGCCCAGCCCGACTTTAGCCTTTCCTTACTTGTTTTTATTTAAATTGAATAAAAATCTCTGTTTGTACTCAAAATTGTATGATCTTTCTGCATGTACTTTGGACACAGTAGCAACAATTGTTGTTTTTCCATGTCGAACGTGACATCGAAATATGTGATAAGATACAGTTAATAACAGTCGTATAACTTCGTATCCTTACTTTTCTGACTATTTGTACTCTCTGAAAGATTTTAGACAGCAAAAGTCAAAATGTAATGTCTCTATTTAAGAACTTTTATCAAAACAAAATATGCAAGAGAAATATTCGGACGAGTAAAGTTGCACTTGCGCTACTTTGCATTCAAGTATCTCAAGATAGGATATGAATTCAAGTAAAATTTGTTTACATAAGTTAAATTTGATTATTTCTTTATGCAAATATAATAAAACAAAGCGTTTACAAGAACTTTTAATATTTTGGCTTTGGTGAACCTTTCTGCGGAAATGCCCATATGTATGCATTTTTTGTTTCATTTTTGTTTGCCCACTGATATTAATCGATTGACTACGTAGACATAACATACATGGATTTTACCTCTTACTCTTCTAGAAACAACATGACGTTAAATTAAAACAAGTAAGGACAGTCTAAAGTTTGGCGGGCCGACTATATGATACCCTCCACTTTCTACTGAATTCGGGGAAAAAAGTGGTATTGGAAACGACATATAAATGTGAAGTATAGAGCGAAAAAAAAAACAAATTCGGAGCGAAATTTCTATAGGAGCTATATATAAATCTGCATCGATCTGACTCACTTTCACAAACAGATGTTTGCAATTAAAATATAAGGCGTTATGCTAAATTTGTAAAGGATGGCACAACGTGGTCTCTAGAGCGGAAAGTCAAATCGAGAGTAAAATATGTATGGAAGCTATATCTAAATCTGAACCGATTTTCAAATTAAATACCGTTCGTCCTTGGCCGGCAAAACTAATCTGTGTCAATTTTTGTTATGTTCGACAATAATTGCGACCTGTACGTTGATTTTAACAATACTTGTACAGACAGACACACAGACATAGCTAAATGGACTCAGAAAGTGATTCCAAGTTGATCTGTATAATAAACGATGAGTCTATCTCGTTTCCTTTTGGATGCTACAAACAAATGCACGAAGAATTGAAGGGTAAAAATATCTCTTCAGAAAAACAATAAATATGCTGGTCGGCAACTCTGCCAATTTTGATACCCGGAAGAGCTTTTGGACATGACTACAGGTGTTTGTTTGCAAGCTTTTCGGTCGAGACAAAACGAGAGATGAGAGCTTGTAAATGAGAGAGAACGTCGAGGTGAGTTACCCAAAGCCAAATGTTACATAAATAAACAAAAGCATTCCACATTCAAGTGAAAACAACTTGTACGAGTCTCCTATGCCGTTTGTATGCAGGCACCCACCCACACACATACACAGTCGTACAATACTCAAACACATCCATACACGAGCAAAACATATGATGTTGTTGTAACGAGAACGCCAACAGAGAGTAATTCAAGTTATCATACAATCAACTTCACCAACCAAAGGATATTAAAGAGAGCAGTTCGATGATGATTGTTTCGGCTTGCCTTATGCGTACATACACACACAGACACCCAGACGCACACATTAACTGTTCGTCCCAGTGAGAAACGAGCAGAATGTTTTTAGTATAACAAAGTACAACTTGTGATAGAATTTTATCAGTTCGTGGTGGAGTTCTGAGCGTAACGGTCGTGCAATAAAACGGTAGCGGATACAAAATTCCGTTAGACGGTGAAGTCTGTATTGAGGAATAAAGTTGGAATAATAATAAGCAACAACAACAAACGAAATAAAGTGCGTTGGTGTGGGTGTTTTTTTGAAACATTTTTTTCTCGGTTATATGTATGTATGTGGGGATGTGAATCTATTGTCTATTTGTTGATAACCATGATGAAGATGCCAGTGATGATGACAGTGGTTGAAATGATAATGAGTAACAAGCAGAAGAAGAAGCATAAATCCAAATAAAAATCCAATAAAATAAAATTGTGAAGAGTCAATCTTATTTATGCCATATTTATTTATGAACGCAAACCAACGCCAAAGTTTTAGTGGCAAAACCAAATCCACAATAAAATAAACGAAACGGAGCGTATCACAAGAAGAAAAAAAAAACGCAAAAGAAAAAGTGAAAGCACTCATATGTATGTTTGTATGCGGGTGATAGTGTGCAAGCGGATGTGTGTGTATGCATGGGCTGAACCATACGCACACACACACTCGAGCACACACCGATACGCAAATACATATTCATACGCACCAATACAACGATTGTAATCGAAAGTGATTTTCTGTTTTTAAAGTCCTTGAGAGAAAAACGTAAAGTTTTCCCAGTGAGGGAATGCATAGAAAGTGATACAAAAAATTCAAAAAAAAAAAAAAAAAAACAAAGCAAAAAAACCAACCACAAACAAAACAAAACTCAAACTCTAGCTTACGTAAATATTATTACAGGCTATTCTTAATTCACTTTAAAAATATTTTGGCGTGTTTTTTATGGGGACTCTTCGTCTCCCGCCAAGACCAATACGACTTTTGAACTTTATCGAGTTTTCAATAACCTCGCACTCGAAGCCATAAACAATGGCAGTGCATTGTATTACAAATTGCAATAACCGAGTGTATAAACGAACAACAACAACCGCAATTACAAAAGCAAGCCATAATCGCAAATGCTTTCCTTTGTTGTTGCCACTTTTGTATTGGCACTCTAGTGCTGCTTCTTGGCATTTGCATTTTCCTTACAGGTTGTTTCTGTTGCCGTTTGGTAATGAAAATTTCCGCTTTCACCGTTTCCTGTGATAGATTACAACGTGTGTTCATGTGTCTGTGTATTCAAGCCCCTCTCCCTCTCTACAACACTATTGATAATAACACTCACCTTACACTCGTCTGGTATTTATGGCGCTCTCTTTACGCTGAGAGGAGTGGAGCGAGTGTATGCGTGTGTGTGAGTGTGTGCTTTGTTTATATATTTCATTTACCTTTCATTTCGGGGGAGATATTTTTTGAATGCGTGTGGGTGTCAACAACATTCTGCCAATCTATACGGTTCGCATCTGTCCCTCAACAAATACGTAACCGATATTAGACTAATTTCATTTCACTTTGTTACAAACACTATACCTATATGTATGTTCGTGTGTGTGTATGGGTTACACAGGCCTTAAAAGATTTTGTGTTGATGTCGGTAACATGATCCAGCATCGCATCACTGTGACAGCCGTGTTTTTTTTTGTTTCAATATATCCTCATGAATGTCAATACAAATTGTGTAGGCAAGGCAGAGTAATAGATTTAGGTGGATCTTAAACGGAGTTTAGTTCTTGTTTATGACCCTGACATTGCTGCAAAGGACCCAAATAAGGGATACTCAATCGTCATTGAATGAAAATAGTATCTTAAAGGCAAGCAAAAAAATAAAAGCAAGAGAGGTAAGTGTCGACTCACCAGTTTAGACTCACCAAAATTTGAAGCGATGTTAAGTTCGTCCTGGTCGAAACTTTTGTATCTATCTCATCACTATGCCAATCAATATTCATATTGAAACCGTGAGCAACATCTTTTAATAAAACCGCCCACAGTGGTTATGATTCATTTTCCCCGTTTTAGGAGTTTGTTAAATTTTGATGTGAGTTCTCCCAAAAATGTGTTTGAAAACAATTCAAGAATTATTCATATTAACCCATTAACGTCAAGAAAAATTTGTTGATCATATGTTTTGCACTAAACAGGTATGAGGACAGATAGCGGTAATGAGTTAAAATTAGTTTTTATTATCGTCTTGTGAATTTTTGAAAAGCTCTTACAAATGTTTACAAAAAACTGAATTGAGAAAAATATAGTTCAATAGAAAATTGAATAATTTAACCCTCTCATGCCCGAATTTTCTTTTTAATCTGTATATACAAAAGAGAGTGACGTTAGTTACTACGCTTATAACTCAAGAACGCATGGACCAAACAAGAAGAATACCCAAGAAAATTCCCGAAATATCCCCGATTTGTATGGAGTGATTTTACGACGCCATCTTCATGATATATGACGTTTATATCTACAGAGCATTGAAGCTCGCTGAAGAAACGCCTGGATTGTGCTGTCTCAGTGACAAGGTTAAATTACCACCATTGTCTTTAAAACCAGATCCATTACATACAAAAGACATGACAAAAGACCAGAATCACTTCATTTTCTATCGAACACTCAGAAAAATAACGGATGCTTTCAAATGGCTTCATTTGGAGCAGATATTATTGATGAACGCAGATTCAATCCATGAAGGTCGGCGAAATGAAATCACCAAGAAGATCAGCGCAATTAATTTTTATTTGATGATTCCGAGAAACGGAGGGCCAATTTGGCGTATATTCTGTTACTCATTTGGTAGTGCATCTGGAGAACGGTCAACCAGTCTATTTCACTGCTCAACGTGCTCAAAACAAACTAGCGACAACATTGGCCAGTTTCTTCTCGACAATTTCAACTTGGAAAACAAGGCGATGTAGTTCTTGATCATTCGAATTTGCATTCTACTGAAGCTCTTGGCCGTATTTATACAGTTCATCCAAAGAATGATGAATGCTTTTACTTGCGACTCATCATTTGAGTCACTTCGAAATGGTGGAGCTCAACTTGCGTGAAAACTATACGCATTGGGATACGACAAACGGTGAAGCAACTGTTTCTGCATTCCCAAGTAAAATACGCATATTATTTGCGATCATTATTGGCACATGTTTTCCATCAAATCCCCGTGAATTGTGGCACAAGTACAAGGATGATATGTCAGAAGACATTTTGCATCGAGTTCGTGTCCATTCAGAGAATCCTCTTATTGAGATGGATGAAGAGATGCACAACCAGGATTTGGTTTTGATAGAAGGCATGTGTTACCTCATGTGCAGCAGTTTGTTAGTCAGGTTAGGAATGCCATTTCCAGATCGTCGACCACTTCGTGGTCTAGGGTATTATAAGTTAGTTTTCCGCCAAATGTTTGTAACACCAAGAAATAATTGACCTAGACCCACCTTTAAGTATACGGATCGACTTAGAATCGCCAGCTGAGTCGATTTAACGATGTCTGTCTGTCCGTCTGTCCGTCTGTCCATCTAAGCTTGTTCGCACTCTACAGGTCGCAATTGTTGTCCGATTGTCATGAAACTTGGCAGAAGTTATTTTTTCTGGACCATTGGTGTTGAATTTGGAGGAAATCGGTTCAGATTTAGATATAGCCCCCATACAAATATCGGTTCCGATTTGACATTTTCCGCTCTAGAAACCACATATTTTCTTTAAATTTGGTACAACATCTTACAATCTGACTAGAAACACCTATGCCGAAATTGGGTAAGATCGGTTCAGATTTAGATATAGCCCCCATACAAATGTCGCTCCCTATTTCACTTTTTCCGCTTTAGAAACCACACATTGTACCCGATTTTCTTTAAAACTGGCACAACATCTTATAATCCAACTAGAAACACGTATGCAAAAATTGGGTAAGATCGGTTCAGATTTAGATATAGCCCCCATACAAATGTCGCTCCCGATTTGACATTTTCCGCTCTAGAAACGACATATTGTACTCGGTTTTCTTTAAATTTTTCAGAACATCTTATAATACAACTAGAAACACGTATGCAAAAATTGGGTAAGATCGGTTCAGATTTAGATATTGCCCCCATACAAATGTCGCTCCTGATTTGACATTTTCCGCTCTAAAAAAGACATATTGTACCCGATTTTCTTTACATTTTGCAAAACATCTTATAATCCAACTATAAACACGTATGCAAAAATTGGGTAAGATCGGTTCAGATTTAGATATAGCCCCCATACAAATGTCGCTCCCGATTTGACATTTTCCGCTCTAGAAACGACATATTGTACCCGATTTTTTTTTAATTTTGCAGAACATCTTATAATCGAACTAGAAACACGTATGCAAAATTTGGGTAAGATCGGTTCAGATTTAGATATAGCCCCCATACAAATGTCGCTCCCGATTTGACATTTTCCGCTCTAGAAACGACATATTGTACTCGGTTTTCTTTAAATTTTTCAGAACATCTTATAATACAACTAGAAACACGTATGCAAAAATTGGGTAAGATCGGTTCAGATTTAGATATAGCCCCCATACAAATGTCGCTCCCTATATCACTTTTTCCGCTTTAGAAACCACATATTGTACCCGATTTTCTTTAAAATTGGCACAACATTTTATAATCGAACTAGAAACACCTATGCTGAGAGTGGGTATGATCGGTTCAGATTTAGACATAGCCCCCATACAAATGTCGCTCCCGATTTGACTTTTTCCGCTCTAAAATCCAGATATTGTACCCGTTTTTCTTTAAAATTGGCACAACATCTTATAATCCAACTAAAAAACCAATGGTGAAAGTGGGTAAGATCGGTTCAGATTTAGATATAGCCCTCATACAAATGTTGCTCCCGAATGTTTAACCGATTTTGGCCAAATTTTACATATTATATTTCACCAATAAACAGATATGGTGAAAGCGCGTCACATCGTTCCTGGTTTCAATATACCCCAATACAAATGTCCTTTCCGATTTAACATTTTTTGTCAAACACATACATTTACAGGATGCAAAAATCCTTCCCGATTTCAATTTTTACCGAATTGAATTGCAATGAGAATTGTTTGGGTGATGCCCATATGTCCATACTTTGGTATGACTTTGGTATACTACTGTATAATTTGTATTTGTCTGTCGGACAATTGAATCAATTACCATATTATTTACCATATTCTTTAAATTTGACTAAAGATGAATTTATAGCATATACATTCATATAATTTATATAATTTGTATGAACTACAAAAAGTTTTTCCCATGAAATACCTGGGTTTAGTAATCAAAGTGAGGTACATACGCAGGGAGTGGTGTAGGGTATTATATAGTCGGCCCCGCCCGACTTTAGCCTTTCCTTACTTGTTTTCAAATAAATGTGAATTGTCTGTACCGATAAATAAATAAAATTTGAAGGCAAAACAACGTTTGCCGGGTCAGCTAGTAAATATATAATGCTTTTTGATGAGGTATGGGCCTAATTTTGATTTCTATAGAGTCTTGGGGTTCTCATTCATACAGGACATGAGAAACAGGATGTTTCTTAAAATCGTTATACTGCAGATATCGTTTAAACAAAAAATAATATTAAATGTTTCTTCATTTTAAAAATCTTTGTTGTATATATCTTCGAATAACAAAGACAGTTTTTCTTGTACTCGGAGAAATCCAATAACAATAATAAGAATTTCTAAACAAATTCGAATTACAAGAAGCTCAAACAATTGAAATTTGAGACTTCATTTTTGTTTTCGCCTTCCTACGCAGACCCATGTTGTTGGTTCTCTTTTCAATATTCCTTGATATATATAAGAACGAAAATAAAAATTATTAATTCTGCAATATATGTTATTTTAAAGATTTTATAAGACTAACTCGCAATGTTGCCTATAGGCAATAATGGACATGAAAGGTTAAGAAGACGGTCACGGATATTTAATTCAGAATAGGTCAATGGGGAATTTTATATGCAATATGAATTCTGTTGGCAGTACACAGATGAATATATGTGCACGTTCATTTAAGTGGATTTTGAGCAATGAACACCTAGGAACACCTTTCGTTCGATTTTGCGTACGGTTAACTGGAAAATCGACTGGGAAGGTCGAAATGTCAAAGAAATGCCATTGTTTTGAATATAATTGCGCAGATTCGTCGTTCTACTAATCTACAAAACGCATGATCGTCCCTTGATTATTGTGAGTTCCATAAATAGGACGAATTCCAGCAATCATTTAGATAATTGCGTGGGACAGGCCGTGGAATCACTGTCAGTGTTTGGTAAAAAATCACGAAAAGAATTGTTACACCACCTGACCGGTTTTGATTGTTTCGTTAATAGACAGCGGATTTTATGCAATTTTCTTTTTAATCCATCTTTGCATACATAACGTTATTCAAAATATCCTAAAAATATCACTATAGTTCAATCGTCCGATTCAACAGTGCGAATTTTTTCTTTATAATTACCTAAATTTTTGAGTTCCGAAAACTTGCATAGAATCATTACGAACATTACATATCCATTGATTGAATTGAGACTTATAACCTTGAGTACTTTCAAAAATTCTATAGAAATTTGAAGTATTTTTAACAGATATTCTTCTTTTTCATTTGATACTAATGAAAATAAGTCATTTAAACATCGGTACATTTGGAAATAAAAAGTCCAGTAAAAAAGATGAAAATATGACCAAATGGAAAACTGAGTACACAGTTTTCCTTTATGCGACGCATAGTTTCTTGCCTTGTTCAGCTTCAAAAACTACTGGTGCACGGTGTAATAATCATACAATTGACTAATATCTGTGAAAAGGAACAGATATTCCTTGAGTTCTCCCATTAAAATGAAAGTTGGAAAATTTGTACTCTCACGAATTTTGGATCGAAAATAATATATTTTGCCGTAATGTATTAATATATTTTTTTCTATTAGCATATACAAATATAACTATTCGATCAAATTTCCAGCATTCTGGCAAGCAAAAATGGTCAATTCTTAAAAAATTGTTATTTTATTGTAATTTTCAGTTAATAAAAAAGTGCCAACACGAATTTTTAAACTAAATGTATTAACAGCTACTAGCATGAGCAAAACGTATCATAAGTTTCATGCTAAAGTTTCTGGTACTTACTCTACAAGAATTACAAACGTGATTGCATTCGAAATTAAAAATATTAAATAGAAATAATTAAATAAAATTACTTTAAGCTGGCTTCAGAAAAGTTCCCGACTAAAATTAATCTTCGATTTGTTTAAAGCGTTGTCCCAGAATATTTCGACATTATCATTAAACCAGACAGTGTTTGCGATTATAGTATTGCAATTCAATGAGAAGCTGGTAAGGTTGCATGTGTACATTATTACTTGGTGAGATTTTTTAAACGGATATTCGGTAAATGAGTTGTGCTTCTCATTCGTTTGTGAGAATCATTTACTTAAAGAGGCCAGGTACGTTGTTCAAAACTCGCTGAGGAAAACTTTCGTGATAGGGGTAGTGTGCAGTAATAAATGTCGCAATATCAAGTAATAAATGTCACGATGCCAGTTGGAAATAAATTTGCATTCTATAAAATATAAATGCAAAATGGTCTTGAGCCAGGACAATATCCCAGTTCAAATCAAATATTGATTACAGACCAAAAAATACAAATGAAAAAACTGCAGATATAATATATACACTCTGAAAAAATGAACCCTATAATGAGTTAAAACGAATTAAAATTAGGAAAATTTAACTTCGTATAGTGCTAAAGCAATATTTACTTATATCAAGTTCAAACTTTTCCTTGAAAGTTGATTCTAGTTCAATTTTCCTCAAACCAAGTAAATATTTAGTCAAACTGATGAAAAATTCAGTAAGTTTTTTCTCAAACCAAATATTTACATTTTTAAGTAAAATTTTGCTGAAATTATCCCAAATCTAACTAAATTTTTCTTAAAACAAAGTAAATTTTTACTCAAACCAAATAATTTTTTTCTCGTTCGTTTGTGAGAATCATTTACTTAATGAGGGTGGGTATGAAGTTGAAAAGTCGCTGCGAAGCCACCTGAGGAAAACCTTTGACAGGGTGGAAATCCTGATAGTAGTCTGTAATAAATGTTACTATGCCATTTGTAAATTAATTTACATTCTATGAAATACAAATGCAAAATGGTCTTAAGCCAGGAGAATATCCCAGTTCAAATCAATCCTAAATACATCAGAAAGTGTTATATTCATGCCTCCGACAATATGTTTGTAACCTAGTGTATCATAATATAATGCTCTTCGAATATCTCTTCTCTGCGTATAGGGATCCAACATTTTACGAAAAAAGGGGATAATAATGGTACCAACCGAAGAGTTGTTGCTGAAATCATGAAATTTTATGTGTAGGCTCCTCTGACTGTGTCGGGATTGCAATTGATTGTAACTGATCGAGAGGGATAAAGTTATACTCTAACAAGGACTGGAAATATCCCCAAGAAGGACTAATATTTAGGGTATTCATTTCTGGCCAATTTTTCCTGATTTAATAGACCCTTGGAAGCACTTTGAATATAATCTTTTAGTCTTGGATTAAAATAACTCATTGGTCGTACTATTGGACGTTTAGATTGACTTTTTGAGGTTTTCCAAAATTCATATTTCTTGGAAATATTTTGTAAACGGTGTTATCAAAAATAAATAGAAGGTATCAATACCTTACGAATGATGCCTAAATGATGAATATCGGACTAAAACTGTCGTCACTGACTTTATTTTTGTGAAACAATTTAATACAGGCGATGTTTTTTTTTTCAATTTCCTACCGATGTTCATTATTTAGGCATCATTCGAAAGTTATTGACTGCAGTTATTTATTTTTTTATAAAATACCTACACAAAATTGTATGGACCGCGACAAGGCACTGTAAGCCTTGTTGTATGTGGGTTCTCATCCGGCTCTATCCTTTCCCCTCCCTTTTTATACCTTCCTCCTTTAGGATGGGGGTATATTCACTTTGTCATTCCGTTTGTAACACCTTAAAATATTCGTCGGAGACCCCATAAAGTATATATTTATATTCTGAGTTGTGGTAAAATTCTAAGATGATATAGCAATGTCCGTCTGTCTGTTGAAGGCACGCTAGCTTCCGAACGAAATGAGCTAGGAGGTTGAAATTTTCCGTAAATGTGTCTTATGGTTGCAGATCGGCTGGGATTGCAAGTGGGCGAAATCGGCCCAGAGAGAAAAAATTTTCCCTCACAAGGACTGAAAATACCCCTAATAACCTCTAATATTTTACAGTATTTAAGCATGTTTTTTTAATATGTCTGCTTGTACTTACTTGATATTGGGTATGCACATTGATTTTTATTCGTAGGGAGAGAAATGGGTCAAAATAAATGAAAAATGGTATATTTTAAATAAAGGGTGATTTTTTAAGAGCTTGATAACTTTTTTAAAAAAAAAAAACGCATAAAATTTGCAAAATCTCATCGGTTCTTTATTTGAAACGTTAGATTGGTCCATGACATTTACTTTTTGAAGATAATTTCATTTAAATGTTGACCGCGGCTGCGTCTTAGGTGGTCCCTCCGCTTAGTCCAATTTTGGCATTTCCACGTTTTTGAGTAACAGAGACCCAATTGGTGCGAACGGCGACGAATCGAAAATTGGTGGTCATCATTAACACTGGCCGATACAGCTGCGATATTTTCTTCAGTTCGCACTCTACGTAAGCGTGTTGGTGGTTTAATGTCCAACAATGTAAATTTGGTGCGAAATTTAGTCACAATAGCCCGAATAGCCGCTTCAGTGGGTCGATTAAACTGACCATAAAATGGAAGCGCGCAATGAACTTTCTTAACAGAGCACGCATTTTGATAATAAAATTCAATAATTTGCAAGCGTTGTTCGTTTGTAAGACGATTCATGATGAAATGTCAAAGCATACTGAGCATCTTTCTCTTTGACACCATGTCTGAAATCCCACGTGATCTGTCAAATACTAATGCATGAAAATCCTAACCTCAAAAAAATCACTCTTTAAAATGGTATATATTAAACTACAACAGCTAGAAACATGAAATTCGGTGTGTACATTCCTCTGACTGTGTAGACACGAAAAATAAAAGGTGTTTTCCGCATTCGTACTTTCAAGGCACACAATGGGTACAGAGGAATATAAATAGTACCAACTAAACGATTACAGCTAGAATGATGAAATTCGGTGTGTACATCCCTATAATTTAGTATACACTTAAAATAAAGAGATTTTAGAAAGTCGTACTCTTAAGGGGGTAAAATTGGAAAAGGGGGATAAAATGGTACCAACCAAATGGCCACAGCTAGAATCATGGAATTCGTGTAGATATTGAGCAATCGAACGCTCTTGATGTTCTGGTCATGAAAATACAGTTCCATGTTCTTTGGACAAAACAAGTATTTGATGTATCGAAAGAAGTATTCACGTGTCTTTTTAAAGCGGTGAAAGAAATACGTCAGTACCTCTGATCTTCTCAATATCAACATTACCTACATCAGGCCTAAGATGGAATACAAGTCCCAAGATCTACCTTGGAGCTACTTGACCGTGTTCAGAGGAGGGAGAATGGTGTTGATTGGTGACGGTGGGGTATCTAATTCTATTGTCTCACTTGATCACCGTCGTAATGTGGGATGTGTGTCGCTGTTCTATCGATACTTTTATAGTGTTTGTTCTTCGGATATTCGCCACCTTATCCCGAACGTGAGGACGTTCGTTAGAGATATGAGGCTTTCAAGGTACTCTCACCCATTTGTTGTCGACACATTACAAAATGAATACGTTCTTCGCCCGTACTATCCGTAAGTGGAATCAACATCCGGCAGATATCTTTCCCGCCAATTATGATATTCAGAAATTCAAAACAGAAGTCAACAAATATATACTACTCCCTCTTTCCTACATCCATCTCCTTATCATTGCATTTATAAAGGACATCCCTTCAGTGTTCAATAAAAAAGATGGAACTCGTTGTTTCAAAAGTTTATTTAAACGTTTTATTCCAAGAGGCATTAAAAACAAATTTGGGTCAACGGGTTGGTAGTGGTAGTCATAAATAATGATTGAATTGACTACAGATCATATTCTGGTATTTCCACTCTTCTTTTTCCACTTATTCGTCCTTCGATTTCTTCAGGATTCCCCACCCTCACCTACTCGCGATGTCCTTCGCGCTCTATAAAGAAAATACACTGCGGCCATAAAAATAAGTTAATTGACTTATTAACTTTTACAACAAGAGGAAAACACGCTCGCATACGCTCGGACAGTCACCAAACACGTTAATGTTTGAGTGAAAAACTTTTTCGTATTTCGATCAAAGAGCTAAAATCCGACCAGGCACAATAAAAGAAAGCAACGGAAACGGAAGGAGACGAAGACGAAGACAGACAAAGACGACGATGCAATAAATCCATTCATCTGCAAATCATAAACAACGCGTTCAGCGTTCAGCATTCAATCTTTTGCGGTTGATGTCAGCTCTAATTGACTTTGATAATGAATTAAAATTCTTTATAAACTGACATTAAACTTAAAAGACCATAACGAAGAAACTTAGTCTGTCTTAGTTTTCTGGCGGCAACGCCATTCATCAGGACGCACACACACAGACAGACATACTGGATGTCATACATCAAACGCACACACATTCCCCCACCCTGCTCAGTTTTTAGTGTTGCCATTACACATACGCCCCACCGTGCAGTACAGTTGTGGGTCCACAGTTGCGGTATTAAAATTTAGTAGGAAAAAAGTCTCTTGGAAAACTAACAACCAGCAATTTCATTAAAGGCCATATTAAAATGCCATAAAGTGGAGACTTAAATAAAAATGCATTTATGACTTTATACAGGACAACGTTTGGAAGTTTGAGCGAGCAGCGTGGGACATGGCTCATACGATAGAGAGAGAGTGTGTTAATAAATTTCATTTGGAAAGGGTGAGGGAAGGACACGTGTCCTTATAATGCTGTTTCACTCCCAGAGTAATTTATGGTCCATCCTCTGCCGAAGGATGGTGTACAAATCGGGCCTTTATTACGACGCATCGAAGGCATTAAAGTATGCCTAAATCACCGACGCTTATGGGCTAAAACAACAAATTATACTTCTTTTCAAGGACAAAGACGTAATGTCCTTTAGCGCGAAGCAATACCCCAGCCATAGGCATGAATGGTGAAAGAATTTGCCACTGCTCTTCGACATATGGTCGTAATTATGAAATATTTGAATATTATGAAGGCACATCATCAACACAACATACAACAGAGAACAGGGTGCCGGGAGGATGGGGAGGTCGACAATAAGAGCCATAAAACAAATTCCAAAGATACTGAAAAATGTCTATAAAATACATTGTAGTCGTGTTTTAATTATCGCATTTTGCGACATTTTTGCCATGTGATAAGCTTTGAGTTTGGTGGATGGCTTCCTTGTTAGCTATTCATTTTCAATGTCATTATAATCAAACTCATACACGAAGAATGAATATCTCTTAAATGTGTAAAGTTCTGAGCTGAAAACGAATGTACCATTATTTAGCTCATAATTGAAGCAATCCCTTAGGATTCAAAGTCAATCCATTGAATATCCTTAATAATTTCATATCGCAAAGAACTTTGAGAGATGCAGTGAAAACAAGTAGGGAAAGACAAAATTCGGCAGGAGACAACAATATGTTACCCTACACCACTCCCTACGCCAGGGTTTTGATGACTACATACATATCGGTGGAAAGATTTGATGTTGCCCATTTCAAAACTTTTGTCCAATTTGGCAATTAAATGAGGGAAAAGAGAAAGACAACAAGTAGGAAAGGCTAAAGTCGGACGGCGCACTGTGGCTGAAATTTTAATTTCATTGGCTAAAAGTCTTATTTTTTGTCACCGAATTTCAAAATTGTTACGCCTTTTTGTAGCTAATATATCCAGATTAAGGTTGCCAAAAACTTAAATTATCCTATTGCTAATTGTGGGCGTGGCATGCTGTCAAACTCAACTATAGAAAAAGGCGTTTTTGTTTGTTTTTTTTTTTTTCAAAAATAAGTAATAAAAATTATAGTCTTTAGTTGTAGCGTTTAATATTAGGAACGTTATGAAATATTTATGAAACCCTATTGAAATTGGTCGAAATCGGTTTATATTTGGACCAAGTCCCCATAGAAGGGTATCCCAAAAATTTGACTTAAATCCCCATTACACTCTCAAAATAGACGACATCAACTCCAAATTTAGAATTTGGTTTATAATCATTTTCTGAATCCATAAATGTCTGTGCTAAGTTTGAACGAAAACGGTCCATATTTGGACCAAGTCCCCATAGAAGGGTGCCCCAAAATTTTCACTTGAATCCCCATAAAACTCAAAATATACACTACCTTTCTCAAATTTGATAGTCACATTTTTGGTAGTCGTGTAACTTGACATGATGATGTGACATCACTGACAGATTCATAAATAACTTTATATTTTTTAACTTCTGGCCGCAGTGTATTGTTGATCCATAACAAGTTTCAATTCCAACGATTTATATGTTGTTTTCACTTTAGACTACGTAAATCTAAAATAATTAAATATAATACCTGCGAAAGGGTTTTATGGATTTGTTTTGATCAGCAAAAAAAATGAGTCATAAAATTATCACAATAGGTTCTACAGTACAGTAGGTTCTACAATAGGTTCTACAGTAGGGTCCGCCATGTAACGTTTTTTTTTTCAACTATTCAACCGTTGGACAATTATTTGTGGGGTGCTCGAGGCAGCCATTTGAATAAAATTATTTTCCATTATTAATCGGAAGGATTGTACTTTCAAATAAAAAAGAAATTTGAGAAAATATTCAGTAGTTTTTTTATACCATTTCAAAAAAAAAAGTTATTTTTGTTATCAAATTTTATGGTCAACCAAAGCCACAAACAATTTTATAAGTGTGCCAATAGTCGCGACATTAAACAACTAAAGATAAAAACAACCCCATATATTTAATTTTACCTGATATTAAGGTCTGGATAACAAGTACCGTTTAGTTCAATTTAAGTACTACCTGCAATGAAATTAAATATCAATGTGTATCTAAAAATCTAAAAAATTACGGATTCGATAACAGACGAAAATAAAATAAAAATATGGAGAGCTTTAGCTATAAAGATGTGGACGAAGAGTGTTTTTAGAAACAAAAACCAGGAAGATGTTCTTAGTTACGTTAAAATAAAATTAAACTTAAATTCGTGTAGCACCGAAATACAAAAGCAATTATCTACTCAAGACCAATTTTTGGTTTTTGAGCATATTTCCGATTGTTATAAAATTTAGCATGAGGTTAAAGGAAATTTACTTTCATTTTTATCAGCGTACCTACTTTTCAGAATTTAATGAGACGAAAATGACTAAATTGCGTTTTGGAACTAAAACATCTGCCTTTTTGCACTAAATGTATCCTATCTTTCAAGGGTGCAATTTCGTGATACCCTAAGCAGGCGGGGAACTCTTCAACCTTTCCAAATATGTATACATTTCGATAAAGGCTTTTGAAGGAAAAAAGTTGTGTTGGTTCAAAGTCAGACATTGTTCAAAAAGCATATTGTTTAAAATATTTATTACAAATAAACTATATTTGGCACAGACATAGTTTTGACGTCATAATAAAGCTAAGAAACCACAATTTCTAATCTGAGTGCAAAATCTCTTAAAATGTATGAGAAAAAGTTAACAAAAAAATTACGTTTTTTCAATTTTCAAAACCTGAAAAACGTGAAAATCTGTAATACAAGAAAATTAATTTTTGTCTTCGCATTATGAACAAATACGTAAAAATATGTTAAAAAAAACATAAACACAAAAAATATAAAAATTTTAATTTTCTTTAAAATTGAAAAACACGAAAAGTAGTCAACTTTGGGCCGATTTCTAAAATATATCCGTTTTTCGATTTTTAATGTCAGTATCAAAAATAATCAAGTATTCCAAATAATCCTTGGGTCCTTGTATAAGTTTGGTTTTTTACAGATACAAATATGTACTAGAACAAAAGTTACAGAATTTTGCCAATGAAAAACGATTTTCAGCCACTGTGCGGCGCCGACTATATGATACCCATTGCAATTAAATTCGATGAGGATATTGGAAAGTGTCCTACATCATGGACCGATGATGCCCTCTTTCACAAAGTATATTTCCAGTTCAGTAAAAGTAAAATTTGAGCGAAAAAGTCAAATTGAAATCGAATTTTTTATGGGAGCTATAACAAATCTGAAGCGACACACATCATTCACCATTGATGTTTCTAGTTATATTGTAAGGTAATGCTAAATTTAACCATCTCGGTTAATTTATGTAGTTTTTAGAGGAAGAAAAGTCAAATGGGGAGTTATATTTCTATAGGAGTTATATATAAATCTGAACCGATTTGACTCAATATCACCCGAGATGTTTCTAGTGCAAATATAAGGTGTTGCGCCAAATTTGAAGAAAATATGTCAAAGTATATGGTTTCGAGAGCGGAAAATGTCAAATCGGTAGCGAAATATATATATATATAGGAGCTATATATAAGTCTGAACCAATCTGACTTTCACCATAGATGTTTCCAGTTGTAATATAATGTATTGTGTCAAATTTGATCAAAATCAGTTGAATTATGTGTATTCTAGAGCACAAAAAGTCAAGTCGGGAGCGAAATTTGTATGGGAGCTATATATAAATCTCAACTGATTTGACTCAATATCACCAGAGATGTTTCAAGTTCAAATATAAGGTGTTGTGCCAAATTTTAGAGCAGAAACAGTCAAAGCGAAATCAACATTTGTACTTTGATTACAACAATAAATGGACGGAATAGACGGACATTGCTAAATCGACTCAGAACGTGATTCTTAGTCGAACTGTATAACACCCCGTTTCCTTTGGGGTGTTACAAACAAATGCACAAAAACATAATACTCTCATGGAGTGTATAAAAACTATAAATAATAAGAGAAATATTCAATAATCAGATAAAAAATGGGGGAACAAGAGAGTTAACGATACCAGCAAGAAGACCATTCCTTTTGTTCAGAAAACTGTAAATGGCTTCAATGCAAAAAGTTAGTGTTGACGATCCATCATATGACTGATCGAAATAAGAACACATGACTGGTGTTGATGGTAACGCCATCACTGCCATTCTTGGATTTCTTTAGTTGTCAACTCACCTTGTACTGAAACAGATGGCAGTCCCTGCCAAATAAATAAATTATTAAACAATGCAATTTGTTTTGATTTTTAAATTGTCTCCTCTAGACTCCGTCTAGGGGAGACCAACAGGGCCACCAAACTGGTAGGATTCTGTTCAGTTAGTTTTCTCTGAAGTGCGAAAGTTGCAATTTTCGGAATATTGCAAACAGAAAATTTTTTTCTTTATGCGTTAAAGTGCAGTTTAAAAACAAAAATTACGAGTTATAAAAAATTATAAAAGTGTGAACTATACGAGGTATTTGGTTATAAAATAGTTTTGTTTGTGATATTAAACATGTTGTGTTATTTCCTAAGTCATAACTAATAAGTCCCGCGAAGTCCCGCGGAGTCCCGGGTTGTGGGTGACACCAACATTTTCAAAAAATAGCTGCGATTTTCGTAGATTTTACTAAAACAGTAACATAATTTGTTAAGTATGCTCCGTTAATTCCGTTTATGAAATTCCGAATTTTATATAGACTAGACATAAAACAGTCTCAGGTTCGAGATAACAACAATAAATCAAAAGTAAAGCAAAGAATACTTAATATACAAAATAGATTCAGCAAGGAAATAGGATTATAAATAGGCGATGCGGTTTTTGAAAGACGCAGACAAATCTGCGGAGATTAATTGAGTAGAAGTGGAACTAATAAAACGAGTTCACGTTATTGTCGAGTTGTGATGTTTATTGTCTGGGCGTGCAAAAATCTCTATTGAGCTTGAAAAATAGGCAAAAGATACACGTAATATATATTTAAAGAATAATAATTCCGGATATGTTCTATTGTGAAAAGATGATAGTGATGATGAGTTTGATTCCGAATGAAATGTTCTGTCGCTAAAAATGGGATTTTCACGCAATGTGCCCCGGTAGCGGTCGTTTTTAAATAGAAATGCAAATTATTGAAAAAGCGAATTAACTTTTAAGTCCTAAAGTCTGAAGGGCTTTCCTCCTATAACAATCCCATGATAAGTTCATTGGTGAAGATCCCAAATTTCACAGTTTCCGAATCACAAGATTATCATCTTTTTCACTTATTATCATATCGTAAAAGTGGATCACATCGGTTCTGATTTAGTTATAGACCCCATACCAATGTCATTTCCCATTTGACTTTTACCGCTTTCAAATCCACAAATCCAACTTTGTTAAACTTTGACTCGCCACGATATTATTTCACCTAGAAACACCCAAATCTAGTTTTTCTGGTAGTTGAGCAATTATATTTAATATTTTGTTATTACTGTGGTTTTGTCAGTATTCATATTTGTTGTAATCTTGTGATTCCTAGTGAACATAGCCAATAAATGTCAAAGTGTAAATGTGAAAGTGTTCATCGGAGTGTGTAGTTTATGGCGGAATTGTTATCTCGTCAGCCTTTTTTAACAAACTCATGCAGTAGTCATTTTATGTTAGCACAACTTTCGATTAGCCATAGACACGTATATGATCATATCTCTGAATCAGTTTTCTTTAAAAAGTATTGAAATTACCTTTAAAAAGGTATACAACATCACTCACTTTACTGTACACATGTAGACATTTTATTTTATTTTCTGAAATAACTATCAAGTAGAATATTTGTATGCTATATTTTGCATTTGTAATAATGTTCAGAAAAACACATTTGTTTTTGACCACCCTTTCATTTTTTAACGAAAAACTGTCTATGATTTATCTGTTATTTTAATTAAAACCGATTTTTACATCATATTTGAAGATTTTTATAACTTTAGTTATATAGTGATTGTTTTTTTTTTTTTGAATTTCTAATGATCAGGGCCCTGAGCACTTTCCCGTATTTTCGAGCAGACAATCCGACCCTGCTCAAAACCAACGTTTTTGCCACTTTCAACCGAAAGCAATAAACTAAACATGTTCGTTTAATATTTACATGTTCATTGACATCCCATGGGCATGGGCGTCATCATTGACTTTGAATTTAGTTGGTCATTAAATATTCAAAACTCGATGGAATAAGTGCAGAGAGCCAAATTATTAAAGCGCGCAACAAACATTACAAGTGACTTTTGGAAGCAAATTAAAAATTAATTACAACAAAAGCAGTTAACGAGTTGTTAACAGATGCTGAAAATAGTACCCAAATATAACGTTACACACATTGAACTGGCATAAATGATGAGAGAAAGTCAGCATATATTAAAACAAGTAAGGAAAGTCTAAAGTCGGGCGGGGCCGACTCTATGATACACTCCACTTTCAATCCGAATACAATTTAATTCGGCGAAAAAGTGAAAACGGGAAGGATTTTTGTATCCTGTAAATGTATGTGTTTGACAAAAAATGTTAAATCAGAAAGGACATTTGTATGGGGGTGTATTGAAATCTGGAACGAAATAGGTGAAATGTATAGTTTGGCCAAAATCGGTTAAAGATTTGGGAGCAACATTTGTATTTGCGCTATATCTAAATCTGAACCGATCTTAGCCACTTTCTGCATAGGTGTTTCTAATTGGCTTATAAGATGTTGTGTCAAATTTAAAGAAAATTGCGTACAATATGTCGTTTCTACAGCGGAAAATGTCAAATCGGGAGCGAGATTTGTATGGCGCCTATATCTAAATCTGAACCGATCTTACCTAATTTCTGTATATGTGTCTCTACTTAGATTATAAGATGTTGTGCCAAATTTAAAGAAAATCGAGTATGATATCGGGAGCAACATTTGTATGGGGGCTATATCTAAATCTGAACCAATCTTGCCGAATTTCTGCGTAGGTGTTTCTAGTTGGATTGTAAGATGTTGTGTCAAATTTAAAGAAAATCGGGTACAATATGTCGTTTCTACAGCGGAAAATGTAAAATCGGGAGCGACATTTGTATGGGGGCTATATCTAACTATGAACCGATCTTATCCAATTTTTGCATAAGTGTTTCTAGTTGGATTATAAGATGTTGTGCCAAATTTAAAGAAAATTGGGAACAATATGTGGTTTCTAGAGCGGAAAATGTCAAATCGGGAGCGACATTTGTATGGCGACTATATCTAAATCTGAACCGATCTGACCGATTTTCACCATAGCTGTTTCCACTTCAATTATAGGGTACTGTGACAAATTTGAAGCAAATCGAGTAAAATATGTGGTTTCTAGAGCGGAAAAAGTCAAATCGGGAGCGACATTAGTATGTGGGCTATATCTAAATCTGAACCGATATGACCCACTTTCGCCATAGCTGTTTCTACTTAAATTATAGGGTACTGTGCCAAATTTGAAGCAAATCAAGTGAACTATGTGGTTTCTAAAGCGGAGCGACTATGGGGGATATATCTAAATCTGAACCGATCTGATCGATTTTCACCATCGCTGTTTCCACTTCAATTATAGGGTACTGTACCAAATTTGAAGCAAATCGAGAGAAATATGTGGTTTCTAGAGCGGAAAAAGTCAAATCGGGAGCGACATTTGTATGGGGGCTATATCTAAATCTGAACCGATCTGACCAATTTTCACCATCGCTGTTTCCACTTCAATTATAGGGTACTGTGCCAAATTTGAAGCAAATCGAGTGAAATATGTGGTTTCTAAAGCGGAAAAAGTCAAATCTGGAGCGACATTTGAATGGGGGCTATATCTAAATCTGAACCGATCTGACCGATTTTCAACATCGCTATTTCCACTTCAATTATAGGGTACTGTGCCAAATTGGAAGCAAATCGAGTGAAATATGTGGTTTCTAGAGCGGAAAAAGTCAAGTCGGGAGCGACATTTGTATGGGGGCTATATCTAAATCTGAACCGATCTGACCGATTTTCACCATCGCTGTTTCCACTTCAATTATAGGGTACTGTGCCAAATTTGAAACAAATCGAGTGAAATATGTGGTTTCTAGAGCGGAAAAAGTCAAATCGGGAGCGACATTTGTATGGGGGCTATATCTAAATCTGAACCGATTTGCTTCAAATTAAATAGCGTTCGTCCTTGATCCACAAAACTTACTTGTGCCAATTTTTGTTAAGATCGGACTATAGTTGCGACCTGTAATTTGATTACAACAATAGATGGACAGACGGACAGACGGACAGACAGACGGACATTGCTAAATCGACTCAGAAAGTGATTCTAAGCCGATCTGTATAATAAACGGTGGGTCTAACTCGTTTCCTTTTAGGTGTTACAAACAAATGCACAAAGACATAATACTCTCGTGGAGTGTATAAATATACAATAGACTTACTTTGTGAACAATTCGATTGAATGAATATCGTGGGAAGTATTATTTTCAATATCGCGTGTAATGCGGCTACAAAAAGGCCGACTAGATTACGCGGCGATCAAAAATGCTCATCAAATAAAACACACCTATTATTTCCGTGAGAAAAACTTACGCCAGAAGTGAGTTTCCTTTTTAGCCTTTACGGCATATTTGTATTGGAAGCAAATACCTGAATAGTTTGTTCACCTATAGATCGACTCGTTGGTTGCAGACCATTCAACACAGTTCATTTTACACCACCCTAATAAGCATATTTCTTATTGTAAATTTGCGTTTTGGTATATTTTGTAATGTCATTATTTGATTTAAAGGGGTTTATTGAAAAACTCATTAGGCAACATACCTGTTAAAGATTTCTCTCTCTTCTGTGAGATAGGATGGGTAAAAGCCCAAATCACTAAATCATCTAAACCATCTAAACCGCCATAAGATGGTTTCTGTGACAGACTGCTCACCCCACAGGGGTGGATTTTCTATTTAGTTTCAGTTCGATTGAGCTGAAGTGAAGTGAAGGTTAGCCACGAACATCTCAGCACAAGATAACCACTGCCCTGTGGAAAATGGCTCAGGGATACACAAAAATAGGCCAAATGCATTTCGAAAATGAATGCTTGTCTTCTGCCACCCCTAATTAATTAAGTAATTTTTAAAGTATGTAATTATGTGTAATTATCTCGTTATCTAGTAGCATATAGCGTAGTGGCATGGAAACAAATACAGTTGGAGTTCTTCTTTTGTTGGGAGGAAAATAAGAAAAAGCTTTGGAATCGTAGCAGGGCAGTCTGTTTGTAACAAGCTCTACGGCTAAACCTAATTCGATTTCAATATTAAAAGCAATTATTCCAATTTCAAGTTATGGTCGAACATTTTACCATTTTACGACCGTTTATATGATTGATGCTAACATAATATGATTACTGCTAATACATCATGCAATTGTTGAAACATAGTTGTAGCTAAAAATGAAGTGATCATATTATGATTAGCAATGATGACCCCAACCATAATCCCAATCATAACATGATGCTCTTCGTATATGGTTGTAGCAATCATATCCCTTTTATGTGTGCACTGAATCCGAATGAACGATGATGGCCTGAAATGAAGCCAATGGCTAGTGATAGAATTGCTTGGATTGACTTTGTAATTGCCTAAAGTTTCTTATATCAGGAATTTCAGATTTATATACCCTCCACCATCGATTGCGTTCATCCGACTTCACGTATAAGTGCAATAAAATATTAGGAAAATAAATTGTGATGTTTCATTATTATAATTTTGAAATAAACTTCATTAATTAATTGAAAGGTCATGCCCACCTAGGCAGAGTGTCTACAAATACGGTTTTTAGAGCTTAATAACCCTTGACTGTATTTACCAAAGTATTTCTTCAGAAAGGGAAAGTACGAATTTCGAAATTGCATTATCTTTCGGGAATGTGAACACTTTTTTTCGATTCCAGCTGCAGTCGTTCTCTTGGGACCATTTTTATCTCTTTTACTCCATTTTGTACCGAAAAGTACGAATTTGGAGAAAGGCTTTTGTTTGTTTCCAAAGGATAATATTTTTCAAACATTATTTTAAATATGCCTCGTCCGGGATTTGAAAATGACTGTATGGCACCCTCGACATGCAACAATGGGGGCACTGCTTCCAAAATCTATTTTTATACCCTACACCACTTCGTGGTCTAGGGTATTATAAGTTAGTTTCGCGCCAAATGTTTGTAACACCAAGAAATAATCGAGCTAGACCCACCTTTAAGTATACCGATCGGCTTAGAATCACCAGCTGAGTCGATTTAACGATGTCTGTCTGTCCGTCCGTCCGTCTGCTGTCCATCTAAGCTTGTTCGCACTCTACAGGTCGCAATTGTCGTCCGATTATCATGAATCTTGGCAGAAGTTATTTTTTCTGGCCAAGGACCATCGGTATTGAATTTGGAGAAAATCGGTTCAGATTTAGATAATGCCCCCATACAAATGTCGCTCCCGATTTGACATTTTCCGCTCTAGAAACCACATATTGTACCCGATTTTCTTTAAATTTGGCACAACATCTTATAGTCCAACTAGAAACACCTATGCCGAAATTGGGTAAGATCGGTTCAGATTTAGATGTAGCCCCCATACAAATGTCGCTCCCTATTTCACTTTTTCCGCTTTAGAAACCACATATTGTACCCGATTTTCTTTAAAATTGGCACAACATCTTATAATCCAACTAATAACACCTATGCAAAAATTGGGTAAGATCGGCTCAGATTTAGATATAACCCCCATACAAATGTCGCTCCCGATTTGACATTTTCTGCTCTAGAAACGACATATTGTACCCGATTTCCTTTAAATTTGGCAGAACATCTTATAATACAACTAGAAACACGTATGCAAAAATTGCGTAAGATTGGTTCAGATTTAGATATAGCCCCCATACAAATGTCGCTGCCGATTTGACTTTTTCCGCTCTAAAATCCACATATTGTACCCGTTTTTCTTTAAAATTGGCACAACATCTTATAATCCAACTAAAAAACCGATGGTGAAAGTGGGTAAGATCGGTTCAGATTTAGATATAGCCCTCATACAAATGTTGCTCCCGAATGTTTAACCGATTTTGGCCAAATTTTACATATTATATTTCACCAATAAACAGACATGGTGAAAGAGGGTCACATCGTTCCAGGTTTCAATATATCCCCATACAAATGTCCTTTCCGATTTAACATTTTTTGTCAAACACATACATTTACAGGATGCAAAAAATCCTTCCCGATTTCACTTTTTTACCGAATTAAATTGCAATGAGAATTGTTTGGGTGATGCCCATATGTCCATACTTTGTCTGACTTGTATTTGTCTGTCGGACAATTGGATCAATTACCATATTATTTACCATATTCGTTAAATTTGACTAAAGATGAATTTATAGCATATAAATTATATTCATATAATTTATATAATTTGTATGAACTACATAAAATTGCTCCCATGAAATACATGGGTTTAGTAATCAAAGCGAGGTACATACGCAGGGAGTGGTGTAGGGTATAATATAGTCGGCCCCGCCCGACTTTAGCCTTTCCTTACTTGTTTAAAATCTATTATTTTTGCTGGGAAAGCTAAACTAATGAATGAAATGTTTGCAAGGAATTCAATTTACTATTCTCGAAAATGATCTGAAATTTATCTAGTTGCATGACTTAGATATTTTTTCGAACACGTGGACTTAAAAGGGTTCTCGCAAATCTCGACATAAATAAATCCTCGTCCTCTCTAGCCCGTTCACTAAGTCCTTGTACAGGTCTTTCCAGTGTGCTTGAAAATTCCGAACGATCCCTACACGAGGTAAGGCTAATAACCCTGCTAGCTACCGTAGCAATACATTTTTGCTGGGTAGGGCTACAGCCTCCCACAGCTTTTCATTTAAAAATATTTGTTATATTTTATGCCTTTTCTCGGAAGTAAAGTCAAAATTTGCTTGTTATGCTTCGTATTTATTTAAGGGTGGAAATGAGACGAAAAGTAAAATGTTGTTTGTCTGTATTGTTGGTCTGTTATGTTGTATGTGTTGTCATTTATTTTGCATAACATTGAATTGGCAAAGTGAGATTTTTAGTGTGCCGACTTAGTTCGGTGGAATATTTTATTTATCAGCGCTTCTCATTTGTCGTATGTGACCGCTGGTACTAACTTTTATCTGCAACATTAAAGGTCTCACTTTGCCTTTTTGCTAATTTTGGGTTCTGCTGAAGACTTCAGCACAACCTTTGGTCTTAAACCAAAATGAATGACAACACAGAAAAGTAAAATATTAATTGATATTGAAATCATGATATAGGTATTGTGCAGCCAAGTAAAAAATGTCACATACAAATAGTATGTAATATAATAATTCTGAAAGGGCATGTTGAGTAGATCATTTTTATACCCTACACAACAGGGTATAACGTCTTTGTGCATTTGTTTGTAACACCCAAAAGGAAACGAGATAGACCCATCGTTTATTATACCGATCGACTTAGAATCACTTTCTGAGTCGATTTAGCGATGTCCGTCCGTCCGGCTGTCCATTAATTTTTGTAATCGAAGTCCAGGTCGCAATTGTTGTTAGAACTAAATGAAACTTTGCTCAACGAAGTTTTATGGGATAAGGACGAACGCTATTTAATTTAAAGCAAATCGGTTCAGATTTAGATATAGCTCCCATACAAATTTTGCTTCCAATTTTACTTTTTCCACTCTAGAAACCACATATTTCCACATATTTTACTCCAATTAGGCAAAACGCCGTATATTTCAACTATAAACAGCTCTGGTAAAAATAGGATAGATCGGTTCAGATTTATATATAGCTCCCATACAAATGTCTCATCTGATTTGACTCTCTTCGCTCTAGAAACCACAAACTTTGACAGATTTTCTTCAAATTTGGCAAAACAACTTATAAAAGGTTATTTTTTAGCTATTATCTTTTTGGCAACACTGGTTTAAACAGCCGACGCACGTTTCGTGTTTTGTTTCACTGTCAAACATCTTCAGTTTGGTCTATAATTTAACCATGAATCGTCTTACAAACGAACAACGCTTGCAAATTGTTCAATTTTATTATCAAAATGCGTGCTCTGTTAAGAAAGTCTATCGCGCGCTTCTATTTTATGGTCAGTTTAATCGACCCACTGAAGCGGCTATTCGGGCTATTGTGACTAAATTTCGCACCAAATTTACATTGTTGAACATTAAACCACCAACACGCTTACGTAAGGTGCGAACTGAAGAAAATATCACAGCTGTATCGGCCAGCGTCAATGATGACCATCAATTATCGATTCGTCGCCGTTCGCAGCAATTGGGCCTCTGTTACTCAAAAACGTGGAAATGCCAAAATTGGACTAAGCAGATGGACCATTTGAGTATGGACCATACTATCGATTCAAATAAAGATTTCATGCATCTTTCTGAATTTTATGTGTTTTTTTGAAAAACTTTCCTATAGCTTTTAAAAATTCACCCTTTATTTCAACTATAAACAGGTCTGGTAGAAATAGGATAGATCGGTTCAGATTTATGTATAGCTCCCATACAAATGTCTCCTCCGATTTGACTCTTTTCGCTCTAGAAACCACAAACTTTGACAGATTTTCATCAAATTTGGCAAAACAACTTATATTTCAATTAAAAACAAATCTGGTGAAAATAGGTCAGATGAGTTCAGATATATATATAGCTCCATTACAAATTTCGCTACTGAATTGATTATTTCCGCTCTAGAAATAGCATTTTTGTACAGATTTTCTTCTAATTCGGCATATCAGCTAATGTTTCAAATATAAATTACTATAGCAAAAGTGGGTCACATCGGTTCAGATTATATATATCTCCCGATTTGATTCTTTCCGCTCTAGAAACCACATATTTAACACTCCATAAAATTTGGGAAAGCGTCTAATATTTAAACTAGAAAACCTTTACTAAAAATGGGTCACATCGGTTCAGTTTTGTATGTAGCTCCCATTCAAAGTTTGTGTTAAAATTGTCTTACAAATACAGATAGAAGTATGGAATTTGTAGTATATTCTCCTCTTATAGCTGCACTCGGTTCAAATGTAATGATCTTTTTATATCCTACACCATAGGGTATAATGACTAAGTGTTGGGTATCATATAGTCGGCCACGCCCGACTTTAACCTTCCTTACTTGACGTAGAATAAAATTGTAGTCCAGCTTGTCTGAATTTCATTTTACAGCGGGTCAAATTTTCATTTTTGGTCGAAGGGAGCATTATACTAAGTGAGAAAAGTAAGTTGATCTCTGAGAGAATTCTTATTGTCAGAACTATATTGTGGAATCTTATGTGGGTAATTTTTGTGGAAGATCGTAACACTCTACCTCCTTTCGACCTTTTTTTCGAGAAAATCAAAAAAGACTTTTCAAAAAGGAATTTTAAGTATTAACATGTTCTATGTAAAAAATTGTCGGAAAATTTTAGTGGGGGTCACCGAAGACACCAAAGTTGTAACTAATACTCTTCCCGCTTAAATAGGAAAATTGCACGCCAGCTTAAACAACAAAATTACTAGGGTTAGGTTATTGTCAGAACTATATTGTGTAATCTATGAGGGTAATTTTTGTGGAAGATCGTAACACTCTACCTCCCTTCATTATGGGTCAATTTGGCCCTTTTTTCGAGAAAATCAAAAAAGACTTTTCAAAAAGGAATTTTAAGAATTAAAATGTTCTATGTAAAAAATTGTCGGAAAATTTTAGTGGGGGTCACCGAAGACACCAAAGTTGTAACTAATACTCTTCCCGCTTAAATAGGAAAATTACAAGCCAGCTTAAACAACAAAATTACTGGGGTTAAAATTGGTCCATGTTTTTTGGAAGATCGATCCTTTTCGAACAAAAATGTGGGTATTTCGGTAGAGCACGGTAAAAATAAAATATAAATTGGATATTTTTGCGAAATTTTCATTTTCGAATGAGATATGGCTAACATGATTTTGTATGCATGACATTTTTCTTTTGTAATTTTCTCGCGATCTATCCAACGCAGCCGGATGGCTGCTTGTGCAAATTGCATGTGTATTAAGAACCAATGTTGTTCGTAACATATATGTAGTAAGACGTGAAAAAATTTTTGCCCAAATCAAAAATTCGCTGTCGTTCCATATTTCCGATATTTCCCTATTACGATGTATGCATATCATATTCACATAAATAAATAACCAAGGCAAGGCTCGAAGAAAAAAATTATTCAATTGGAAATAAAAACACAAATAAATAGCAATAATATTACTTTAGGCTTTTGGGCTTTATTCCTTAGTTTATAAACTAAAATTACAAAATTTGTTGTGGGTTTATTTTCCATATATAATTTCACATACCTCACGGTTTACGACAGACCATCGGTAGTTGGGATAGTAGCAGAGGGTTGTTCCCTCTCCACGATGGTGGGAACTTCTTTTTAGCACGTTCTTTACATTTCATTGCCCTGGGTAAGCTTGCTTTTGATAAGAGGACTATTTAAATTCGAATTCCTTTCACAAATAAACCTGTCTTTTCGGCAAATTCTAAAGGCATTGTAGGGATTACATCGGTATTGTAGAGAAAGTATCTGTCAATCATTTCAACATTTTGAAAACTTCGGAATTATGAAAGGAAAATATCTGTCAAATACTTCAACATTGAAAGCTGTGGGATTATATGTATGGCTATGTTTTGAAGTTTTACACATTTTCTAATACGTTTTCAGTTTTGAGCTTAGGCTATCTGCAGATATTTCTATTGTTCAAACTTTTACGGAGCAAATTTGGTTTTGCTTGTTTGTTTGTTTGTAGCGTTTTGGTGGCGTCCAACGTTTCCAAACTCACGCAACATTTCAGTTGTGTATTTCATTAATAAACTTCTGAGGACATAATTCAGCCCACGCAACTGCACTTTCGCAAACTTATTGAATTCCATAAAAGTGACCCTAAGCATTGAAAATTCCAAGATTTGCCCAATAATTTCAGCAACTTTCCTAGCGTTCCACCACACAGCAACAGTCGCTCACTCCTTCGTACATGGGACGTATACACAATGCGTCGCTAATGAACCCCTTGCGTATGATTGATGTACTCCTAAACTTATCCGCCCCAAAGACCAAAAAGTTCAAACAAATTAATAGAGTTAAAAAGAAATCTAGGTGTGAGTGTGTGTGTGTGCGTTGAATTTTACTCTGGTGCTGTGGAAATCTTTAAAAGTGAATTCCATTTAGAGTCAGAGGAACCCCTTTACACGCCTACCACTTAAAATGGCATAAGTTAATACACAGAGTTTACAAGAGCGTCAGAGAGAGAAAGTGTATGTGGTCGAGTGAGGGTTAGAGTGACAGTGGTACATTTTAGCCATTGTACGCCGTTGTTACTAATTTTCGGTTAATTGCTTTCATTTGTTTTGCGAGCTTGCCAGGCATTGTTCGTTGCTGATGTTACCACTACTCTTGTTGTTTTTTCTAGCCGTGACATATCTCCACCTCCCCCTCTGACAATGATTAGCATATGTACTCCATCGGATGCTTCATCCAACATCATCGTCAGTTGGAAGTAAGCAAGTATCAGCACTTTGATGATGCTACTTTATGGACTCAATACCAACTGCGACCTTTATTCACAAGTTCATTTGAGGAGAAAAAATTAATTCCGAGAAATCGATGCAAAAATTCCTATAAATTTATAATACCAAATATTACACGGTGCGAAATTTAAAGAAAATCGAGCACAATATGTGGCTTTTAAAGCGGCAAAATTCAAATCGGGAGCTATATCTAAATCTGAACCGATCTTACCCAATTTCTGCATAGTGTTTCTAGTTGGATTATAAGATGTTGTCCCAAATTTAAGGAAAATCGGGTACAATATATGGTTTTTAGAGCGCAAAATTCAAATCGGGAGCGACGTTTGTATGGGACCTATATCTAAATCTGAACCGATCTTGCCCGCTGTAGCCACAGGTGTTTCTAGTTAGATTATAAGATATTGTGCCAAATTTAAAGAAAATCGATTAGAATATGTGGCATTTAAAGCGGAAAAAGTCAAATCGGAAGCGACATTTAGATGGGGGCTATATCTAAATCTGAACCGATCTTACCCAATCTCTGCATTGGTGTTTCTATTAAGATTATAAGATGTTGTGCCAAATTTAAAGAAAATCGAGTACAATATGTGGTTTCTCCAGAAGAAAATGTCAAATCGGGAACGACATTTGTATGGGGGCTATATCTAAATCTGAACCGATTTGACCTATTTTCACCATGGGTGTTTCTAGTTTAAATATAAGATGTTTTGCCAAATCTGAAGACAATCTGATACAATATGTGGTTTCTTGAGCGGAAAAAGTCAAATCGGGAGCGAAATTTGTATGGGAGCTATATATTTGTGGTGATTTTTTAAGAGCTTGATAACTTTTTTTTAAAAAAAACGCATAAAATTTGCAAAATCTCATCGGTTCTTTATTTGAAACGTTAGATTGGTCCATGACATTTACTTTTTGAAGATAATTTCATTTAAATGTTGACCGCGGCTGCGTCTTAGGTGGTCCATCCGCTTAGTCCAATTTTGGCATTTCCACGTTTTTGAGTAACAGAGACCCAATTGGTGCGAACGGCGACGAATCGAAAATTGGTGGTCATCATTAACACTGGCCGATACAGCTGCGATATTTTCTTCAGTTCGCACTCTACGTAAGCGTGTTGGTGGTTTAATGTCCAACAATGTAAATTTGATGCGAAATTTAGTCACAATAGCCCGAATAGCCGCTTCAGTGGGTCGATTAAACTGACCATAAAATGGAAGCGCGCAATGAACTTTCTTAACAGAGCACGCATTTTGATAATAAAATTCAATAATTTGCAAGCGTTGTTCGTTTGTAAGACGATTCATGATGAAATGTCAAAGCATACTGAGCATCTTTCTCTTTGACACCATGTCTGAAATCCCACGTGATCTGTCAAATACTAATGCATGAAAATCCTAACCTCAAAAAATCACTCTTTATAAATCTGAACCGATCTGACCGATATTCACCATGGGTGTTTCTAGTGGAAATATAAGATGTTTTACCAAATCTGAAGACAATCTGATACATGATGTGGTCTCTAGAGCGGAAAAAGTCAAATCGGGAGAGAAATTTGTATGGGAGCTATATATAAATCTGAACCGATCTAACACATTTTTAACACAGGTGTTTCTAGTTACAATATAAGATGTTTTGCAAATTTTAAAGAAAATCTGTTGTAATATGTGGTATCTAGAGTGAAAAGAGTCAAATCGGGAGTGAAATTCGAATGGGGGCTATATCTAAATCTGAACCGATTTTCTTCAAATTAAATAGCGTTCGTCCTTATCCCGAAAAACGTCGTTGTGCAAAGTTTCATTTGGTTCTGTCTACAATGGCGACCTGTATCGTGATTACAAAAATAGATGGACGGACGGACAGACAGACAGACAGACAGACGGACATTGCTAAATCGACTCAGAAAGTGATTCTAAGACGATCGGTATAATTAACAATGGGTCTATCTCGTTTCCTTTTGGGTGTTACAAACAAATGCACAAAGACATAATACTCCCGTGGAGTGTATAACAAGTAAGAAAATGCTAAAGTCGGGCGGGCCGACTATATGATACACTCCACTTTCTATACTAATTAGAGATGTGCGCGTGAGTGATTATTGGCTCACGTTCACGCACGCTCAGGAAGGAAAAAAATTGAATCGCGCACGTTCACGCACGAAGATTTTTTCGTTACTCACGTTCACGCACGCTCGCGTGAGTAAAATAAATTTTACTCACGATCACGCGTGAATCACGTGTTTCACGTAAATCACGCAAAAAATTTCCCCAAAGAAAATAATATATACATTCTAAATCGAAATGAGTAACGCCGCGCAAATCCGAAAATTTTATTTTTAAATCACTACGTTTGCGATGTTTGTCTTAAAGTCACATTTTTAAAGTAGTATACAAAATTACACTGTGATATATCGTATAGTTTAACGCAAAATAAGTTAAAAATCACTGACATAAAATCTATGTTGAAATCAAAGCATATATCCCGATATCAATTATATGTTTTTTTTATTGAACTTTAGTGTTAGTTATAAATGCAGTGCCTATTGATGGTGCAGGGAATGCTTGCATAAATAATGGAAAAATAGAAATTATACCTCCATTGAAGAACTTTGTTTTAGAAAAAAATATATATGACTATTATTTTGAATGGAAAACTTCACATTTTTAAACGAAATAAAAAGAAAATAAAAGAATTAATAAATATGTGCTATTCACGAAATAATCACGTGATTCACGCAGAAATTAGACTCACGAACATTCACGGACGAACATTTTTCGTTCCTCACGTTCACGGACACTCACGTGAGTAAAATAAATTTTGCTCACGATCACGCGTGATTCACGAGTCGCGCCCATCTCTAATCCGAATGCAATCCAATTCGGTAAAAAAGTGAAAAAGGGAAGATTTTTTGTATGTTTCCTAATCATAGGCTAATATGACCTGATCCAATCTGTCAAATCGAAAAGAATATTTGTATCGGGGCTATTTCCAAACATGGAATAAAGTGACTAATTTTCACAATAAGTTCTTGCAGTTCAAGTTTCTGGGGCTGAAAAAATCAAATCGGGAGTGAAATTTGCGTGGGAGCTATATAAATCTGATACGATCTGACCGATTTTTACCATGGGTGTTTCTAGTTGGAATATAAGATATTTTCAAGATTTGAAGAAGATCTGTTAAAATATGCGGTTAATAGAGCAGAAATAGTCAAATCAGGAGTGAAATTCGTATATCTAAATCTGAACTGATTTTCTTCAAATTAAATAGCGTTCGTCCTTGTCCCGAAAAACTCCTTGTGCAAAGTTTCATTTGGTTCTCTCGACAATAGCGACCTGTATCTAGATTACAAGATGGACAGACAGACGGACATGGCTAAATCGATTCAAAAAATGATTCTAAGTCGATCGGTATAATTAACAATGGGTCTATCTCCCTTCCTTTTGAGTGTTACAAACAAATGCACAAAGACATAATACTCTCGTGGAGTGTATAAAAAATAAAAAGACACGGGACTTTTTTCGGTCTTTTTTTTATCCGTATACGGTCATATTTCCACAACTTAAAAAATTTCACACTGTGTAATATAACTTTGTTTGTATACGTATACTTAATTACAATATAATGTAATAATAGTAAGTATACGTATTTAAAGGCAAGTGCAAACTCTCGTCCAAATCACAAAATCTTACCCCAAATGAAAAAACATACCAACACACCTAACATCAGGGTACGTATACGTTATTATGACATAACATAATTATTAGTACGTATTTTTGTAATAGATAGCAGTGTAAATAAATGAAATTCAAAAATCTCGGGAAATTTATCACTTTTGTGGCTACCTAAGCGCTACTTTATGACAAGAGCTACAACTTTGCCTCAGAGAGTCTTTTTTTGGTATATTTCCACGACTTAAAAAATTACACACAGTGTAGTCGACGTCCTACCCGACTTTACCATCCCCAGCGCCACAATCGTTCTATTTTATATTGGTATAAGCGATCCATAGTAGGTAAAAATATGAAACAGATTTCCATTTAAATTTGATCTGATTTTTTTTTAATTTTACTTAAGAATACTGCCAATCTATGGTCTATCTTGACTGACGAACGACTTTCTCCTCCAACCTTGTTTTATTGTATTTCCTTAAGAGTTTCCCCAGTTGCCTATGCAAATGTTTATATGCGGTAGTTGTTATCCGTTCCGAGCCTTCCATAGCTTTTGTAATGGCCTGAGGTGAGAAAAGAAATTACATTTGTTCCACAAACACACAGAGTGCGGTGCAGTGGTGGCGCTGCTGGTGCTGCTGCTGCTCCTAACATTCGGAAACTTGGTGGCGATGGAGATCGACAGCCACTGTACAACAACACTAACTAACCACAAGACTTTAATTAACTCGCCGACCAGTACAAGTGCACACCATTTAAACAGACACGCGCCGATATACCTATGTATGGACGGAGAATATTTGGACCAGGATCTGTGTCTGCTTCCGTCTGTATTCTCATTTGCGTTCTTGTTTTGGAGCCAAAAGAAAAATGTGAATGTGGTTGGCAGCACAAAGAAAGCGAAAAAAGACTGAAGTGTTGAAAATTGTCTATGATTAAATGATATTGATAGCACTGGAGCGGAAAGGGGGTGAGCGTGAGTGTTGTCTTCTCTTTTTTTTTGCAATTTCGAACAATGACACGTACAGCATATTACAGCCCGAGGAACGATGTAATAACAAAATTCACGGTCTGCATAAAAACACATAACTTTCGAAGAACGCCGAAAAAGTCCTTGAATGAGAAACACAAAAACGCGTTCATATTTCACTTAGTAATTTTGAGCGGCCAAAAATTGTCGTTTCATAATCGAAAAATGTAATACAATCCTCGACATAGAAGTTTCGAGCTCAGCAGGAGAACACTGCAAGCAAGAGGTGGGAAGTTGACCTTTGACGATTTTTTGCAAAAATGTGTTTTGCTCCTACCTTTCCCAAATTTGACACTGTGTGCCATGGAAGCACAGCCATCATGCACTGAATAATTGCCTGAGGGACATCCACTCACTTAAACACATTTCAAGTATAGGATACATTGAACAATATCCACAAGGACCAAACAAGCAGTGTACGTACAACATTGTGATAGTATGATTGTGTGAAATTTCAAATTGTAATAAGGACATTGAATAATTGAACAATTTCAATGCCACTTTGGGTAACAAGAGAGGAATATCAACAAATTCTCAATAATTCATGAAGGGCCTATAAAACTAATTCGCAACACTTTAAGCCTTTAAACTTTCATAAACTGTGCGGAATTATAAGTAAAGAGTAAATATTATCGCAAATATAAAATAAAATAAAAACAGCAACATTTAGTGTGATTAGTTTGGGTAAGAGTTAAATTGAATATTTGTTTGTTATCTTTTTATTCGCAATCGATAATCTATATAATAAAAATGAAATTATGTTCGTTAGTGCGAACTTGATTTAAGATGAAAAAACTTCTGGATAGTTGACCGCAAAATAGAAATATTTGTAAAAAAAACTGAAAGTGCCTTTTTCTATAGAATTTTTGAATGAACTCAAGGCTATGAGTCGCAATTCAAGCACTGGATATGCGACAGTCTTTTATGTTATGTTCGCTATGATTCTGCGAACGTTTTCTGAATACAAAAATTCAAATAATTATAAAGAAAAGTCCAAAAATTCGAACAAAATGCAAAAAATCTTTATATTGTGAAATTTCAATTTTGTTTGCGATTAATATTTGGTCAACTAGGAATGACAGCGCCACACTATCCGATGCACTAAGAATTTAATCAAGAGTTGGAATGCAATGCAAACATAATATGAATACGATGCCTTGCGAATATAAGATGCTTACGGAACACGTGGCTTATGAACGATTGAAATATAGCGATTTTCTTCTTGGACGCTTTCGGTGAAACCGGAAAATCTTTTGGCAAAAATTCGCTCGCAAAATGCAAGCGATGCTTGCTTCATCAGGAATTTCAGCTTCGTTCTTTGAAGACTGCCGAAATGCTCTCAGATTGGGATGAATATGGAAATTAACGAAACTCCATCTGGCAAAATGGTAGCCAACGTTTTGATCGGTGGAGGAGCGTACTATGGGGCACTGTTCAGTTCATGTCCCCATACGTTGCACAGAGGGATTTGTTCAAAGTTTGGCAAAAAATATAAGAAGTGCTCGTAGAATGTTGAAATTTTGCTCTGAGCATTTGGTTAGCTCAATTAAGAAAAATATAAAGTTTCATCAAAATTGGCCCACCGCCCATAGAACACAAAATTTATGTTTGACCCAAACTTTTTGAAATTTGGCACAGATCCTTTTATTACCTCAATTAAGAATAAAATAAAGTTTCATCAAAATTGGACACGCCGCCCCCCACCCAACGCCCATAGAGCCCAAATTTATTTTTGGCCCAAACCTTTGAAATTTAGTACAGAACATTTTATTACCCCAATTAAGAATAAAATAAAGTTTCATCAAAATTGACAACGCCCACCGGCCATAGCACCCAAATTTATTTTTGGCCCACACTTTTTGAAATTTGGCACAGAACCTTATATTACCTCAATTAACGGCCACCACTCACCGCCCATATATATTTTTTCCCAAAAGTGTTTGTTTCTTTAGCAAAACTAATTATTTTATAAATAAATTCCAGTACATGCATTTAAATATAGACTATTATTCAACATCTATCATTTTTGTAACTATATCATCAAGTTCGAGTGCATGTTTACGGGGTTGACATCTAATGTTACTTATAAAAGGATCTGACGATACTAGAACATCTGTATTTGTTGCAACTCTATCACACTTTCTGGAGAACCTTAATCTGTAATTTCTATAATCTTTTATCTTTTTGTAATTTTTTTAATTAAAAATTTCACGAATTTGGAGACAAATTTTATTATTTTATAAAAGATTATTAATTATTTAAACTTTTTGTTTTTTTTTTTTTAATTGATAGTATGGACCACCTAAAAAATCACTATTTAAATCAGAGCAATAATATTATCTTACATACAAACACTATAGAAGTGCGTAAACAGTTTTCAATATTTTGAACCAAAATTTACATTCGACTTTACTTCATTATTTCAAAGACAAATAAACAATACAATTCATGGATTCTTCATACTGAATCAATTTTCAACAAAACTGCATCATTACATTTTTAAATTTTATGTGTCGAAAAAATGACTTGTTGCACAAAAAATCCCACTATGTCTCACATAGTCTTTGAAGAAATTAGACCGAATAATGACTAGACATGCGATTTTTATGCAAAAGTATAATTTGAGAGGATGATTATAATCGAATGACGACTTCACATAAATGATTCTCATGATCACAATATTCAAAAAATCGGTATATATTTAAATTAAGTACTAAAGAGTGATTTTTTTGAGGTTAGGATTTTCATGCATTAGTATTTGACAGATCACGTGGGATTTCAGACATGGTGTCAAAGAGAAAGATGCTCAGTATGCTTTGACATTTCATCACGAATCGTCTTACAAACGAACAACGCTTGCAAATTATTGAATTTTATTATCAAAATGCGTGCTCTGTTAAGAAAGTTCATTGCGCGCTTCCATTTTATGGTCAGTTTAATCGACCCACTGAAGCGGCTATTCGGGCTATTGTGACTAAATTTCGCACCAAATTTACATTGTTGGACATTAAACCACCAACACGCTTACGTAGAGTGCGAACTGAAGAAAATATCGCAGCTGTATCGGCCAGTGTTAATGATGACCACCAATTTTCGATTCGTCGCCGTTCGCACCAATTGGGTCTCTGTTACTCAAAAACGTGGAAATGCCAAAATTGGACTAAGCGGATGGACCACCTAAGACGCAGCCGCGGTCAACATTTAAATGAAATTATCTTCAAAAAGTAAATGTCATGGACCAATCTAACGTTTCAAATAAAGAACCGATGAGATTTTGCAAATTTTATGCGTTTTTTTTTTAAAAAAAAGTTATCAAGCTCTTAAAAAATCACCCTTTATATATTGCTTGAAAGTGTCAATGGCAAAATCACCTTTGAAATGTCGACCTTCTGCCTATAATCCCCGCCAATTTTTCCTGTTCACCGTATGAAAAATCAAACTCATGCGAAAGGTGTTCCTAAACATTGTTCAAAATCCACTTAAGCGAACGTGCAGACACTTCCATTGGCGTAATCTGAATTAGATCGTGTCATTAAATTGAATATCTATGCCAGCAAACGTTAATCGATACAATAATCACTGAGAACAAAATGTTTCTCATTCCAGGTTTGCTTAAACATTTCAAATCGCTTTTCAAAAAATCACACGACGATCACAAACAAACTAATTGAAATATGGACAGGAACATTTTTGTCGGGCCATCTAGTGTTCCAATAAAAACACAACCGAGTTCATTTGAATTATAATAGATGTTGAAACGAATAAAATTACACACGTCAGAACTTTCGCAAAGAATGTATGTCTTTGACTTAAATCAGGGTTCATATTAGTACCAGCGGTCACATACGACAAATGAGAAGCGCTGATAAACAAAATATTCCACCGAACTAAGTCGACACACTTAAAATCTCACTTTGCCAATTCAATGTTATGCATGTGCTCGCATCGCTCGCAACAATGTAAAGGTTGTTGTCCATCTTCACTGTACCTCGTGTGTATTGTGTATTGTATATATATCATAACAATTCAGTGCAATTACATCACATGCATTTTTTAAATTAAAAAATAAAAAAATTAAATATGTATCAAAAAATAAATAAATAATAAAGTTAAAAGTTATTGGAGGCATGGACTGCACAATGGCCAAATTTACAACTAATCTTTGGTTGACATATAATCAGTTCACTGCCAGTGCACCATTTATTAAATTGTTTACGCTTCCAATGGCTGCATTGTTAAAGACAACTGGTGAGACTTCAACAACATCACCTTCGGTGCTCGGAGAAATCGCTCGGAAATTAGAATTTAAAATTCGAATTTCAGAGCGTTTAATGTATTGCAAACACTGAATCGAATTTCTGGACCTTCGAATTACTGAAAACTCTACTTTGTGGGCGTCTACTGTATATATCTCTTTGAAATGCTAGCCAATCGGTGCCGCAAAATAATGAAAATATCACTCGACATTGCCCAAAAATGTCAATCTCTGTCTATAAAATCATGATATAACAACTACTTCAAAAGTTATAGATCAGAATATGCAACAAAGATTTTGTCGAAGGACCATGTATAATATTTGCTGATGTATTTTGGTTTTCTAAACTGGAAAACAATATTAAATTTAGTTTATGGGGAAATAAGAAAATGTTAAAATTCGATTTTTCGCCGAATGTATCTTTAATATTTGTACCCTAATTTTGGAAATATAAGTTTTGAAAATGAACTCTTTTGCTAAACTTTTTCGAAGACTCTAACTCTAGTGAGTGATGTACTTGGAAGAGAAACTGGTCTTCGCTCTCCAGATCGTGATATTTCGTGATACACGAAAACTAGCTACAATGGTCTTAGTCACCCGGCTCAATCCCTGGACCCAAAATTATAATATAAATTTACTTTGTATTGTAATTCATAATAAATAAGTAAATGGGACAAAAATATATAGATTTCCATCTCGAATCACATATACATATATATACCAAATGCTTTGCCTAAACTGAAAACGCATCGTACAACTATTGTCATAATTGATTGATATAGTCTCAGTCGGCGGTTATGCAAAAAGACCTTGAGGTCTGCATCACATCCAACTGAGAGCTGCAAATATGTTGGCAAAGCACTTCACTGTCATACAATACATACATACATACATACATATAATGTAATTTAATTAATTCAAATTAACAGAAAGACGAACTTATTATAAAGAATAACAAAGCTGAACTTCTATGTGAACAAAAAGTGAAAGATAAACGGAAACAATCCTCAATGAGTCGTTGAATAACAACAAGAAGAAAAGGAAACGGAAAACACGAAGAATACGACTAAGAAAAACGAGACTGAAATATAAGTCTGTAGCAAAAACAATTTGATTATACATATTACACCTGGCCATAGTGTAGCTGTTGTCGGCGGTGTCAAAACAAGAGGACTTATATAAGAACGAACGAAGAGACGAACACACACATACAGATATACAACCACTCGCCAACATCTCGCAATTACTGGCTCCTCTGGCAACAGCATGAACTGCGGCAGCCACAGCCGCCGCCACAAGGACTAAGCAGCAGTTTTCAAGGAGCAGCCAGCATCTAAGCCAGAGCCAAAGCACAGCAAGAAGAATTACACTCAGAGCAAAAGGTGTTACTGCGTGTGATGATGATGAAGTGATTTAAAGCAAAAGGTAAGTAAGGCACACGCACAAACACACTCACACCCACACTCTCACAAGGAGGCTCATAACTTCCAGCACACGCGCACGCACACACACACACCCAAACACGTGTGCATACATTGTATCGAGTGGGCCTCCATTTGATACTGGCACAATACTAATTGGATTTGTTAAACATTTACTTGAAAATATGTTTATAATTCATCTAACGTTTCGTTTATTTCTATATTTAAAATTGTTTTCCTTTTCGGGAATTCAATCAGGGAAAGACAATTCAATGAATTTTCGTCTTTCAGTCACTACCACAACGACAATGGCAACAGCTCTGGCCTACACACACATACAGTCATGTAAAACTGAATGAAATAAAGTGGTGTACAGAGAGTGTCGCAAATAAGTCCAAATGCAATAATTTAACATTTTTATCTTAAAAAATAGATTTCTTAATTTATCGCTAATTCTGAGCAAAATTTAGTTCAACAATTTTACTCCAGTTCAGTAAAAATTTCCTCAAAAGTAGGAAAATTATCTAAGTATGAGTAAAGTTTTCTTCTTTCAAAGCCATAGTCAACAGTTCATTTACTAGAAATAGGGTATTAAATTAACATAAAAAGATTTCATTGAATTTAATAAAAAATCTTACAATTGAGTAAACTCATACTTGTATGGAAGAATATTACCAAGGTTTTAAATAAGAAAAAATCTGAAATTTTTTGTATGAAAAAAATCCATTTAGGAGATTTTAACTAAAATATGTGTTTTTTTCCTAAAATTAAGTTAATATGTTTACTGAAATTTATGCCGAGTTCTTCATACATTTAAGTTTTAATTAAATTATAAAAAAAATCACTTGAAATTGTTTAGAAAATTCTTGAATAGACTCATAGACTTATTTCTAGACACCTATTTACTTAGTTTTAGGACAATTTTACTTAAATTTAGTAAAAATTTACTTGGTTTTAGGAAAAAATTATTTAGGTTTAGGATAATTTCAGTAAATTTTACTTATATTTAGTAAAAATGTACTTGGTTTGTATTTTTCTCATTTTGAGTAAAATTTTCTTGGTTTGAGGAAAATTGAACTCGCATCAAGTTCAAATCACGTACAACTTTCAAGGAAAAGTTTGAACTTGATATGAGGAAATATTGCTTTAGAGCTATACGAAGTTCACTTTTCCTAAATTTTAGTTTATTGAACTTGATAATGGAAAATATTGCTTTAGAGCTGTGCGAAGTTCAATTTGCCTAAATTTTAGTTCATTTTAACTCAATAACAATAATTTTAAATATTGACTTATTTCTGGCGTTTAAGTTAAGTTTTTGGTTTTGGTGTATTCAGAAATTTATATTAGAATTTTATAGCAAATATTTTTGTAGAAAATTTTGAACCCTTAAACTCCTGTTTTAAGGAACCAAAAGACCCCTTTATTGAGGAGTTAGAAGGTTAAAATGTTCAAAATAAGTTCATCTATGTATTTTAAATAATATTTCTGAACACAACCAATACTTATAATGTAAGAATCACAAGATTTCCTACGCCGATTCATCATAAGGATGTGCAAAGGGGGAACATATTCACATAACATATTTTTTTATTTTTGCACGAAAGGGATATAATTTGCATGATATAATCTTCAAACATTAAATTATATGGACCGTACAATCGATTCAAATAAAATTTTCATGCATTTTTCTGAATTTTATGTGTTTTTTTTTTTTGAAAAACTTTCCTATAGCTTTTAAAAAATCACCCTATACGGACACCAAAGACATAAAAGGCAAAAAAGACCCGTGTCTGCTAGTTTTGCCAAAAGTCATGCACTTTTTTCATGGGTCACCAAAGATTTGGGGTCCCAGTGTAATTTTTGCAAAAAAAAGTGATCACCGTTTGGAATTTTGATTTACTCCCTGAGGCAAAGTTGTACATCTTGTCATAAAGAAAAAAATTGTGAATATATAAACTAAAAAACTTCATCTTCAAGGTCAAAATCGCAAATGTCGTCGTACAAATCTTACAGGCTGTAGTGTGTGTAGGTAGCGTATACGTGCCGTAGATTAAGGATAATATCACTCATACGCACTGTAGTCGCACTGACCAATAACAGAAAGAGTCCAGCAAGATATATTTCCTACCTGTACGGTGTTAAGAATCAATCCTAGGAAGTTCTCATGTTCTAGAAAGTGGCTTATTGAGATCTTAGGAATTTTTTCGTAGTGGATTGTTTTCCTGAATTTTGAACGGTTTGCTACACATGGACCTCGACAAGGAAAAAACCGATTTTTAAGTTTTTTGCGATTTTGACTTAGTAGATGATTTTATATGTTTTGTTTGTATATATTATACTAGTTTGTATATATTCCCCCTTTATTGGGGAGTTAGAGGGTCAACATGTTCCACAAAATTGTTCTTCTCAGTATTTTAAGTAATATTTCTGAATATAAATAAAATGTAAGGATCGTAAGGTTTCCTATCACCCGGTATTTCAGTAGCTGTCACTTTTGATGCTTTTATTCTTTGACATTTAACAAGTAGAAATTACGCCATTACTAAAAATGGAACGATACACGCTTCAACAATGAATTGAAATTATTATAATTCATGAATGAAAATTATCCGGAATTCCATCGAAAAATCATTTTGACTGATGAGTCCCATTTCCACCTCGGTGGCTACGTCAACAAGCAAAATTGTCGCATCTGGAACTCGGAAAACCCAAGAGTTATTGTTGAGAAGCCTCTCCATCCTCATCGTGTGACTGTTTGGTGCGGTTTATGGTCCGGCGGGGCCATTGGATCTTACTTTTTCGAAAATGAGGTTGGATCAACGGTGAATGGATTGCGCTATCTAGAGATGATTAATGATTTTTTATGGTCGGAGTCTGGACAACGTTTACTTTCAACAGGACGGCGCTACCTGCCACACAAGCAACGAAACCATTGCTCTTTTACGAGAAAAGTTTCAGGACCGTGTTATCTCTCGAAGAGGTAATCACAATTGTCCACCGAGATCTTGGGATTTAACACCTTGCGACTTCTTCATTTGGGCCACGTGAAAGATAAGGTCTACGCCAACAGCCCAGCGTCGATTCAAGACCTCAAAGATAGAATTCGTGAGGCTATCGAGGACATAGGGCAGCCACTTTGGAAAATTGCATGAAAAGGATATGGTCCTGTAAGCGTGGCCGTGGTGGCCATTTGGCTGATGTTGTTTTTCATTATTAACTGCATACCTTCCTCTCAAAAAATTGTTTTTTTTTCTTTGAATATCAAAATAACACCTCTTGTTGGAAAACCCTGTATATACATACCCTCACTTTCAGAGAACATATATATGAAAGTTATAAGGAATTAAATTTTACGTAGGATAATTAGTATGGAAGTCACTAGGAGGTTCGCGTCACATGGTCCCAGCTTCCGTATTTATAAAACAATTGTATAAACGTGGTCAAATATCAAGTCATAGTGGATTCCATGCACCAGTATAGAAGTTATGAAGGATTTAATATTACCTAGGATAGAGACAATTGTGTGGGAGGTACAAGAAGGGGCGTGGCTAAAACGTAATTATTTTTTATCTTTATTATTTTCATTTACGTGATTACAAAAACATTTTCAAATATCAAATTGCAAATGATTTTGACTGCCCGTATGGATGTTATATCGGTTTTATTGTAAACAAAGTTTATGCCACTTTGTTTGGGAGGTATCCAAGGGGGCTGTAGCAATATCGCCCATTTTCCATGCTACTATAACTTCTGTAAAAGCATTGCCAAATATCAAATTTCACAGTATTCCGATCATTTGAATATAAGTTATACCAGCTTTAATTTACATAGTTTTGGGTGATTTGTGTGGGAGGTACTGGAAGGGGCGTGGCAAAAACCGTCATATTTAGTACACTTAACATAGGAATATGGGTCATTTGTGTGGGAGGTGCCAGAAGGGGTGTGGCAATTTCGTCCATCTTCGAACATAAACTAAGTTTGGGAAAAACATTACCAAGTGCAAAGTTTGAATTGATTCCTTAACTCCTTTCGAGAGTTATCGTGTACACCAGACTGACGGACGGACGGACGGAAATGGCTCAAACAGCTTAAAAAGTCGTGAAACGGATTTGGTCCAAACATACTGAGGGTCTTAAGTCACTCCTTCTATGCGTTACACTTTTTTTCTGTCCCAAAAGATATATGCCCTCATACTCTGTAGCTTTCAAAACGCCAATACATGTAAATATATTCATTTCATTCCACTGTGCAATTTGAGTTTTTCATTTAGGGAAGCAAGAGTTAAATTATCAGAAGATGATTGCAAATATTCCTCTTTCTTCTTTGAGACTCTTCAGTTTCACTTCAGTTCACTCACTTATTTCAAACCCCCTCTGTATAGAAGAGCTACGTTTGTATTAAGTGAGTGTGAGTGGGTGCTAGTGAATATATGTGTGTGTGTATTGTACGTACTCGTATATGTGAGAGAAGGAGTTTGTGTTCGTAATATGTTTGGTTAAGATAACATTATTAAAACTAAATTAAATGTACATTGTTTTTCAGTAATGAAATTAAATATTCTTCTATTTTCTTCTTCTCAACCATCTACTTACCCACTTCCTGTGTCTTTTCCACCCACTCCCCAATCAACGTGAATGTAAATGGCCCAGTAGGGATAGTCCTTAAGACATCTTTGAAAATGAACCATAGAGTCATGTAGAGGGCATACATATAACTGTACAAACAAATCGTCGAAATCGTCCTCTTAAATCGTAAACGTGCACCATAAAGCGATTCTTGTTTGTAGGGGTGAAATGGGACAGAAAGGGATAAAAATGGTACCTATCAAACGACAACAGCTAGAAGCACGAAATTCGGGGTGTATATTTCTCTAATTGATTAGACACGTAAAATAAACAGATTTTTCAAACTTGTGCTTTTAAGGGGGAAAAAGGGATACAATTGGGACCGGCCAAATGGCTGCAGCTAGAATAATGAAATTCGGTATATACATTCCTATGACTGCATAGACGTGCAAAATCAAGGAAAATAGAAAAAATACTTCTATGGGGAAACGGGGAGAAAGGGATAAAATTGGTACCAATTTAACAGCTGTAGCTAGAATAATTAAAATCGGCGTATATTTCGCTCTGGTTTCGTAGATTCGAATTAGGCGAAAAAGGCATAAATTTGGTGCCGAACGAATGGTTGCAGATAGATAACCATAAAGTTCGGCGTATACATTCCTCTGATTGTGTAGACGACCAACATAAAGGATTTTTCGAAAATTTGTTCTTTTAGGGCAAACGGAGCAAAAGGGGATAAAAATGGTCCCAATCAATGGACTGCAGCTAGAATCATGAAATTCCATTTATAAATTTCTCTGACTTCGTAGACGCGCAAAACAAAAATCGTTCTCCAAATTCGTACTTTATGGGATAAAATGGGTTAGAAGAGATAAAGCCAACGGCTGCAGCTAGAACCGTAAAATTAGGTGTATACATCATTGTTAACCCGAAAGATAATGGCATTTCGAAATTCGTAGTTTGGTCTTCTGAGGATTTACTTTGATATATAGTCAAGGGCTATCAAGCAATACAAACATAATTGTAGACTCGTCCACTAAGCGGACCTGGTTTATAAATTAATTGATTCATTTTATTTCAAAATTATCACAATGAAAAATCACAATTTATTTAACAAATATCGATATCAGAACATGATCATAATTTTCCTTATATTTTATTGCCCGGCCCGGACGAATATAAAGCCCTTTTACTTGTTTTTTCATTGAATTATTTTTCAAGAGCATTTGATAAATTATAAATGTATTATAATTATAATTTAAAGCCTATTCATATTAGTTTAATTAATTATTTTTATACCCACCACCTAAGGATTCACTTTGTCATTCCGTTAAAAATATTCAACGGAGACTCCATAAAGTATATATATTCTGGATCGTGGTAAAATTATAAGCGATCTAGCCATGTCCGTCTGTCTGTCTGTTGAAAGCACGATAGCGGCCGAACAAAATGAGCTAGGAGGTTCAAATTTTCCCTAACTGTGTCTTGCAGATCGCTTGGGATTGAAAAATTGTTCCCTAACAAGGACTGAAAGTACTTCCTAATATTTAGAATATTTAAGCAATTTTTTTAATTTATATTTATATGCACTTGAAATTTGTTACGTATATTCTTCTTGTAACGTTGAAGCACCAAAAAGTAAATACACGTTTTAGCGGGCGATAAAGGGAATAAAAATGGTACCAATGATACGGCAACAGCTAGAAACATGAAATTTGGAATGTACATCCCTCTAATTGCGTAGATACGTAGAATAGAGGAAATTTTAAAATTCGTACTTTTAAGGGATACAATATGAAAAGAGGGATGAAAATGGTACCAACCAAAACGCTGAAGTTGAAATCATGAAATTCGGTGTATACATTGATCTGACTGTGAAAATGCGAAATATTGAGGATTTTGTCGAAATTTTTACTTTTAGGCGGAAAATGGGGCGAATGGGGATAAAAATGGTACTAATCAAACGGCTGCAGCTATAATAATGAAACTCGGTGTGCACATTTCTTTGACTGCACAGACTTGAAAAATGAAGATATTCGTGCCTTCGTGATCTAAATGGGATCAAATTTGGCACCAATCAATATATATTCAATATATATTTCCTATAAAAAGGGTATAGACATTTAGGCTGTAGATGGAATCAAGAAAATGCAAATGGGGAAAACTGGCTTGAGGGAATTTGTTTCTACCTTATAATATTTAGGGCACATTTTTTGAAGATTTATGACTAATAATTATATTAATATTTATATGTAGTAGAGGACTATTAATATTATAATAATGCAGAATAAAAATTTTTCTAATATGGTAGTGCACTTCTCTGTAATGTTGACAGCCTCTAATCTACCTTTTAACTTGTTTATATCTTGTGTAAAAAACTACTTAAAAATATTTTTCTATAGACAATGTTAAAACTTATTAAAAAAAAGTTACATTTTCCTTCACGTACATTCAAAATATTCGCCTGGGAATTGTTTACAAAAATATCATGTACGACAATTTTTCCTACTGGGACACTGTGCTGTGAGCATTGATTGTTTGCTCGGTGTCTGTCTGGTTATATTTGAAAATGTTCATTTGTACACGACTGTTTGAGTTTGCGCTTGTGTGTGTGCGTGTTTGTCTTACTCCTTATATATTTATATAATGAGACTTAGTGTAATTAACAGAGTAATAAATATGACTATAAATTAAGATAATTATAAAGAATTTCTCAATTACTTGTGTACATCAAAGTTTTGCCTTTGAATTGAGAAACTTTATAATTTACAAAAAGAATCTCATCGACTTCAGAGTCACGTCGAGCAATTGTTTCATTTTTACAACAAATGGATGACTGTGTGACATGAAAAGTATGTGTGTGGAATATTTCCTTGTCACTTCAAATTTCAATTTAATCGGACATGTAATTATAAATATGTAACTGCTGCATGTTAAAACGAATTGCATTTTTGTAATTAAATATCGAGCTGAATGCACGAATAAGAATTCATTGTAAAATGAATACCAATGACATATTTTAACCCTCTCATGACCGAATTTTCTTCTTAATAAATATATAAAACTTACTATGCTTTTTGATGAGGTATGGGTCTAATATGGATTTTATAGAGTCTTGTTGTTCTAATTCATACAGGACATGAGTAACAGGATGTTTCTTAAAATCATTATACTGCAGATATCGTTTAAAAAAAATAGTTTCTTCATTTTAAAAATCTTTGCCATATATCACTTCGAATAACAAAGACAGTTTTTCTTGTACTCGAAGAAATCCAATAAAAATAAGAAGAATTTCTAAACAATTTCGAATTACAAGAAACTCAAACAATTGAAATTTGAGACTTCACTTTTGTTTTCACCTTCCTACGCAAACCCAAGTTACCGAATTTGTTGGTTCCCTTTTCAATATTCCTTGTTACATATGTAAACAAAAATAAAAATTATTAATTCTGCAAAATATGTGATTTTAAAGATTTTATAGGACTAACTCGCAATGTTGCCTATAGGCAACATTGGGCATGAAAGGATTAACTTATAATAGCGAACATACAATATACAGGTTCAGACAAAGGATTATGATGAAGGGAATACAAAAAAATTGAAACATGAATTGAAAGCTTACCTATGGAGGTCATTTTAGAGGGGGAATCAATATTTCCCGCATTTGCACATTCTTATGCTGAATCGGCGTAGGACACCTTGTGATCCTTACATTTTAAGTGCAGAATGTGTTCAGAAATATTACGTAAAACACTACGAGGAATATTTTGTGTTCTCAATATAGGGGTCTCTCAGACATGAACATACAATATTTGTATACCCTCTACTACAGGATGGGGGTAAACTAACTTTGTCATTGGCATAAAATTCTAAGACGATCTAGCCATGTCCGTCCGTTGAAAGCACATATAAACGAAAGGAGCTAGGATGTTCGATTTTTCCAAAAATGCATCTTATAGTCGTACATATCAAACGACAACATCTAGAAACTCGAAATTCGATGTGCACATTCCTCTAATTGAGTAGATATAAAAGGTGATTTTTTAGCTATTATCTTTTTGGCAACACTGGTTTAAACAGCTGACGCACGTTTCGTTTGGTCTATAATTTAACCATGAATCGTCTTACAAACGAACAACGCTTGCAAATTATTGAATTTTATTATCAAAATGCGTGCTCTGTTAAGAAAGTTCATTTACCGAAAAATTGTGTTCAGCGACGAAGCCCATTTGTGGCTCAATGTTTACGTAAATAGGCACAATTGTCGATTTTGGGGTGAATATCAGCCAGAAGCATTGCAAGAGCTACCAATGCATCCAGAAAAAGTTACAGTTTGGTGCGGTTTATGGGCTGGTGGCATCATTGGACCGTACTTCTTCAAAGATGATGCGAATCGTAACGTAACTGTGAATGGCGAGCGCTACCGTGAGGTGATATCCAACTTTTTTTGCCCAAAATGCAAGAGCTTGACTTGCATGACACGTGGTTTCAACAAAACGGTGCCACATGTCACACAGCAAGCGCAACAATGGACTTATTGAGAGGCGAATTCGGTGAACATTTTATTTCATGTTCGGGACCGGTCAATTGGCCGCCTAGATCATGCGATTTAACGCCTTTAGACTATTTTTTTGTGGGGCTATGTTAAAGCTCATGTCTATACAGACAAACCCGCTTCATTGAAGCATTTATTCGTGAGATACCGTCCGAAATGTTGGAAAGAGTATGCCAAAATTGGACTAAGCGGATGGACCATTTGAGGCGCAGTCAAGGTCAACATTTGCATGAAATAATCTTCAAACTTTAAATTATATGGACCGTATTATCGATTCAAATAAAGATTTCATGCATTTTTCTGAATTTTATGTGTTTTTTTTTTTTTTGAAAAACTTTCCTATAGCTTTTAAAAAATCACCCTTTATAATATAAAAGTTTTTCCAAATTCGTACTTTTAAGGGGTAAAATGGGAATAGGAGGATAAAAATGGTACCTACCAAACGGATGCAACAAGAATAATAAAATTCGGTTCCTACATTCCTCTGATTTCTATCAAGCGAGAACATTCCGGCAACCACGGATATAAATTTCTACGTAGATAGTCAGGCAGCAATGAAATCAATCATGTCACACATTGTCAAATCAAGGCTTGTGCTGAGTTGTAAACGCTCACTAGATAACCTCAACGACCATGTCGTCCGTCTCTGCTGGGTTCCCGGACATAGCAATGTCAAAGGAAACGAGATAGCAGATGAACTGGCTAGAAATGGTTCGTCCTTGGAAATCGATAGAGCTGACAACCTAGTAAAACCACCGATTGGCACGTTTTACAGACTGATTGAATCAAGAAAATGGTCACAGATGAACGCAGCATGGAATAGTTTGTCAACCTGTAGGATCGCCAGGGCCACATGGCCAAAGATCGATAGGTGCAAAACCAGAACTCTACTAGAGCTAAACAAGGCAGAAATTCGAACTTTGATAGGTATCTACACAGGGCATTACTGCACTAGGAGTAGGATCTCAAGATGGCAGTTGGACATTGAGGATCACTGTCGATTATGTGAGGATGAGGAGGAGTTAGAATCTATCGAGCACATAATCTGCAGATGTCCAGCGCTTTGTGTACGTCGAAACAAATACCTCGGAAGTTATTTTATTAACAACATAGAGGATATTGCAACCCGCACCGTTTATGACCTTTTGGGATTCTCAAAAGGACTAAATCGGATCAGGGGTGGCTATTAAGGAACATGGATGTAACCGCATAGACAGTTGGCGACTAACAAAGGAAAAGAGCCATAAAGGCTTACCACCACCATCGGTATACCGGATGACTCTCAACAAATTTTCTTACCTAGTCGTCAACCATTAGAAAACATCAATACACAGGAAAACTAAAAACACAACTTCATATTCTCCTACCCCCATATCCCTTTCCAAAATCCTCTTACTTCCCTCACGTCCCATCTATCATCGATCACCCCTTCCTAAATCCTATCACTCCCTACCCCTCTCCTATAAACTACAACCTTATATTTTCAGAGAACAGAAGGATTTGCACAATGGACCCAACTGGGTCTCCGAGTGTTCAGAGTGCAGGAGCATTCTGGTCCTTTAAACCATACCAATCCTCTGATTGTGTAGACATGTAAATTAAAGGTATTTAAAGTCATACTGTTAGGGGGTAAAATGAAATAAGGGGATAAAAATTGCACCAACCAAATGGCCGCAGACACGAAAAATAAAATTTGTACTTTCCAGGGATACAATGAGAACAGAGGGATACAAATGGTACGAACAAAACGGCTGCAGCTATAAGGATGGAATTTGGTGTGTACAGAGGGATGTACACAAGACATAGACACTGACTGCATAGACACGAAAAATAAAGAGATTTTCGAAATTCATACGCTTAGGGTGTAAACCGGAAAAGGGGGAATAAAAATTGTAAAAACCAAAAGACGCAGCTAGAGCCATGAAATTCGGTGACTTCTGCGTAGACACGGGAAATAAAAAAGTGTTTCCAACTTCATACTTTCAAGGGATACAATGCGAACAGCTACAATGATGAAATTTGGTGTGCACATCCTACTACTTGCGTAGACACGTAAAATTTTGTAATTTTGTAAATGCATAGATACGCTACCTAAAAAGATTTTTCAAAATTCTTTTTAATTTTACGGCACAAATGGGTATAATCATGAAGTTGTACGTTAGAGATAATGGATTTTCAAAATTCGTACTTTTGGAATTAAAATAGGATGGAAATACAACCAACCATTCAATACAAAACTGCTGTAGCAGAAAATGCACCCACTATCCCCCAATATTTAGGGTATTTTTTATACACTCCACGAGAGTATTATGTCTTTGTGCATTTGTTTGTAACACCCAAAAGGAAACGAGATAGACCCATTGTTAATTATACCGATCGACTTAGAATCACTTTTTGAGTCAATTTAGCAAAGTCCGTCCGTCTGTCCATCTATTCAGACAGAACCAAATGAAACTTTGCACAACGAAGATTTTTTGTACAACGACGAACGCTATTTAATTTGAAGAAAATCGGTTCAGATTTAGATATAGCCCACATATCAATTTCACTCCCTTTTTGACTCTTTTCACTCTAGATACCACATATTACAACAGATTTTCTTTACAATTGGCAATACATCTTATATTTTGACTAGAAACACCTGTGGTAAAAATGTGTTAGATCGGTTCAGCTCCCATACAAATTTCGCTCCCGATTTGACTTTTTCCGCTATAGAGACCACATATTTCACTTGATTTGCTTCAAATTACCTTGCATTACCTTATAATTCTACTAGAAACATCTGTGTTGAAAATGGATTAAATCGGTTCAGATTTATATATAGCTCCCATTAAAATTTCGCTCCCGATTTCACTTTTTCCACTCTATAAACCACATATTTTAACAGATCTTCTTCACATCTTTCAAAATATCTCATATTTAAACTAGGAACACCTATGGTAAAAATGTGTTAGATCGGTTCAGATATACATATAGCTCCCATACAAATTTGACCCCAAAAATTTCCCATACAAATTTCGGATAGAATTTTTCCGCACCAAAAAACAAGAAATTTAAAGTTAAACCAGATAGCACGAGGTGTTAAGTGTGGACACTATGTCATCCATGTTCCATGACTGGGTTGCGCCAAAATAGCGAATTTAAAAAGCTTTGTCTGTTGCAAAAATTTAAAAACGCCTAAAACTTTTTCCATAAAATTATACTATGAGACTCAACTTAAATACCAGAAATAAGTAAAAACTTAAAATTCATTTTAGGTTTAATTTCATACTTTTTTGAAATAGTGCTAAATTGCCCCCACAAAACTGAATTTTAGAGAGATGCTGTGAATGAAAAATTAGTCTACGTCTAAATAATTATTTTCTTTGTTGGAAGGAAAATAAAAGAAAATATTTTTGCCCGATTTTTTTTCTCATTTTTAGAGATTGTTCTTAAACAACTATTTCTATGTGAAAGTTAAATTCGCCTACATTTAGACCCATCATAAGTATCTTTAATTGAACATACAAGAGGATATGATCGGAATTATAGTTCCAACAAAGAATTTAGTAAAATTTAAAATAATATCCCTTTCCAGTTTAGAAAGCTAAAGCACATCAGCAAATGTTGCAAATAATAATTCGAGAAAATTGTTCTAAGCTAGTGTAATTAAAGATAAACAAGCAATATTTTTACAATTTACTTCCAGCTGAAATGTTTTATGAATTCGCACTCTATTCACTGGCTCACATGGATACATACGCATATTTTAGCAAACACTGACCCCACTGGTCAATAGAACCCCACAGTGTCGTATGTCTTATCGCCCATCTTCTATCATGGCTTTATTAGCTCGCATCCTTTTCTCCTTTCCCTGGCATTGTCACCGATATTAAAACCAAATTATGTGTGAAACAATGCATATGAAATTGTCATCAAAGATAATCTTTCTTTCAAATTCAATTTCGCTTCCTTCGGATGGGGTTGATCAACAGAGACAACGATGACAGACAATGAGAAAGAACATGACCGACCAAATATTTTGTGCCAACCATTGCAATTCGCTTTTGTCCATGGAACTGTATTAATCTCAGATGTCTTCTCTCATGTTATGCACGTAACGATTGCATTAACTTCTCACTTTGCTCAGCGTCCGTCCGTCTGTATGTCCGTCCCGTCGTTCATTCATCCGTTTCAATGTGAAAGCAAATCCCTGCTCACTGGCATTCATAACAAATGACTTTTCGTGATAATATTTCTGCAACATAAAGCAAAATGAGACACACCGACCCCCGCCAGTCAACCATCCGGTCCGTCGGTCGGTTGGTCTTTCTTAGATGTGCTCCTCCATCCACCATCTTCTTTGGGACGGTCTGATAAAGCAGATAATTGCAGACATCAGCACAACAATTGTTTGCTTTCGCTTTTGCAGTTGCTCGTTGTTCGTATTGTCCTGTCGTTGGTGGCGTTATTCGCACTCGTTAACTTTTAGTTTTATGGCCGTATTTATGCGCCCAGCGACAACTACAACAATAAAACAACATGAACAGATAGTGTTGTTTGGTCCTGCAAGGAAAAGTACCAGGAAAACTTAAATGCAAAATAAACATTTCATACGTTTGTCGAAGAAGCAACAACTGAGTTCGCATGGCAGGATGCGGCCACCAGTACAATTTTACTTCAATCATATTACATTTGGGACAGACTAAAATCCCTATTTATTAGACACACTGCTTTCCCAACTTTAATTACTTACAGTATTGCTTACAAATTTATTTAGTTTTCTGGGAAGTATTTTTATATTTGGGCAAAATTCATTCTATATATAATGCTTTGATTGGTACAAATTATATATATTTTTGTAGGCAAACATAAAAGTTAATAACATCTACAAATGAATTATGTCTCTTGTTCTCTCGCTATCAATAAATTTGCGGATAAGATAGCGGCATCCATCTACATCCGGGTTTTTAGATGTTATTTTGAGCTTCGAATTCTACTAGGGAGTCGTTTGACATGTAATCTTGTTGCTATCTAGCCAAACCTTACGAAGGCGTAGATACTCTTCCCAAAGAAGAACAATCAACTGCTCGGAATTGTTCCAAAAAATGGTCCGGTCGAAAAACGCTTCAATCGTCCTTTGCTTCTAGAGAAAGGACGACGGGACGCGTTGGGGACTATCCCAAAAATCGCCCACTGTTCTAACGATTCAACAAATCAGTTGGTGAAGTTTACACGTGCAACCTGTGAGGAAGACTGGTTGGGAAAAATTACTGGTCAACGACGAAACCTAGAATTTTACACGAATGACTCCAACCATTATTGTTTCTTATTGGTAAGGGATAAGCTTTCGCGTTGTTCGTCCGTTGGTTTATTTATTATAGTGAGTCTCAAAGGAATATTACCGAAAATTTCTTACAGAAGATACAACATCTTCATTGTCAATCCTTAACATTTTCAATATATGGGTAATTTCGTCAAACAAATGTCGCTTCCGATTTGACTTTTTCCGCTCTAGAAGTCATTTCTTTTAACCGATTAACCGAATTTGTCACAACAACTTGTATTTCCCTATAAAAAACTGTGGTGAAAGTAAGCCAGTTCTGTTAAGATTTATATATAGCTCCCATACAAATATCGCTCCTGATTTGACTGTTTCTGCTCAAGAATACACGCATTATAACCAATTTTGTTATAATTTTGGCCCTCCACCTTATATAACAACTAAAAGTGTATCAAATCTGTTCAGATTTATATATAGCTTCCATATAATTTTCGCTCCCGATTTGACTCTCTCCGCTCTAGAAACCACATATTTTAAAAGAATTTTTTCAAATTTGGCAAAACAGCTTATATTTCAACTATAAACAGCTCTTGTGAAAATGGACCAGATCGGTTCAGATGTATATAAATACAAGTAAAAACGGCGTTAAGTTTGGCAGGGCCGAACTTTTTAACCCTCCACCATGGATTTCAGGTGCTGTCGATTTTCGTAGAAGTGCAGTAGTATTACAGGAAAATATCTATTTTTTAATATAGCCTAAAGATATTGAAAAAATTATTTATTACATAAATCAAAAGTACAAAAATTGAAAATCCATTATCTCACGTACATATTGCAAAATAACCTAACTTCAAAATTTAACCATTATTTTGCCGTAAAAGCAAAAAAGTATGAATTTGGGAAAATATTTGTATTTTGCGTGTCTATGCGGCCATTTGGTTGGTACCATTTTTATCCCCTTTTTCCTATTTTACCCTCTTAAGAATACGACTTTCTAAAATATCTTTATTTTACGTGTTGCGCAATTTGACTGATGTACACACAGAATTTCATCATTCTAGCCGTAGTCGTTTAGTCGGTACTATTTTTATCCCTCTGTACCCATTGTATCCCTTGAAAGTACAAATTTGGAAAAAAAACTTTTATTTTTCGTATCTACGCAGTCAGAGGAATGTGTACACCGAATTTCATGACTCTAGCTGCGGCCATTTGGTTGGTACTATTTTTATCCCCTGTTTCCATTTTAATCCCAAAAAGTACGAATTTCGAAAAATCCGTTTTTTTACGTGTCTACACAATCAGTGGAATATATACACTGAATTTCATTATTCTAGATGTTTGCTTGGTACCATTTTTATCCCTCTTTTCCCATTTTACCCCTTAAAAGTACGAAATTGGAAAAAATACTTTTATATTATGTATCTACTCAATTAGAGGAATATACACACCGAATTTCGTGTTTCTAGCTGTTGTCGTTTGATATGTACCATTTTTATCCCTTTTTGCCCTATTTTAGACGGAATGAATAAAAATCACTTTATGGTGCACGTTTTTGTTATAGGGAAAATGCGCATACCCAATATGAAGTAAGTGTAAGCAGATATAATGAAAATATGTGCTTAAATACTCAAAAAATATTGGAGGTTATTATGGGTATTTTTAGTTCTTGTGAAAAATGTTTCCCTTTGGGCCGATTTCGCCCAGTTTCAATCCCAACCGATCTACGACTATGAGACCTATTTGTGGAAAATTTTGACGTTCTAGCTCCTTTCGTTTAGATGCTAGCTCCTTTCGTTAGACGGACAGACGGACGGACATGGATCGTCTTAGAATTTTATGACGATCAAGAATATATATACTTTATAGGGTCTCAGGTCGATATTTCAAGGTGTTACAAACGGAATGACAAAGTTACCCCCATCCTGGAGGTGGAGGGTATAATGAATCAGTGTTTGTTTTTTCTTTATAGCAGCCTAAACTACTGGACCGATCTTCTTGAAATTTTCACAGTATATTCATATAATTTCAGTGGGCGTGGCACCTCCCACACAAATTGTGGATTTATTCGTTTTTTATAAATTAGCATATTCGGAGTACTGTTGCAGCTAGAGTCTTGAATTTTTGTGAAATTGTTAGTCTGCACAGTTTTGACAAAAGTGGACGGTATTGGAAAAGTGGACGTGGCACCTCCCATACGAAGTTAAAACCTATTATCGAATATTATCAGTTCTATGACACGTACAGTGCTGAAATTTTGTGTAAATGCATCTAGCATTTGTAGTATATGTCTTTCATAGATGTACCAAAAGTGGGCAGTATTGGGGAAGTGGCGGTATTGGGGAAGTACGAAATAAAACCTATTATTGAATATTGTCAGTTCTACGACACGTGCAGTGCTGAAATTTTGTGTAAGTACATCTAGCAACAATGTGCTTAGTTGTGCCAAAAATGGGCGGTATTGGAAAAGTGGGCGTGGCACCTCTCATACGAAGTTAAAACCTACTATCGAATGCATTCGGTTCTAAAGGGTATTTTTTATTGAGGTATAGAACTTCGTCCATCAATTTGGCTTTATTGGAAGGATAATTTTATGCCATTAATGTTTAAATATGATTTCGGGCATGTGGCCGCCGCGGCTGGCTCGAATATAGCCAATTCTGCAGGTCCAATTTTCAACCATATGGGACCGTATGTTGACAATAACGCCACGAATGTTGGCTTCCAAGTCCCCTAACGTTTCAGGTTTGTTTGTTTCTTCGGTGCGCACTGTTCGACGTCTCTGCGGATGCGTATTATCATATAGAGTAAACGTAGTGCGAAAACGATCCATGGTTAACCGAATTAATTGCTCTGATGGACGATTATGTCGACCATAAAATGGACGGAGCTTGCGGTGAACTTCGCGAACTGAACCATTACTTTCGAAATAAATTTGCACGATTTGCAAGCGTTGTTCTTTTGTCAACCTGTTCATGATGAAATGGCAAACCAAACTAAATATTAATCACTTGACAGCTGACAAAATGGCCGCCAGTTAAAAAAGTGATGCCAACTTAAAGTTCTATACACCAATAAAAAACACCCTTTATGACAGAAACAATACTGACATTTTGTGTGAGTGCATCCAGCATCAATGTGCGTAGTTGTACCATAAATGGACGGTATTGGACAAGTGAGCGTGGTACCTCCCATACGAACATAAAACTTGAGTTTTCGAATAAATTCAGTTCTCCCATACGAAGTTAAAACCTATTATCGAATATATTCAGTTCTATGACAGCTACAATAATGCAATTTTCTGCGAATGCATTAATGTGCGTAATTTTGCCAACAAAGGGCAGTATTGAAAAAGTGAACGTTAAACTTCCCAAACGAAGTTAAAACCTATTATCGAATATAGACACCTAGCGTGTTGAAATTTTGTGTGAGTAGATCCAGGGTAAATAACTGTGTAAAGATGGGCGAAAAGTGGGCGTGTTTCCATTCCCATACGAAATTAAAACATGTTTTAGAGTATATTCGACACCGAGGTGGGCGAAAGAGGCCGTGACCCTTCCCATACGAAAAGAAAAACCTGTTTTACAGTATATTCGACACCGAGACTCCTAAACTTTTATGTGAGTAACCTGCATAGACAATATACAAATGGGCGGGATTTCAAAGATGGGGAAATTTTAATTTGAATTTTGTAAAACTACACGGTTTCTTTGGAATTTCTTAGCACAACAGTAAAGAAAGATTACAAAAAAGGTTACAAATGCCGACTTAAGTCAAGAAAACGGAAATTATATAAATTTTTTTAGTTTTTGTGTTGTTTGATTAGTCAACGATTTGATTCTATGTGTTTTGAATGTAGTATATTCGAATTCCAGCTATTCGAATAAGTAATTTCTTCTTACGAAAGAAGTTTTTTGTTTTGATAATGGAATTATCATATTTGAGTTTTGTCAGTTCTTCCTTTATTCGTCGTAAACTAACGTTCTGTTCTTTAATGTTCTCCATGGAATATATCTCGGGGAAGTACATTGATTATAATTGGTACATATATTACCGATCACGAGAAAAATCATATATATATATATATATTCTCCTCTTATAGCTACAGTTGAACTTCGATTAACCGTGATGCTCGGAACCGGGCTAATCACGGATAACCGAAAATCACGGTTAAAAGAGGTAAAATTTTACATGTATAAATTTTATTATTTTTATTTATTTTTGACAAAAACATGTAAATCTGCGTCTATAAATAACTTATCATATCTCTAGGAATACATACATTTATTTAAAAAAATCTTTTATGGAAGTCTGTCTTATGCTTTTAGCTTTTGATTGTTCTTCCAAAAAATGAGTTTGTATGCGATATATTTGCATTTATCTGGTTCTGAAATACTTGGACAATTAAAGTTTTCTAAAAAACCTAACAAAATACTACTAGCCTCTATTGCCTGAGCCAATGTAGGTGTTTCGTCCGCATTTCCTCCATCTGATTCCTCGGAATTTGAATCAAGCTCATCTTCTTGGCTTTGGGTAACCATGTCTACGATTTCGTCTTCAGACTCATAATCAGCACACTCCTTTTCTCCGTAGATTTCAGTCGACGGATTCCATGACGTTTTTTGAATTTATCCAACCAACCAAATGAATAAGTGCACTCTGAATTCATGTTTAACTTCAAATGGAACATTTTTGCCATTTCGACAATCATTTCGCCTGAAGTTCAGAAGCAAATTTCAGTTTAAGTTCATACAATATCTCGATTTCAGTTAACTTACCTGAAATTGGAGTTCCCTTAAATATTTCTTGCCGAAACCATTCATATGTTGCGAAATCAAGTTTTGGATTTTCGGATGTTTTTAGTGTATATCTGTGTTTAAGGCCAAGCATTGAATCAGTATCGGAGCAAAATTTTAAAATCCGATCTTTGTTTTTTATTAAATCGGATAAAAATTTAAATTTTTAAAGGTACTTTACGTTTCGAGTATTCATTAATCAGCTCCATTTTTTCTTTAATTGAATGAACCTTTCTTGCTCTTTTCGCGGATTTAGTTTTTGACGGTGGCATGATGTAAGGAAAACACGTCTTGACAGATCAAATTTCACACTGATGAATGAATATGAAATTTGATATGAAAACTACACTTTCATGAAAAAGGGGAATCACCGAATTTTAATATGAGAGATGTGTGTGTATTATACGAAAAAAAAACAAACAAGCAGTCACATGGACATGTGCATCACGGATAATAGAGGTAAATCACGGTTAATAGAGGTAAAAAATCAACCACTCAGCTTCACGGTTAATAGATAATCACGGTTAATAGAGTCACGGTTAATCGAAGTTCAACTGTATATCGTATATCACCCGGTTCAAATGTAACGGCCTTTTTATACCCTACACCGATTTTAACCTTCCTTACTTTTGCAATTCCATTTATTTACATTCAATTTCAATGTTTAGAATCCTGTGAGTGAACCACCTAAGGTTTCTTGGACAATTTCAACTACATCTGTGCTACCCCCAGCTAATGCGTCCACGGTAGCAGCTATAGCACCTTGCACCTGAGAGACTTCCAATCGAGTTTGAACTTGATTGCCTGTACCAATCAGAGTAGTATCATGCGAGGCTGAGAGCGAACAGGGAAAGATTTATTAATAAAGTTTTTTAGAAATGTATTTCCAAGCTGACTTACCGAACTGAGAAACATTAACTAAGTCTACGGGAGCAGCCGAAACCAAGGCCAAGATGTTGGCGACGATGACGGCAAAGGTGACGAAAAGACGCATTTTTTCGATTTCTCAAGAACTGCTGGTGTGTTTACTTAGCAAAGCAAATGTAATTTGTGATATTTATGCTTGAAATTATCAGTATTTATAGGGTAAAACTGGCATTTGACATAACGTTGTTCGTCGTCATGCATTCCAATTTTTTGCGAAATGACACGTTTTCACACGGCACGTTGGAACGTAAGTAGTAGCGAACGTTTTTTTTCGGCAAATATTGTCACATACTGATATGTAGTTACACTGACTTCATTCTTTATATTCATTAAACTCAAACCCTAAATATAACTCTGTGGTACTGTCCGAACAGGACAGTGTAGTATAATAGTAAAATATCTGTTGTCTAGAGAAATAAACAAAAATATGTTTTTATAACCTCCACCATGGGATGGAGGTATATTCATTATGCCCTCCACTGTATTATTATGTCCTTGTGCATTTGTTTGTACCACCCAAAAGGAAACGAGATAGATCCATCGATTATTTGCGAACAATTTTGATTGCATGTATTCTTATGGAAGCTATGCACATGCGAATTTAGGTAGCTACCATAAGAATACATGCAATCAAAATTATACGCAGCGGCAGTCCATGCGAATTTAGGTTTGGTCCTTAGACTCGGTTGCTGTCGTACAGTAGATAGGCAGACTTAGGCTCGTGGGGAGGATGACCACGAAGATTGTATGATGATTTGAAGTGGTTAATTTCTTTTCGCTTGAAAGATTATCCATAATCAAATGAATTTTATAAAAGTAGTGAAGAGGGGGAGGAGGTTGCAGTCGTTAAAGACCTTCTTTGCCTCCACCAGGCTATGTCTAGATGTCGTTTGTTGACTCTGGATGCAAGATAATCCAACGACTTGGGTGTCTTGAACCGCAGCGACGTCGACAGACAATCATAGCCGAAACTAAATTTGAATACTACCCCAGCACGAACATCTATCGTATACTGCGTATAATTTATGGATCGTATCCTCTGCCTTTAAAGTTATGCAATAGCTGCGAGTCGATGTGTGGGCATATGCAAATACCGAATCTGCAGATGAGGAGTCAAAGCAGACAGAATAAAAGTGATTGCACCAAATTTAGCACTGCCTGAGGTGGAGCATATAAAAGTGGAGAAAATCAGATACTAAGTAAACACATTAATGTCGTAATACATATCCTTCTGACGTTGGTTCTTGGCGAAGAACACACACACGCACGCACAAGCCTACACCCACATATCGAACACGCATACATGAATATATTTACACACAGGCACAAAGTGTTAAAAGGTTATGAAAAGGGAAGGCAGCAGGACAGCGGCAGGGAAAAAAGGACGAAAGCGAAACTGAAACTAAAACAGCCAGTTTCTGTTCCTCATTCCTTTGTATGCTGCCGGTCCGTCCCATCCTGTTGATGTCGATGATGATGATGTTGTTCATCGCAGTGCCTTCGGGCAATGATACATTTCACGTAGACTGGCAACATTTGCATAGACAAGACAAGGCGACCAACTTTCGTTGAGTTCTTCTTAATGTCTCTGCCTGTTTGACTTTGTAGTTGCTGTTGTTACGGCTGTTGTCGCTCATAAATATTTGATAGAGTCTGTCGTAAAGAATGAAATGAAAGCTTTCAATTTGGCAAACATGGACTCATTCGTTCGTGCGTTCGTTCACTCGTCCATGCTGATTAATCTCTTCCTCATGGTCTGGCGATGGTTGGTCAAAGCAGTTTTTATGTCGCCAAAAGATTTCCTCGGGTTAAAATCACATAAAAAATATTGATTAGTGTAATAAAACGTTGGCATGTTTCATTACAGCCACGGTAATCCTGATCGAAAAATGTTATGTTCGTCCTATTTTATAGTGGGCGTGGAATGGAGTCCCAACAACTCTTTCGGAACGATTTGCAGTTTACAGCTCACATATCGTAAAATGGTTTTCGCTGACCATGAGCATGTGGAATAGTTGTGGTAGTGGCTGATTTCTAGTTACACAATAGAATATATTCATCCACCAGCCACTGTTATTGGGTGATCCCAATCATATTTGTGCAGAGTGGTCCGAGTGTGGTCCTCCTCTGACAAACCTTCATTTCACCACCACCAGGATGGGGGTATATTCACTTTGACATTCCGTTTGTAACACGTCGAAATATTCTTCGGAGGCTCTATAAAGTATATATATTCTGGTAAAATTCTAAGACGATCTAGCCATGTCCGTCTGTCGGTTGAGAGAACGATAGCCGCCGAACGAAATGAGCTAGGAGGTTCAAATTTTCCTTAAATGTGTCTTATGGTTGCAGATCAGCTGGGAATGAAAGTGGGCGAAATCGGCCCAGAGGGAAAATTTTTTTCTTTGTTGTTTTGTTTTTGTATATTAAGTTAATAAGAAAATTTTTTTCCCTAAAAAGGGCTGAAAGTACCTTCTAATATTTTGAATATTTAAGCAATTTTTTTAATTTCTGCTTTATATGCACTTGAAAGTAAAGTAGTAGTAAAGTAAATACACATTTTAGCGAGCGAAATGGGACAAAAAGGGATACAAATTGTACCAATGATACAACAATAGCTAGAAACATGAAATTTGGAAAGTAAATATCTCTAATTGCGTTGATACGTAAAGTAGAGGCATTTTTTTCAAAATTAGTACTTATAAGGGATTACATTGGAAAAGAGGGATAAAAATGGTACCAGCCAAAACGCTGAAATTGAAATCATGAAATTCGTTGTTTACATTCATCTGACTGTAAAGATGAGTATTTTTTTTGAAATTTGTACTTTTAGGCAGAAATGGGCGAATATAGATAAATTTGGTACCAACCAAAAATGAAATTTGTTGTATAAACTGACTGCGGTGACGCAGGATCTACGAACGGTCCCAACGCCTCTCACACCCGCCCCTTCCGACCGAGAGGGCCACGTCCGCATAACGTAGGGACAGCGGTACACACCATAGTCCGAACCATGGCGGCTAAGCAGTAGAGGGTGGACACCGGCTACAGATCAAATATCAACAGCCGGCATAACAAAAAAAAATTAAACAAAATATTAGTATCACATGCAAATAAAAGTTATTCTTAAAGTTAGTAACTAAATAAATTAAAGTAAACATGTCACAACAAACTAAACATCCAAGCAGGAGAAAATCCTCGACTTTATTATATCGACTCCTAATCCGAAATCTATGATGTGACACAATGAATTGAAATCAATACACATTCTGCGAATGGGCTCTGCGGAAGCATAATTCGTACGCTGAAAGTCAATATGGATGAATTGATAGTATCTAGAAGGTCTAAATGGCACGTTAAACTTAATCCTAGAAATAATATAGTCAGAAGAGAAATCACCATTTATAACCTTATAAACCATCACGGTGTTCAACATAACACGTCTGCTTTTCAAGGAAGGCAAGTCGATCAACTTCAATCTACTAGTATAAGGGGGAAGAATAAAATCACTATTCCAATGCAAGTGTCTTAATGAAAATATTAAAAATTGTTTCTGAACTGATTCAATTCTGTCAATATAGATACCATACTGAGGATCCCACACTACGGAACCATATTCCAGAATAGGTCTGACAAGTGATGTAAATAGCTGCTTCGTTACGTAAGGATCGGAGAACTCCTTAGCCCATCGCTTAATGAAGCCAAGAACACCATATGCTTTGTTAACCATAGTAATAATATGATTTTTGAAATTCAGTTTGGAATCCATTAGAATACCAAGGTCTACAAATGAATCAACTAACTCTAACTCAGTTCCCCTAAAATTATATCTGACAAATCTGCATTTCCTTAGGTTGAGTTCCATACAATTCACGTCACACCAATTATAAGAAAAAAATATTTTTACATCATCTGCATACATTAGAAGTCGAGAACTAATGATAGACCCCGGAAGGTCATTTATGAATAATAGGAAAAGTACCGGCACTAGGTGACTAACCTGAGGAACACCTGATGGAATCAGAATTGGTCTAGAATAAGAATTACCAAATTTTACAATCTGATAGCGATTTGAAAGATACGAAGATATCCACTTCAAGAAGTTAGAGCTAAAACCTATACGATCTAATTTATATCACAAAAGTTCGTGGTTCACTTTATCAAATGCCTAACTAAAATCCGTATAGATGACATCAGTCTGATTACCCTGAACAAATTCATCAATAAAGTGAGAAGTAAACTGAATCAAATTTGTCACAGTAGAAAAGCCCTTACGAAATCCATGTTGATATGGACTCAATATAGAAGAAATTCTATGAGATACAACCTCAGTAACCAATTTCTCAAATAGCTTCGGAATAGCACTCAACTTAGCTATCCCTCTATAGTTTGAAACAAAAATTAGTCTGCCAGACTTATGGAGGGGATCAATGAATGAACTCCTCCAAGCCAAAGGGAAATATCCAAAACTCAATAATAATGTTAGCGGAATAGCCAAACCACTAGCACAGAATTTCAAAATTATATATTATTATTCAAACTCAACAAAAAATGGTACAGAGATTTAGGCTGTAGCTGGAATGAAGAAATTGCACATGGGGGAAATCGGTTTCCAGGACTTTCTCATTTCCCGGGAAAACGGAAACTGAATAGTTTCATTCCCGGGAATTCCCGGGAATTTTAGATATGTCCAATATGATTTAAAGTATCAACATTTAGTAATTAGTGTGCTATTAACGCCCACCGTACACGTCCTTGTACACTCCTTCAAGGTTTTCGTACTTTTCAATATGAATGCAATTACAGATTATTAAACTATATGGCACAAGTGATCGAGAAAAACAGAACAAAACAATAATCTAAAAAAATACTTTTTATTATTGTAGTAGCTATTACGAAAATAAGTGAAAATAAATAAAGTGAAATTAACATTGGGCGTTAAAAACGAATGTTTTTTTTTTTTCAAAATATTTTAGATTTGACTTGAACTGGGATATTGTCCTGGCTCAAGATCATTTTGCATCAATATTTAATAGAATGCAAATTTATTTACAAATGGCATGGTGACATTTATTACTTGGCTGCAGACTACCACGATCATGATTTCGACAATGTCAAAAGTCTTTTCAAGTGGCTTCGCAGCGACTTTTCAACATCAAACCCGGCCTCTATAAGGAGATGATTCTCACAAACGAACGAGAAGCACAACTCACTTGCCGAATTTGCGTTTAAAAAATAGCACCAAGTAGTAAAGTACACATGACATCTTACAAGCATCTCATTGAGTTGCATATGTAAGTATGTGTGTATGCAGGTGTAGTTACCCAGCAATACTTGACAACGCTCATTTGTTTTAGTTTTTTATTTTAGATTTTTTTCATTTTACAAATAGTTTACTCTAGACAAATCATCAGAATTGAAGGAGTCATAATATTGTATATTTAAATCACAAACACAAGTGACTGACACCCACACTAAATTTAAAATTTAAAAAATGTTTAAGGAAACAAAGAACTCGTATGGCTGAGAAAGTTATGACGTCTTCCAAATTCGTCTAGAGAGGAAAACAATTTTACAGATTCATGGGGAAAATCTAGTCTATTTATATTAGATTTCTCTTGAAAGGTTCAAGGTGAACAATGTTATTTTTAGACCATTTCTTACTGTTTTCATATGTAAAGTAAATTCTTCTTTAAGAAGATTTTCACTTTTTATTTTATTTTATTTTTTGTTTTTGAAATATATTTATTTATTTGAAATATATCTACAATTTCCCATTCATATAGTAAAACTAAATAAGTGCTCAAAATAATCAATAAAACATTTTTTTAATATTTCCCGTATCACCGGAAATTTAAAATCTTTTCCTGGGAATGCCCGAACAAAATTGGACGAAAACGATACGGGCATTCCCGGACCCCAAACCCTAATAGTAGAGGACTTTTAATATTGTAAGAATAAAGCATCACAATTTTCCAAATATTGTAGTGCAAATCTATGTAAAGTTCACAGCCTCTAATCTGCGGGTAATACTATGGAATGCACTCCGTGGTGGAGGGTGTATAAGATTCGGCCCGGCCGAACTTAAAGCCTTTTTACCTGTTAATATATGCTTCAAGTACATCAAGCTTAGAAATAATGAGGTAATAAATTATTTCGCATTTCGTGAAATCGGTCATTTCACACAGCTCTCCGAAAAACATATTATATATATTAATATATATATATTAAGATATGTCTGGAGCAAATATAACAATGTTACTTGTAAAAAATTTTGATAGAAGTCAGTTCAGCTACAATTTAATAAATTGGAGTCTCTCTTTCTCTGACGGCTCAAATCTTTCCATGATGAGATTTAAACAATACTGACAGTTGCTTGAATTTTAAGTGAAATGACTGCTGCTTGAATTGTCATTATGTCGGCAATATAACGTTTATGGCGTTTTAGTCTCACCTTTCATATTGTCACTCTCATAAAAACCGTACACCATCATTCCACCCCTCATAGAAAAGAATTTTTTTTAGCTCCACCTCTCGTATCCAAAATGAGTCTTTTGTCAAAACTTAAAATCTCGAAAGCTATCTGTCTGTCAGTACTTCAGCGATATCATCACCATCAGATTGAGCACTGCAGCAGTTGTCGTTTGTGTGGGGACAAGTGTTAAACACTTTAAGGAGGGCGCACACCACACACCCACACACGCACGCACGCACACACACTTTCCTTAAATGATGCAACAACAAGAAAACTTCACTTATTATTCAAATGTACATTTGACGTTGCACAGTGGGGCTGTCAAGAGCCTGCAAGTCATGATGAGAGTTACTGGCGCAAACACTTAGATACACAAAATATAAGAAATATATTTAAGTCGTAGCATACTAAGGCAGTAAGTACGACAATTTCTTAATAGGTTCCCAAAATTTATAGAAGCTGAGCTGAAGTGATATAAGATCGATTTACAAATGGCAGATCACATACAAATCTGACGTTTGAAAATCGTCCTTATATCATTCATCGATTTCGCATGCAGTGTGAAAAGGCTATTAGAGACAATTGCTATGGGATCTACATTTTAACTCTTATAAAAATATAAATTTAATAGCGTACAGAAGTTATTACGTTAAGATGCGGACAAAGATATCTTTTTGTTATTAAGAACTTGGAAGTCAGTATTGTAGAAGTTTCAACAATTCTTGAGCATAAATTTGTAAATTTGTATTTCTTAATTTATTTATTTTATTCCCTGGATTTTTATACTAGTTTCTTATTCTTATCTTAATTTTGCCATACCCGAAGTAGCACAAATTTAATCATTTAATCGCACATTTTGATAACGTCTGACCCCATGTGCTCTCCACAACAAATGTACATAAAACGATTCTTTTGTATAGAATTTGTTATATGTATGTATATTAAACCGGCTCGAGCCAGCAATTTTTTTTCGACAAAAGTGGCTGTGTTTCAGTCTTTGATCAAATTAAAACAGGGTAATATAGTACAAGTGATTCCGCATCCAATGCAAAGAGAAAAATAGCTTCTACTTTATTCACAGATTTTTTCCAATTAGGCATTGTTTTTTTCATCATTTTCCTTAGGTACTCCGATGAAAGTTGGCAAATTTGTACTTCTGAATAAGGGAAAACAGTATTTTCAAAAAATATGAAATTGTAGTACTAGGGTGGATGGAAAATCAGGAATTTTGTCCTAATAAATTAATAAAAATAATAGGGGATAGAAACATATGGACATTTCCCTGGTCACATACGTGACGGTCGTACATTGCAAAAGGGTGAAAAACAAGGAAAAACTTAAAATTATTTTTACTTCTGTATATATTTGTGTACAAATTAAGAGTAAGTAAGTAAAAAAGAAGAAAACTATTGAACTGCATTGTCCTAAAATATTAGCTACTTGAGACGGTGACGTGGCGTGACAAAAATAGAGGTCATCCTTTTCAAAGATGCACAGCAGTGCGAAAAGCGTCGGACTTTTTGATAAAACTTTTTTTAAAATGAATTGGAATATTTTTAGTTTTTTTACAATTTGGAACACGTTATGTTGCAGGATACAAAACGGCCAATGAAAGCAAATAAAAATTTTGCACAAAGCTGATCTTTATTATCTAAAAAATAAAACAGTGAATAAAACATGAATGAAACTTTGCAGCTGTATGATCATCATTGTAACTAAGCTACGCTTTATATTAATTATATTTTCGTTTACTAATACAAGTCAGAAACAATATTTTTTTCAACTTCTTATTTTTGGAGCATGGTAAACCTTTCTGGTAAACCTGTCATTCCGTTTGTAACACCTTCAAATATCGACCTGAGACCCTATAAAGTAAGAAACACGAAATCCGATGTGTACATTCCTCTAGTTGAGTAGATAAATAATATAAAAGTATTTTTTCCAAATTCGTACTTTTAAGGGATAAAATGGGAATAGAGGGATAAAAATAGTACAAATCAAGCAGCTGTACCTGGAATAATGAAATTCGGTGTATACATTCCTCTGATTGCATAGACACGTAAAATAAATAAAAATAAAATGGAAAAAGGTGATAAAAATAGTACCAACCAAATGACCTCAGCAAGATTCATGAAATTCGGAGTATACCTTCCTATAACTGCGTAGACACGAAAAATAAAAGGTTTTTTTCCAAATTCGTACTTTCAAGCGATACAATGGGTACAGAGGGATACAAAAATAGTACAAACTAAACGACTTACTAGAATGATGAAATTCGGTGTTTACAAACCTCTTATTGCGTAGACATGAAAAATTAATAGATTTTATAAAGTCGTACTCTTAAAATAGGAAAAAGAGGATACAAATGGTACCAACCAAATGGCCGCAGCTAGAATCATGGAATTCGGATCATGGAATAAAAAGATTTTTCCAAATTGGTATTTTTACTTTTACGGCAAAAATTGGTTAAATCATGAAGTTAGGTTATTTTGCACTATGTACGTGAGATAATGGATTTTCAAAATTAAAATAGAATGGAAATACACCCAACTGTAGCACCCACTATCTACCAATATTTATGGTATTTAAGCTTTTTTGAATATATATATATATAAGAATATTTATTTTTTGAATTGACTTGAAGTATTATTTCGATATATATAGTATAAACTTATTGGTAGCCTTGCCTTGAGAGCGTGGTTTGAAATAATAAAAAATAATAAAAATGTTATATTTATTTCTAAAACTATTTTTTATATTTTTGTATTTGTTTTGGGTTGGCTATATAAAAAATATTTTCCAGTATTATTACCGCACTTCTACGAAAATCGACAGCTTCTGTGGAATGCAATCCATGGTGGAGGGTATATAAAGTTCGACGAGGCCCAACTCGTTTTTACTTGTATTTTTACATAAATTCTTTGAGAACACCGTGCGACGAAGTGACGGATCATGGAAATGTGTATATAATTCTGAAAGCTTAAACGAAACATAACAAAACTGTGAACTTTTCCATTGCCTTGATTTATTTGTTCTTGAAATTCCTTGATATTTGTTAATAAAGAATATTTTGAAAATATTTTTTTATTGATAGGTAATAGTTTGGTGATGGAGTTCCTGGTATTTACTCTACAACAATTATAACCATAATTGAGTCGAAATTAAAAATATTATAAAAATAAGTAAAAATATGCTAAGTTCGACCAGGCCGAATCTTATATACCCTCCACCACGTAGTGCATTCCACAGTATCGCCGGCATATTAGAGGCTGTCGACTTTACATAGAAGTGCACTTCCATATTAGGAAAATTGTGATATTTTTTATGAACATTACGAATTTGTTTACTATTTCAAACTATAAGGCGTACTTATTGTGTCCAATGCTTTAAATAAATTGTGAAGCTTTTGTGCCATCCTGCACCATTTTGATACGAAATATACTAATACTGAAGAATCATTATGTTACGCGTCCACTGTGGAAACTATGAACCTAATAAACGTTTGCTTGGCACCAGTATTATTCCTGTTTTCATTTTGACCCTAAAAGTACCAATTTGGAAAAATCCAAAAATTATGAATCTAGCTACAGTCGCTTTATCTAATTTTGATCCTAAAGATATCTTTATTTTTCGTGTCTACGCAGTCACAGCAATGTACACATTGAATTTCACTATTCTAACTGCAGCCGTCTGGTTAGTGCCATTTTTATCCCCTTTCGCCCCATTTCTGCCTAAAAGTACACATTTCGAAAAAGTCATCTATGTTTCGCGTCTACAAAGTCTGATGAATGCATACTCCAAATTGCTTGGTTTCAGCTTCAGCGGTTTGGTTGGTACCATTTGTATCCCCATTCGACCCATTTTCCGCTTAAAAGAAAAAATTAAAAAAAAAAATACTTTATATTTCGCGTCTGCACATTCACATGAATGCATACACCGAGTTTCATGATTTCAACTTCAACGGTTTAGTTGGTACTATTTTCATCCCAATTTTCCAAATGTATCCCTAAAAAGTACAAATTTCGAAAAATCCCTCTATTTTACGTGTCTACGCAATTATAGAGATGTACACACCGAATTTCATGTTTCTAGCGTATCATTGGTACCATTTCTATCCCTTTTTGTTCCATTTCGGCTGCTATTTTTACTTTTTGTTGCTACTCAACAAACTTTAAGTGGAAGTAAAGCAGAAATTCTCAAAAAAATTGCTTAAATAATATAAATAATAGGGGGTATTTTGGGTCATTGTTAGGGATAAAATTTTCCCTCTGGGCCGATTTCGCCCACTTTTATTCCCAATCGATCTGCAACCATAAGACAGATTTACGGAAAATGTGAACCCCTAGTTCATTTCGTTCGGCAGCTAGCATGCTTTCAACAGACAAACGGACATGGCTAGATCGTCTTAGAATTTTACAACGACCCAGAATATATATACTTTATGTGATCTACGATGAATATTTCAAGGTGTTACAAACGGAATGACAAAGTGAATATTCCCCATCCTTAGGTGAAGGGTATAATAATAACAGCTTACTTTTAGCTGGCTTGACAAAAGTTATGCATGTTCTCGACTAAAATTAATCTTTCGTTTGTTTAATGCTTTGTCGCATTCGTGAGCTAGACAAGTTTTTACAATTTCTGCAATAGCTCCACATTTTTGGTCCGATTTGTGCTTCGAAGGGCTCGCTGGAAGGTACTGATAGCTAATTGTAATTTTTAAAAATTCTACAATCAGCGCAACATTTTTATACCCTCCACCTCCAGGATGGGGGTATACTAACTTTGTCATTCCGTTTGTAACACCTTGAAATATCGACCTGAGACCCTATAAAGTATATATATTCTTGATCGTCATAAAATTCTAAGACGATCTAGCCATGTCCGTCCGTCTGTCCGTCTGTTGAAAGCACGCTAGCATCTAAACGAAAGGAGCTAGAACGTCCAAATTTTCCATAAATGCGTCTTATAGTCGTAGATCGGTTGCGAAATCGGCCCAAAGGGAAAATTTTTTCCCTCGCAAGGACTAAAAATACCCATAATAATCCCTAATAAATATTTTAGCGTATTTAAGCATGTTTTTTGAATATTTCTGTTTATATTTGCTTGATATTTGGTATGTGCAATCCCCTTATAGCAAAAACGTACTCCATAAAGTGATTCTTATTTGTAGGGGGTGAAATGCGGCAAAAAAGGGATAAAAATAGTACATATTAAACGACAACAGCTAGAAACACGAAATTCGGTGTGTACATTCCTCTAATTGAGTAGATACATAATATAAAAGTATTTTTTCCAAATTCGTACTTTTAAGGGGTAAAATGGGAATAGAGGGATAAAAATGGTACCAACCAAACGGCTGTACCTAGAATAATTAAATTCGGTGTATACATTCCTCTGATTGCATAGACAAGTAAAATACACGGATTTTTCAAAATTCGTACTTTTGGGGTTAAAATGAAAAAAGGGGATACAAATAGTACCAACCAAATGACCGCAGCTAGAGTCATACAATTCGGAGTATACATTCCTCTGACTGACCAATATTTAGGGCATTTAAGCTTATTGAAAATATAAATATAAGAATATTTATTTTTTGATTTGAAATAATCAATTTGTATATGATCAAATGATTTCCTTCTTAAGAAGGTTTATGGGCTGGCGGCATCATCGGGCCGTATTTTTCCCAAAATGAGGCCGGTCATGCAGTTACTGTGAATGGTCTTCGCTATCGTGGGATGATAACGAACATTTTATGGCCCGAATTGGAAGATATGGATGTGGACGATATGTGGTTTCAACAGGACGGTGTCACTTGCCACACAGCTAACGAAACAATCGTTCTCACGTGGTGGCGATGTCAATTGGCCGCCTTGGGTTTATTTGAAAGAAAAGCTGCACGTCGATAAGCCAGCAACAATTCAAGAGCTAATGGATGAGATAATTCGGCACATTAACGGCATAGAACCCCAATTATGCCTCAGCGTCATCGAAAATTTGGACCATCGGAAGGGGATGTGCCGCCGAGGTCGCGTCGGCCATTTGTCCGATATTTTGTTCCATGCATAATTGAACCATGCCAATATTATCATAATAAAAACAAATGACAATAATTTCCTAAATAAGTTGTGTTTTATTCAAAATCAACATCGGCCCTTAAAATTTAACCACCCTTTATAATAACATATAGTTTCGTTCGTGAATAGTTGAAGGAATATATCGTTCACGGAATTGAAAATATATATCTTGTATTTTCTGAAAACCTGTGTAGTGGTACGAATTTTTATTTTTCTTTATTAGTTTTTATATATTTAATTTTTTAAAGATAAATATTTGAAAAAATTCCAAATTTTTAATAATTAAAAAAACATCATAAAATTTGCAAATTTTGTTTTACATAATTATTTAGTTTGAAATTCAATCTATTAGAGAGAATTAAATTTTTTACTCATTTATACTTTAAGTATTTCCTGCTATTATTTTTTCGGAGAAATTTTCTGAAAGTAGCCATAGTTGACATCGATTCGATAAAAAACTAGCACAAACGGTTTACAATAAAACCGTAAATGCTCACCACTGTCGAGTCGGCAAAGATTTTCCAACTTCATTGTAAATGAAATATTTTTTGCGTTTTCTTCAATTGAGATCCAAAACCTGACAACTTTTACGCTTCGTGATATTTTTTCTCCTGTGTCGAGTTCCTACAACGCACAAACGAACGAATTCCTCAATAAATATTTTATTGAAACTACTGAAACAACGTATTGTACTAGATGTTTAAAAGATAAATCGTTGACAGTCACATGGGGGAGAACTCCTAATTTTGTTTTATTTTGCTTTGCAGACCAGGATTTACGTTTTCATCTAAGCTATATTTCATATTTCCAGGCAAAAAATATTTTTAAATAGTTCAAAATTAAGAGGTGGCACCTACAGCTCGATTGTGCCGACCCTAGCCGCCTTAATGTAAATACAAAAAAATGTATGTAGAAAAAACATAATACACCAGCATACTGGAGTGTACATTTGCACATTTCCCATAAAGAAAAGTTAATGTACACAAAACTTCAATACTAAATGCCATCGTACAAATGCTCCACTGCAGACATATCCTCACCCCCAGATTATTCACCGTCACTATAACAGCACAAAGTGTACACACTGTCACACACATACACACACATATTGTATGGAAAAATGTGTGTGTATGTCCACATACCTTATTATGTACGTCAAATGTTTGTCTTTGTTAACCAACACGGAAGTGATACGACCCATATTCCATTGTCTGCAATAACAACGGCAACAACAACAACAACAAGCAAGCAACATCAGCAGCAGCAGGAGGCAGGAGCAACATTACGTTTCTTTTATTTTGGTTTTCGGTTACGGTTACGGTTCATGTGTCTATTTCTGCTGCCGTTGCTGTCTCCCTGCGAATGAGTCGCCTCCTCCCCCACCCCACTTGCGCAGTTGTTGAGATAAAGTTGCTGCTGTTGTTGTTGGCTTTCCATGTGATACCATGAAATTGGGACTGCATGGGTCCCCATGTGTTACCCAATATGGGCGATTAGATACAAGTAGTGGTGGCAGAGAATCTGCGTGTTTGTCCTTGTTTGTGTGCTTGTGTATGTGTGTGTATATCAAATACTAATTTGAATATACTCGTAAAGAGGAGTTAAAATAACGCTTCTGAATGGAAAGTGTTTTTAGACAAACAAAAAAGAACAGTACGTTGGCATAGCTCATTTGTAGCAGCAACCACACAAGCGAATGTCCTCTTTTTTCAGCCGTCATGGATGCAGAACATGCCCTACAGCAAATTTGAAATGAATTCAAAGCAGACCTGGGCTATTTTCAGTCAAATTAAACAGAAGCTTGGGGCAATGTACATACTTATATATGATTATTTTCAGGCATAGCATTTGATATTATTATATTAGATTTGCTCTATTAGCCAGGCTGCAAGTTTTGCTCATCGTTGTATGGACATTTGTTGCCAGTTACTTAGATCGCTACACTCATTCCTATCAACCAATTATTCGGACTTTTATATTATTCGATTAATCGTTTATTCAAAAACAGAGAATTTTCAATTAATCGAATAATGCCCACAAGAATTATTCGATTAACCGATTATCCGAACAAATACCCAACTCAATAAATCATAAACGATTTAAGCTAAATAGGCAAGGACAATGTAATTTAATGTTAGGTAGTACCTTTCCACAATGCTAACAATCATATATTTCAATAACGGAGTTCGAAATAAAACATCAAAAACACATAAAAAGACTTTGAGAGTGGTCCATCTATGTTTAGATTTATGAAATATGAGAATTATCTATTAATTTGTATAATTAGTAGGGTTTGGGGTTTCCCGAACTTTTTTCATTTCCCGGGAAAACGGGAATGAAAAATTTTATTCCCGGGAATTCCCGGGAAAAAGTAATTTATTTATAAGTATGTTTAATATGGTTTAAAATATCAACATTTAATAACTGGTGTGTTTTTTCAATACTGCCATATTACAAATTAAAAACGAATGCTATTGTCAAAATATTTTATAAATTATTTTTCATTTTACAAATATTTTACTCTACACCTTTTCAAGATTATATTCGGAACATACACATTTATATTGAGAAATGTAAATTCATATTAGGGACATATAATATTAGGATATATAATAATGAGAATTGTTAATTTATATTGAGAACAATTAATTCATAATAGGAAATATACAAGTTTGTAATCGGAAAATCCAAATTCATAATCAGAAAATACGTTTTCATATTCAGAAAATATGAATTCATAAAGAGAAAATATAAAATCATATTGAGAAAATGTAAATTTATAATGAGAACATTGATAAAATATGTGTTTCTACGAAAATATCCATAGAAAAACGTACATACATAGTTTCGATTATAAATTTTAGAGTTCCTGATTATGAATTTATATTTTATGAATATATATTCATGAATAAGAATTTATATTTTCTCATTATCAATTTGGATTTTCTCATTTTGTATTTATATATCTCATTATCAATTTGTATGTTCTTATTATGAATTTATATTTTTCAATATGAATTTACATTTCACATTACTAATTTACAGTGCTGATTATGAATTATCATGCTCCTATAATGAATTTACATTTCCTGTTATGAATTTACATCTCATCGTGAACTTACATATTCCGATTATAAATTACATTTTCTCATTAGAATTGGACATTTATATCGCAGGTAGAAGTGACTGACACCTACACTAGATTCAAAATTGAAAACGATGAAGGAAACAAATAACTCATATGACGGAGAATGTTATGACGCATTTAATTTAGAATATTCATTCGTCTGGAGACAAAAATATTTTATAGAAACAGGGGGGAATATTCTAAACTGTAAAAACAATAGAAACATAAAAAAATTAATATTTATTTAATAAATTCATAAAAAATAAAAATATTGAAATAGGCCAGTCATTAATTCTTACAAAGGGCCATTTAAATACATCGTAGCATATATTTACATTCCTATTAGATTTCTATTGAAAGTTTCCAGGCGAACAATTTTTATTGTATTCCTATTTTTTAGACCATTTCTTTCTGGTTACATATGTAAAGTAAATTGTTCTTGAAGAAGATATTCACCTCGATTCTTCTAGGGAAACAAGAAAATTTACATTATGTAAGCCATAGTAGTGTCGGCATGATATTTTTATTTCACAATAAAGATCCTGCAAATAGCCTCACAGAAAGTTTTTATTCCCCTAGCTGGGTTTCGCATAAAATGGCTATTTAGCGAATTTAAAAAGTTTTGTTTGTAGTAATATAATATAAACAAATACTCAACAAATACTTATTATTGTCAGTAATGTAAATACATATATGAATTTGAAATACATCTAAAAATTCCAATTTATATAGTAACATTAAATAATTGATCAACATAATAAATAAATTATTTTTTTAATAGAAAATTTTTTCCCGGGAATTCCCGGAATAATTTGGACGGCAATTCCCGGGAAAAACGATTCGGGAATTCCCGGACCCCAAACCCTAATAATTAGGTACAGCAGAAATACGGAAGCAACAAATATTTCTACTCGTAGTAAAAAATAGTAATTTTCGTTATAACACTTCAACTTTAAATAAAGAGAACAAGTTAACTTCAAGGACCATAATAAAAAAGTTGTCGAAATAAGGAAAAAAACAAGTAAAAACGGCCTAAAGTTCGGCCGAGCCGAACTTTATATACCCTCCACCATGGATTGCATTCCACAGAGGTTGTCGGTTTTCGTAGAAGTGCAGTAATAATACAGGAAAATATATTTTTTTTAATATAGCCAAACCAAAACAAATACAAATATTGAAAAATTAATTTTATAAATAAATATAATATTTTAATTATTTCAAACCACGCTTATAAGGTAATGCTACCAATACGTCAATTCAAAAAAAAATAAATATTCTTATATTTATATTTTCAAAAATATTTTCAAAGCCATAATTATTGGTAGATAGTGGGTGCTACAGTTGGTTGTATTTTCATTCTATTTGAATTCCAAAAGTACACATTTTGAAAACGACGTACATAGTGCAAAATAACCTAACTTCATGATTCAACCAATTTTTGCCGTAAAAGAAAAAGTACGAATTTGGAAAAAAACTTTTTATTTTGCGTGTCTATGCAGTCAGAGGAATGTATACACCGAATTCCATGATTCCATTTGGTTTGTACCAGTTTTACCCCCTTGACGTTTCTACGCAATTAGAATTTTATCAGTCGTTTAGTTGGTACTATTTTTATCCCTCTGTACCATTGTATCCCTTGAAAGTAATAATTTCGAAAAATTCGCCTATTTTCCGTGTCTACGCAGTCAGAGGAATGTATACTCCGAATTTCATGACTCTAGCTGCGGTCATTTGATTAGTACTATTTTTATCCCCTTTTTTCATTTTAACCCCAAAAAGTACGAATTTCGAAAAATCAGTTTATTTTCCGTGTCTACACACTCAGAGGATTTGTATACTCCGAATTTCATGACTCTCGCTGCGGTCATTAGATTGGTACTATTTTTATCCCCTTTTTCATTTTAACCCCATAAAGTACGAATTTTGAAAAATCCGTGTATTTTACTTATCTATGCAATCAGAGGAATGTATATACCGAATTTCATTATTCTAGGTACAGCCGTTTGGTTGGTACCATTTTTATCCCTCTATTCCTATTTACCCCTTAAAAGTACGAATTTGGAAAAAATACTTTTATATTATGTATCTACTCAATTAGAGGAATGTACACACCGAATTTCGTATTTCTAGCTGTTGTCGTTTAATATGTACCATTTTTATCCCTTTTTTACCCCATTTCACCCCCTACAAATAAGAATCACTTTATGGTGTACGTTTTTGCTATAGGGGGAATGTGCATACCAAATATCAAGCAAATATAAACAGACATATTCAAAAAACATGCTAAAATACGCTAAAATATTAGGGATTATTATGGGTATTTTTAGTCCTTGTGAGGGAAAAATTTTTCCCTTTGGGCCGATTTCGCCCCATTCCAATCCCAACCGATCTACGACTATAAGATGCATTTATACTAGCGTGCTTTCAACAGACGGACAGACGGACGGACATGGCTAGATCGTCTTAGAATTTTATGACGATCAAGAATATATATACTTTATAGGGTCTCAGGTCGATATTTCAAGGTGTTACAAACGGAATGACAAAGTTAGTATACCCCCATCCTGGAGGTGGAGTGTATAATAAAGTTAAAATCTATTAGTGTGGTCTGATTTCACTTTTTGGTAGACCTTTTTTGGGAGATGTCCATATATAATCTCAACGCTGTAAGAGAAATGTACACACAAAATTTCATAATTCTAGCCTCAGCCATGTTGTTGGTACCTTTTCGTCCTATTTACCCCTAAAAGTACGAATTTAGTAAACATCACTTTTTTGGGATGCCTTCATTTCGCAAAAGACCCACACCATACGTTTGGTCATTGCGGTGGTACCATTTTTATCCCTTTTTACCCCATTTTACCCCTTAAATGTCCCGTCTTATCACACTACACTCTACACTGATAAATGTACACACCAAATTTCGTAGTCGTTTGGTCTGGGGAGTGATAAGTCAGTCGCTCAATTACTCAGTCATTCAATCACGCAACTCTTTTATATATATATATAGTTCTTTTTACAGTGGGTCAAAATTGTCATTTTTTGGTCGAATTTAATATCTGAGAGAATTCTTATTGTCTGAACAATATTGTGGAATTTTATGAGGATCATTTTTGTGGAAGATCTTAACCCTCTAGATCTTCTCTTTATAGGTCAATTGAACAATTTTTCGAGAAATTCAAAAAAGTCCTTTCAAAAAGAACATTTAAGGAATAAAAAGTTCTACTAAAAATTTGTCGGAAAATTGCAGTTTGGGCCACAAAATTGTAAATAAGTAAAAACGTAAATAAGATATTCTACAAAACTGACCTACTCAACTTGCCCTTGCAGAATTACATGGTCGCTACTCTGTTCCAAAAAATGCTGTTGGATGTTATTAGTACTTCATATTGTCAATAACATTCAAAAGTATTATTTAATTTAATACATAATTTATTTACATTTACATTTATAAATTAGTTCATATTAACCAAATATTTTGATAAGTTTCCTATTATCAATTCTAAAAGTGTTTAGTTTAGTTATTCAGAGAGATGGTTAGAGGGCCACCAGAAGTTCCGCTATTCTACCCCCGGTGGTGGCAGATTTTAAGAATAGAAATGGAAGGTAATGGACAAGTTGATCATTTTCCGCAATGAAAATAACGTTTAAGCCTTTCAAAATAACGGACATTCCTCCTATGACAACGCCATGCTAGAGATTCGAATTTGCACAACTTCAAGATGAGCATCTCTTTCACTTCTTCGGATGCTCTTCATTTGCTGTGCATTCAAGAGGCTGAAATTCGCACGTTTTAACAGAGGAATGGTAGTCGAACTTCAAAAAACAATTCAGTATTCGTGACTAGAACAATCTCCCTCCAAATATAAACTTCGTTCAGTTAAATTTCCCACCTCATAATTTATTGTCATATTTCTGATTTGGCCGATAATGGATTCTCACCCGACATTTTTAAGGAAAACATGATTTTTAGAGATTCTGTAAAATCTTTACGCGAATTTAAAAGATGGACACGAATTTTTGTCTCCCATACAAACCGATCCGGTTTAATACTTATGAGCCTAGCTCATATACCCTTTACAATAGTCTTTCCTTTTGAAAAAGAAATAAACCATTTGAGATAAATTATTATGAAAGTTTCACGACCGCCACTGGCAATTACAAAAATTGTTAGTCTGCTTGTGAGATGTGTTTTTGGATAAAAACGTATTTCAAATTTCACTCTTTTTGCCGCAGGCACGCTCTTCCATAATGTGCAGAAGAGACAATGAGACGTGAAACATAATACCATGGTGCACTCAAAGAAATATGTATGTAATAGTAGAAAGAAGAAATTTGCTGAAATAGCTGACTTTGTGCACTTATAAAGAATTAAAACAAACTATAAAAAGGATCTCTACCGTTCTGCGCTAAACACAGTTCTTGAATATATATGTCCAAAGACAGAAATAAAATTCAACTGAAAAATCCACGAATTCAAATGAAATATTATTCAAAAATGGTGTGATAAAGAAATTCAAACGCAAAAAAGCATTTGAATTATAGCAAGGAAAAAAGCACTTTAACAAAAAATCAATTGCAACTAAATGAGTGATTGATTTAATTTGCATTTTAAATTTTATAAATTTTGTTAGATTTTATTGCATTTTTGTGAAAAATTAAAGATTAATTCCTAGGGCTAGCTTTCTTCGTTAAGATACCATCTATTACAAACTAAATTGTTCTGTTATCTAATTTGTAATGTGGCGCTATTTAAATAAAAAATTCAAAAAATTTTGCATCTACCAATAGTATCATAACTTCTACATATATCCCTTGATTTTCTTTAATGCCTTGTTTTGGAGCTATTTAAACAAAAATTAAAAAAATATATAATTAAAATATTTGCATCTACCAAGAGAACATCTATATTTATCCATAGATTTTTTACATATACGCATTGTTTATATTGCGCTAGAATATTAGCTATTTAAAATAAAACAAAAAATAATTTCCAACTTTTTTCTATTTTTTATAATTCTTTTCCGAGCCTACAAAAAGAGATTTTTTTCGAAAAAATTATTTAAACAAAAATTAAAAAAATATGACAAATAACAAAATATACATCTTTCCGATTTTTTTCTATTTTTCCATGCTTTATATAAGGTTACTTTCTATATATGTTTGTGTGCCACAAAATTTGAAATCAATTTTTGAAAGCTTTTTTCTCAACCAATTTCGCTCAAATTTTGCACACTTAATCATTTTCGATGACAATACAAGGAAATGGAAAAATTTGACCAATTGGACAAAGGGGCGTGGCACCTCCCATACGAAGTTAAAACCTATTATTGAATATTGTCAGTTCTATGACACCTAGAGTGCTGAAATTTTGTGTAAGTGCATCTAGCATCAATTCGCATAGTTGTGCCAAAAAGGGGCGGTATTGGAAAAGTGGGCGTGGCACCTCCCATACGAAGTTAAAACCTATTATTGAATATTGTCAGTTCTATGACACCTAGAGTGCTGAAATTTTGTGTAAGTGCATCTAGCATCAATTCGCATAGTTGTGCCAAAAATGGGCGGTATTGGAAAAGTGGGCGTGGCACCTCCCATACGAAGTTAAAACCTATTATTGAATATTGTCAGTTCTATGACACCTAGAGTGCTGAAATTTTGTGTAAGTGCATCTACCATCAATGTGCGTAGTTCTGCCAAAAATGGGCGGTATTGGAATAGTGGGCGTACCACCTCCCATACGAAGTTAAAACATCTTATCGAATAGTGTCAGTTCTATGACACGTATAGTGCTCAAATTTTGTGTAAGTGCATCTAGCATCAATGTGCGTAGCTGCGCCTAAAATGGGCGGTAATGCAAAAGTGGGCGTGGCACCTCCCATATGAAGTTCAAACCAAAATTACACCTAATGTAATTTTGTGTAAGTGCATCTAGCATTAATGTACGTAGTTGTGACAAAAATGGGCGGTAATGGAAATGTGGGCGTGGCACCTCCCATACGAAGTTAAAACCCATTTTCGAATATATGCCGTTCTATGGCAGATAAAAAACTGAAATTTTGCAGTAATTTTTCCTTCTACAAAAGATAACTAAAAAAGAATTTCTAGGCCCAATAGAATTCTGCTTGCATAAAGCATGGATTTGAAAAAAAAAATTTTTTTGATTTACTAGTTATGATTCTTTTCGTGCCAGCAAAAATAGATTTTTTGCAAAAAAAATATATTTAAACAAAAATTAAAAAAATATGACAAACAACAAAATATACATTTTTCCGATTTTTTTCTATTTTTATGATTCTTTTCGTGCCAGCAAAAATAGATTTTTTGAAAAAAAAAAAATTAAAAAATTATAATTGTTTTAATCTTTTTGCGTCTAGAAAGAGTAATATAACTTCTATATTTATTCATAAATTGTTTGCATATAAGCATTGATTTTTGAGTTACAATATTAGCTATTAAAAAATAAAACAAAAAAATGTTGACTTCTTTTCTATTTTCTATGATTTTTTCCGTGCCAGCAAAAATAGATTTCTTGCGAAAGAAAAGTATTTTAAAAAATTACAAAATTATAGTTTTTAATATTTTGCGTTTACAAAGAGTAATATAACTTCCATATTTATCCATAGATTTAAACTTTGTCATGACTAGCTTGATATAAAGGCAGGACAAATTAATTGAAACTAATAGTTGCACGGCTTGAGGTTGAATGTGTGATTAGAATAATTTTTGGATTAACTCAGTAATGTTGGTACAAAATCGGAATATTCCGCATTTTAAATTCTTTTGAAGAGGGTGGACATTTACTTATGTTATACAAATTAAAGAAGGAACGATTATGAAGTGGGACGCCAAAATCTCGTTGAGCACACTGTCCTTCTCTGTTTCCATTAAATTTTAATTTTTTCCTCTTGACTTTCCCCATCATTTCATTAATCTATAATTAAAATTATATTATTAGGCACATATTAGTCATTCCATGTCGAATCGGAGAAAGAAGTTGCACATGACTGCGATTTTTCAGTAAATCTCAAGAAAGATTTTTCTTTAAAAATATTTTATCCCTGTCTTATGCTTTGGAATTTCCACAAAAATTGAAAATCCCGCTGACCACTGCATATTCAAATCGTTTTAATGCCGCAAATGGTTTAACAGATTTAAAATTTCTGTAACTTGAACGGCTTACAGGAATACTTTTATCATACTGAATAATTTATGACTATTTCGGTAACGTTTTGCAAACATTTAAAAATTTAATTAATGAGTCTTCAAAGTCCATCATAATATCTAAACTTATCCATAGATTTTTTACATATAATTTTTTTGCTATGTTAGCTATTAAAAAATAAAACAAAATACTTTTCCCCTGATTTTCTTTCTATATTTTATGAAGTTTCGTGCTAGCTCTTTCGAAAAAAAATCCAAATTCTTGAATATCTGTAATTTAACATATAAAAGGATGTTATCGGCATAAAAGTGAAATCGGGAACGTTTTTTGTATGGGCACTATAAAATGAACCAATGTCGCAAACTTTCACTATAGGGGTTTCTAGTTGAAATATAATATTTTTTTTGGCAAATTTGAAGATCATCGGTTAAAATATATGGTTTTTGGAGCGGAAAAAAGTCTAATCGGGAGTGAAATTTGTATGGGAGCTATATTTAAATCTGAACCGGTCTGATTCACTTTCACCGCAAATGTTTCTAGTTGAAATAAAAGGTTTTGTGCCAAATTTGAAGAAAATTGGTTAAAATATGTGGTCCCCTATCTTACCATAGCCGTTTCTGAATATATTGTAAGATACTGTGCCAAATTTGAAGCAAATCGAGTAAAGTATGTGGTTTCTAGAGCGGAAAAAGTACAATTTGGAGCGACATTTGTATGGTAGCTATATCTAAATCTGAACTGATTTCTTCCAAATAAATAGGTTTCGTCCTTGGGCCGCAAAACTCAGTTGTGGCAATTTTTGTTAGGATCGAATAATAATTGCGATCTGTACTTTGATTACAAGAATAGATAGACGGACGGACGGACAAGCCTAAACCGATTAAAAAGTGATTCTTAATCGGTGATGAACTTAACAATGGGTCTATCTCGCTTCCTTTTGTATGTTACAAACAAATGCACAAAGACATATTACCCTAGTGAAGGGTATAAATACCAAAGACAATTTTTATACACTCCACGAGAGTATTATGTCTTGGTGCATTTGTTTGTAACACCCAAAAGGAAGAGAGATAGACCCATTGTTAATTATACCGATCGACTTAGAATCATTTTTTGAATCGATTTAGCAATGTCAGTCTGTCTGTCTGTCCGTCCATCTATTATTGTAATCACGATACAGGTCGCAATTGTAGACAGAACCAAATGAAACTTTGCACAACAAAGTTTTTCGGGATAAGGAAGAACGCTATTTAATTTGAAGAAAATCGGTTCAGATTTAGATATAGCTCCCATACAAATTTTGCTCCCGATTTTACTCTTTTCACGCTAGATACCACATATTTTAACAGATCTTCTTCGAATTTGGCAAACTATCTTATATTTCAACTATAAACACCCATGATGAAAATGGGTCAGATCGGTTCAGATTTATGTATAGCTCCCATACAAATTTCGCTCCCAATTTGACCTTTTCCGCTCTAGAAACCACATTTTTTAACAGATCTTCTTCAAATTTGGCAAACTATCTTATATTTCCACTAGAAATACCCACGGTGAACATGGGTCAGATCGGTTCAGATTTATATATAGCTCTCATACGAATTTCACTCCCGATTTGACCTTTTTCGCTCTAGAAACCACATTTTTTAATAGATCTTCTTCAAATCTTCCAAGATACATTATATTTCAACCAGAAACACCCATGGGGAAAATGGGTCAGATCGGTTCAGATTTATATTTAGTCCAATACAAATTTCGCTCCCGGCTTGACTTTTTCCGCACCAGAATCCACGGATTTTCACCGAATTTCTTCACGTTACACTTGATAGTTATATTCTATTGTGAATGTGGGTCACTTCATTCCATGTTTGGATATAGGCCCGATACAAATATGTTCTCCATTTAACAAATTGGGGCAGGTCATATTAGCCTATGATTAGGAAACATACAAAAATCCTTCCCGTTTTCTCTTTTTTACCGAATAGAAAGTGGAGTGTATCATATAGTCGGCCCCGCCCGACTTTAGCCTTTCCTTACTTGTTTAATATCGCTTTCGATTTTAAAAACCCAAAGTATATCAGAAAATGTTATACATGAACCTTTGAACATTTTTGTTGCATAGTGTTGCAAGTTTTTTATGAATTCGTGTGATCTACACTCCATCCTAAGGTGGAGGGTATAGTTACAATATAAATACTCAAATAATTACAATATTTATTATATAGTCTCACTTGAATGTCAGCTAGAGTGATCAAATCCGAAACCGAAAACCGGGCCAACAGGTTTTTCAACTGAGACCGACCAATGGGTGTTTTAAAATCATTGTTTATGGAAACCCGGGTTTTTTAAGTCGATCTCGACCGGTTTTCCATTATTGAGAATATTCCTGTTTTTGTGTGACTTTATACTTCTACACTGGCCTCCATTTCGCGAAACTTATAGACGCCTTCGTGATCGTTATGACACACTGCTGTAGAGTCCAATCGGCGAAAGAACAAAGCTTTTAATTTCTGCACCATCTACACCTTATACGGGTGTAGTCCAAATTCTTGGCGCAAATTTTTCCACGTACTGGACTGGATTACATAAATGCCATAAAATCACGAAGGCGTCTATAAATTTCACGAATCGATGGCTGATTTATCAAAGTATATTTGTATTATTTAGTAGCATTGTGTACACGTAAATCTATTCATAATGATTATATATATATATCGAGGACTTATATTCAAAAATGGTTATGAACCATTATCTCGAAATTGAGTCTTTGATACCAAACTATTCTCAGATTTGGATGTCATCTGTCATATAAATTTGGAGAAGACATTTTATTTCTAAAGCCGTTTTTTTTTCAAATTTTTCTGATTTGGCTATCCACTCACACGTTAGTTTTGTGACTGCATAAGTGGCTTTGAACATAAAAATAATATAAATAAAAAAGCTCAACATTGGAGCAGCATATATCCGAAGGTTATAATTCGCTATAACGATTTTGTTTAAACAATTTTTCTAAATCTAGGGCATATCGTACAATCAAATTCCATCACTACGCGGTTAATAGCATTTTGGTTCCCAAGTTATCAGACTATAGGATAAATAGTGGCTGTAAAGTCAAAAATTGTAAAATGTATCTCTAAACCCGCGTAACTTTTATCATATTGAGAATACCGAAATATTTGTTTGGCATGTGATTGCTGACTTCATGGGGAATATTTGTGTCAGAAAAGTTTCAGAATCCAAGATGGAGAAAATTAAAATATAAGCAATTTCAATCGT